>JAPXFY010000012.1:30821783-30826783 GCA_030674185.1 Monoplex corrugatus
CGCTCAACAAATGTCCAATATTATTATTATTCTTCCCCACCAAACACGTCCTTTGTCATGCCCTTCCTCACAACATTGTCCTTCGTCACGCTCCTTCCTCACGAAACATCTTTTGTCACGCCCCTTCCTCACCCCACATACATCTACATACATACATATATACATACATTTAAAATACTCACGCAAACGATCACACGAACCACAATCATATTCTGAATCAAACCTTTTCTAATACTTAAGCTGAAGAGAAAATGGAAAACCTCACTTTTTAATCTGTAGAACGACAGTTCCGTGGCCAAGTAAATTGTGTATGGGAGCAAATTGGTGCAATCTGTTCATCATCTTCAAAGGGAACGTTTTTATTTCCTGTCAATGCAAAGACTGCAGGCAGATATGCCTCAGAAGCTCAGATGAAAATCATACTCTCTCTCTCTCTCTCTCTCTCTCTCTCTCTCTCTCTCTCTCTCTCTCTCTCCTCTCTCTCTCTCCTCTCTCTCTCTCCAGTGTTATATATATGTGATGCTGATTTTCTGATCACGATGCGTCTGAGCAACACCTCATAACACTGATTCAATTTTGATGTCTTCCATTTGTAACTATACGTATAGTGCTTGCCCCATGTTTTCATCTTCTGTACCGCTTCAATGGCATCGTTCTTACGCCACTTATCTCAGCTCTCCATAACACGATTACAACCAAGATTTATTCCATCTCAGTGCCACTGCCAAGGGATATACAACAGCTATCCACATCAAGTTGTCACAAGAATACCCACCAGAAGAGACTGCACTGTTGTAGATCATTCGATGAAGTCTGACAGTGCCTCTTTTAATCAGTTCAATTAATCTGTAAATTTCCGGCTACTTGCCTTCTTATTCTTCTTCTTCTTCTTCTTCTCTTCTTCTTTTTCTTCATCATCATCATCATCATCATCATATCATCTTCTTCTTCTTCGGTCATTGGTTGTCTGCATGTTAGGCTGCATCTGGCGATAAAGGTGGCCTTTTTTCCTCCGTTCTCGCCAGCTCCCATGGATTTTGGTGGTCAGAGGAGTTAAAGTCGGCCATATCTTGTCGCTCAACTTAACAGACGCGACATTGCTGAAACATATGTTCAACTGTCTAGTTCTCTTCACCACAGGGGCAGGCTGGTGATGACATCAGTTTGAACCTAAGACAATCGTTCATTCATACTGACACTCAAACCCAGCTGGCGTCCCTGTGGGTGTGGAGACCAACATACACTGTCCAACGAGGGCCTAGAACTATTGACACTTTTAGTCAAGCTTTTTTCCAAAGCTTTGCTGAGAAAGTCTCTGTGTGTTGGTTTGTGTTTTTTTTTAAAACAAGAAATCATACGTTTACAAATGATACAAACACATCACATGACAACTGCATTACACTGTGATTTGATCGCATCTTCTTTACACAGCATTACTCGTAAACCGTTTATAAGTTGTGCAAACGTAGGACATAAGCTTACAGCACTGTGAGTCATTAGTGAACAATTCACCTAAAATTGCAAGAAATAGCAATACCTAGGTGACTTTCACCATAAGTCGTAAATATTCCTACTGCGGTTCTCATGGTATTCACAAAGTTTTATCATTTCTGACCCGTTCTCACAAAATCACGAATAGGCTGGGATTTTGCACACTTTTAATTTTACAAAGACAAAAGCACAGACTGTACAGCGTGTACTGATACCATTCTTACTTCTCCACAGTGAAAAGTGACAGAGATGTGGTGTTTTAATATTAAACAAGCTTCAAATATTTTTTTAGAATTTACAATATGGAATATCTTTGCCATTGTGGTGTTGGAAATACTCTTCATTTTTCTTGAAAAATATATATACAAAAATTATGCACCACACACAAATAGACAAAACATCACTTAACGCCAACGTTTCGGCACACCGCCTGTCAAGCGACTTTAAAACGCACAACGTTTCGGCCACACCGGCCCTTGTCAAGCGGCCGGTGTGGCCGAAACGTTGTGCGTTTTAAAGTGAGTGGTTTTGTCCTATTTGTGTGTGGTGCATAATTTTTGTATATACATTTTTCAAGAAAAATGAAGAGTAAAGCTTCAAATAATTACTCACATAAATGATGAAAGACCTCAGCCACACGTCTATATCTACATGAAACTTCATGAAACTTCAAAATTATACACAATTTGAAATGTTCATGCATTCAATTAAGTTTGGTGCTCTTTGTTGGTTTATTTTTAGCTATCAAACTGTATGATTATATGAATGTCAGCAAAACAATGATCAGAATCGTCTTTCTAACAAAGTAATCTTTTGTTTTCAAATTTTTTTTTTAAAACGTGTAGGTTTACTTGCTTATTGATAAATATGATGCCTGCCATATTGGTTTTACTGTTTATTGAGAAATACAGAATTTGCCAGGTTGGTTTTATTGTCAATTAAGAAATACGTATACTCGTGTTGGTTTAATTCCTACTGAGAAATACGGATACTCGTGTTTGTTTAATAGCCTCTTGTGGAATATAGACACTTGTCTTGTCGGTATATAACTGCCTACAGAGAAATATAGATACTTGTTTTGTTGGTACAATTGTCTACTGAGAAATATAGAACTTGCTGTGTTGGTTTAATTGCTTGTTTAAGAGGTACAGTATTCGTGTCGGTTTAGTTGCCTACTGAGAAACAGATGCTTGTCGTGTTGGTTTAATTGTCTGTCGAGAATTATAGATACTTGTGTTTTTTACTTACCTCTTGGTTTAACTGCTTCTGGGAAACATCGATGTTTGTTGTGTCAATTTAAATGCTTACTTGGAAATATAGATACCTGTCGTGATGGTTTAGCTGTCAATTGAGATATGTATAGATTCTTGTTTTGATTTGCCCGGAGAAATATGTGCCTATTGAAACATAATTATGTCTTGTTGTTTCAACTGCCTACTAATATATGTATATATAAAGATTCGTCGTTTTTGTTTATTGCTTAACTTTTCATTCATTTTTTTTCTCCTTCTGTGATATTTTCATGAGTTCAATGTCTACGTTCTGCCAAGAGAACGACCGTGAGACACATTCAAGCTGACAATAACGATTCTCAAACGAGATGTTTTCATGAAAATCATATCTAAAGTACGATTTAGTACCACACAGGTTTTTTTTTTTTTATTTACAAGACCAGGAGCGTCATGAACAGTGTAACAAAACTACAGAGGAAGTGAAATGATGATGGCTATAAAAGAAAATAGTTTCTTCTTCGACATTACCATCGCTTTAAGATAATGGCGTTGGTCTTTTGAACAGGCATCGACTCAAGATTACTATATTATTAGTTCAGTCCCAGCCCGCAACATCAAACATTGCCCTGTTCGCTGCCCGTCTTAATGTTTCCATCATTCTGGTGGTGTTAGCTTGATGTTTCATTAGTACGCTAACTCTCACCCCCTCCCCATTTCATGATCTTGCTAGCGCATGGGGTTTTGTGCGGGCTCAGGGAATCTGTAAGATAATCGCTGCCAGATTTAGGGAAGTGCGTATGGAACTGTCCAAGTACAATAAATTTTTCTTGAATAAACTGCAAACAAAGTCCTGAAGGCATAGGAAAATGTCAACTTGAGTGAAAGAGAGACGAACCGTGTACCATCTCTCTCTCTCTCCTCCTCTCTCTCTCTCTCTCTCTCTCTCTCTCTCTCTCTCTCTCTCTCTCTCTCTCTCTCTCTCTTGATCCTTCCCCGTTATTTTTTTTCTCTGGTCCGGTCCAAAGCCATTAGGCCATAAGGCAAATACTTCCTTCGTGACATTATTCTCTAAGTCGTAACTATTTTCTGTTCTTTTTTCTCCCATTTGTCCATTTTTATGTGTGTCTAATTTCTGCCATTCGTGGGTACGCACAATACCTCTTCAGTTTCCACCGACAGGTCTTTAGTAGTTGCCAGTCTCTATCACACTGATTCAGCTGGAATGGGAGGGGATAGCATCAGAAGGCAAAGACATTATTACTGTGCTTATATAACGATTGTGTGTGTGTGTGTGTGTGTGTGTGTGTGTGTGTGTGTGTGTGTGTGTGTGTGTGTGTGTGTGTGTGTGTGCGTGTGTGTGTGTGTGTGTGTAGGTGAGTGTGTGTGTGTGTGTAGGTGAGTGTGTCCGCGCGTGCGGGCGCACGCATAAGTGTGCGTGTTTGTGCGTACGTGTGTGTGCGTGCGTGTGTGTGTGTGTGTGTGTTGTCTCATTCTGTTGCTTTTTCTTTCTAGTTTGAAGCCAAGAGTTGAATACTATCTCTGAGATTTTTCCCATAAACATTCAGTTTTTAATCTTGTCTTCTCTCCTCTTTTTCAAATTTTTTTCTTTCAGTAGTGCTAGTTGTCTGTTATTTGTGTGTACGTATGCTACGTTTGTATTTTATTCTGTAAGACTTCTTGTTACTAGCTGCGAATCTTTGTATCCTTGGGTTCTGCTTTACTTTGATGTTGGCAAGATGTAATGGCAATAGTAATAATGATAACAACAATAACAACACATTGTAGAAAGCAACTTGCTCCTTGCTCAGCCCTATCGGTCGTGAAGAAAGTTAAAACAGAACAATGTTTGATTTCAAATCCAGAATACTTAAAATGCATATCAACCATTCTTTATAAACTGTCTTTACCAACATCTATTCATCCATCCACCCGCCTATCCATTTATACATCTGTCTTAGTATCAGTCAAGAACAATGTTGTTTTGTACACAGAAGGTACAGAAAAGTATATTCTGTCATTCTAAATACTCGGCGTAAATGGTTGAAGTATGAAAGAACTTAGAACACTGCCTGAAAAAATAGGAAAGTGAAGGCAGGGGGAGGGGGGTTATCATCATCATCATCATCACTCACTATTTAAAGCCCAGCCGACAGCGCAGAGCTGTATCAAGGCTATGAATGTCCAAAAACACACACAATATCTCGCTGACACTGGAAAAAAAAAACTGGAAAAGAAAATTAAGTAGCCTACACATATTAATGCATCATTCACATTATC
>JAPXFY010000012.1:30834283-30859283 GCA_030674185.1 Monoplex corrugatus
TTAAAGGCTCCGACTACAGCTAATGGCCAGTCTAGTCGTTTGAGTGTGCATACGTGCAATCAAGCTACGAGAATCGATGGGAGACCGCAGACACTTCGAGACCCATTTTCAGGAGCCGAGCAACATTATCGTGCCTGCTTGTTTGCCATGGACACCCTTCTATCTCATCTCCCACTTTCCCCTATCCTCGTCCTTATCATTATTCTCGCCCCTCTGGTGAGAAACCTCCAATTTTCGATTTGTCGGACCTTACAAACTGGAGTATCCGTGACCACGACTAAGTGCAGGACATTTTGTAAATGATGAGAAATGCATGAATCGTTGACTGGCAATGCATGATTCGTTTATCATTTGTGCGCGTTTATTTGCTTTCTGTAATTGTCTTTGATGCATGACTTGTTTATTATTTTTTTACTGTGTGTCTTCTATAATCGCATAGCCCTTTTTAGAAACTTCCAGCTGATATATTGTGAAATGATTGCAAGGACATGATTCATTTACCAAATTTTTTGGATGAGGGTGAGATTTTATTCCTTTTTAAAGGAAGATATTTCGAATCGGACATCTCTCTCTCTCTCTCTCTCTCTCTCTCTCTCTCTCTCTCTCCTCTCTCTCTCTCTCTCTCTCCCTCCTCACCACACAACACACACACACACACACACACCTCTCTCTCTCTCTCATTTCTCTCTCTCTCTCTCTCTCTCTCTCTCACACACACACACACACACAAACACACACACATATTCACTCTCTCTCTTATTTCAATTTTGCCATGGACTAATTGTAATAAAACATGATCAGGCTTATGCTATTATTTGCATGAATTAGATCAATTAACATCGATTCTCTCTCTCTCTCTCTACTCTCTCTCTCTCTCTCTCTCTCTCTCTCTCTCTCTCTCTCTCCCCTCCTTTCCTCTCCCCTCTCTCTCTCCACTGTTTTTAACATTTTCTGTCATTTGTAAGAGTTAGACCAATCGCATCATCCTCCATCTCCTAGACGCCAACAGTAATCAAGACAAAGTACGCTCGTGTCAAGAAAAGATGTTGCACGTCTCAAGTGCCATTATGGCACAAATACCCCTGGCAATTCAGCATCTGTTAAGTAACTCTCGGGCACTTTAGTGTATGTGTTTGGCTTATTGTTTCAAAAACAATTAAGGAGAAGCAATATTCACGGGCAAAATATATCACATGCCAAAAGGGTATGTGAAGTAAAACCTTCAGCATCAATACTATCCTGAAAATTTCTTTTGTAAAGAAATTATTACTGACATACTAGTAACAGAAAGAAAAACAATGACGACAACGACATCCTCAACAAAAATTATAACAACAACAGAATCAAATCCAGGATATCAACAGGTGCAAATGAAACAACACAGAAACAAACACACATACAACATAGCAAGCACAAGAGCAAAAGAACAAAAGCTGTAAAAAAAAAAAGAATTAAATAAAAAACGGAACACTAATAGTATTAGTCTGTGTGTTTGTATCTATCGCGAAAAGAACATTTTAAAGTTACTTGTATTGATTACTGATTACGCACACTTTTTATTTGTTGTAAATTCATGACAGCGAATTGTATAAATGATAAATAATAACAATAATAGTAATAATACTTTTTTTTCAAAAAGCCAACAGAATAATGTACTTAGGAAAAGATTATCAATTCTTAAAAACAACGAAGATTCATGATGACGACACTTTGTGCTTAATTTAGATACATCTTCATACTGATCTGCCCCCGAGAATTTTTTTTGCATCAGCCGAACGTATATGTCGCTGACTTCTAAAAATATGACAGCAGGCTCAGGTCTGGCCTGGGTACATTGCCACCACGTTAAACCGAATGTGAGAAATGGAGAGAGAAATCAATCACGCTACCAATAGTTGTAACTGAGTTATTGGCAATCTCTCAGCACTACTTTTCATTCATGACGGCGACCTGAACGTTTATGATAACGCTCTCTCTCTCTCTCTCTCTCTCTCTCTCTCTCTCTCTCTCTCTCTCTCTCTCTCTCTCCTCTCTCTCTCTCTCTTTTGTTCAACTTTTTCCGTTCAATTTTTTCTTCATCTTTAAGAAAAAAAATTCAAATGGATGTAATGTCAGACATATCTATAAATCTTTCTTTCGAGAAAACGTCGCCGCAAAATTTAATGACTTTGTTTTATGCTCCTTGCCACAAGGACAAAAATCAATGGCAATAAACCATTTTCAGTTTCAGTTTCAGTTTCTCTCTCTCTCTCTCTCTCTCTCTCCTCTCTCTCTCTCTCTCTCTCTCTCTCTCTCTCTCTCTCTCTCTCTCTTGTTCTCTCATATTACTTGATACATTTCCCCATCAGTCCCAAAGGACATGACCCTCAATCCAATCCTGCCCTCTCTAACGCCCTTACAAATCTGCTCAAAGCTCTAAGTCTACAATCAGAGTGCTAGGGGAAATGATGATGATATCAAATGTTTCGCGGTTTTTTTACCTTCCGGGTGTATGTCGCACAATTAACTAATAAAATCAAGCAATCTTTTTTTCTACTTTATTAAATGCTTTAAGCAACTAAGACCTTGACAACAGGTGCTGTTGCGTGGTTCTCTTGATAAGACGTTTAAATTTGAAGTTAACTTATCGTGACTTATTCAACTTATTTCAGTCTGTCATGGGAGAGAGTTAAAGTTTTGCCTACAAGTAAACTAAGTGTTGTGTTTCTCCTTTGATAAAACATCCCATGTCTTCACCTATCTCGTTTCGTCTGCGCACGTTATCAGGAGTATTAAACTATGCTAATTGGGGATTTCCTGACAATGTGTCCAATCCAACTCCATTTACTTCTTTTTATTTAAATGTCAAGTTCTTCCTGTCCTGCTCCTAAGTGTTCATAGTTGGTAATTTTCTCCTACTTACTGGTTGCAGTATAAGAGTATCATCAGATATACCTGTTCGTGAAAATTGTAACCGGTTTGTAACCTGTGCAATGAAGTATTGGTGGTTCGTTAGGTTTTATCATTCTAAGACATTATACTGTAAAACACTGACTTTACAATTGAGATGAATATCTGGAGTTATTTTAAAGATATTCAAACGGGCTTCCCGCTCTTGTTTAACTGTCTTAGCCGCCTCCCCCCCCCCCCCCCCCCCCCCACTTTTTTTCTTTTTGTTTATTTTGTTTCAGGACACTCTTTATATAAATTAACAGCTCTCTCTTCTGCAGTGATTTTCCTGCCATTTGAAAGCAGTATTGTTAGACTGGTTCATTCTCGTTATTTTTTTTCTTAACTGATATACAGGGCAATATCTGAGGAAGGCGTAGGTCAAATGTGTGCCTGTATATGTGTGTGTGTCAGTCTGTTTGTGTGCGCGTGTGTGTGTTGTTGTCTTCTGTCTGTCTGTCCGCCTGCTGTCTGTCTGTCGTCTGTTGTATGTCTGTCTGTCTGCGTGTGTGTATGCAATGTACACAGAGACAGAGGGAGAGACAATGTTGACGAAGTGGTATTCCCGACAAAGATAGGGATGATTACCAGTTTAGGAAAAGACAACTCAAAAGATCAAAAGAAGTTAAGTGACTTCTCTCTGTTACATGTACTTATTACGCAATAAAATCGTAATTTCCTAGGGCTTAGTTTTAGAGATAAATGCAATTACTTTGAGTGTGTGGCAGTCATGCTCAAGTGGACGGCAGCTTTTAACTCGATAAAGGTTGGTCACAAAACTGGAGGGATAATTGCATACTGATTTTTGTTATTTGAACTGCCAAGGGACGAAACTGGTGAGTGAGAGGAAGGGAAGGTGATCAGGTATTGGTGGGAGGATGGGGGGTGTAAATTAAAGCGTAGTGGCAGTGGGTTGGGAGGGGTGAGGGATAAGGGATGGACGGGGACATAGATCTACTTACATGGAACGAAGTTATCGGGAAGGGGTAAACACCGTTAACCCTTTGACTCCCGCACCCTATCTACCAACTGCAAGAACTTAACCCTCTGGTGACCTCACCCTATCCACCAGCTTCCTGCAGGTAGGTGGTGGATAGGGTGAGGGAATCAGATGGTTAAGTTTTTGCTTTGGTAGCATGGTTGACAGTGCAGGATGCTGGTGGTCGGGGTGCGGGAGTCAAAGGGTTAAGTTAACAGACAAACGAGACGGATTCGTTAGTCCTGCAATGATTCATTGCTCAGACGTAAGGACCAGCAGACCTCCAGTGTCTGATAACAGCCTGCTAGTCTGTTATCCCCCCCCCCCTCTCTCTCTCTCTCTCTCTCCACACACACACACATACACACATCACACACACACACGCCCACGCACGCAAAACAACAACACACACACACGCACACACACACGCACGCACGCACACACACACACCAAATGAGTCATACAGAGATAATATGATTGTCACTTTGTGTATGGATAAAATCACATCAGCCAGCCATTTCTCGCTGCCTTGACCCCCAAAGCATGTATGTGCATCACGTTTTACGTCTTGTTTCACGACAACACTCATGTCTAACAAGCACTTACATCTATTAGTTCGTTTTATTACAGGTGACCCATAACAGTCGTTATGTTTCTGCTTGTAGGTAGAGTGTAAGTTGGCATAGACCCACTCTTGTTTTAGGCTGTCGTCAAATCAGAAATAAGCTAGCTTGTCTCACAGTGGACTCGGGAAAGGAGTCCCATGATTCAAAATAAAATGATTACTCTGTAAGTTGGCAGGGTGGCAGTAATGAATCATGTCAGATTCTCTAATGTGAATGCACTTACTGCTCACGCACCGTATCAGATCAATGTCAGTATCTTTCAAATGAATTATAGAAAGTTTCAAAATGTAGACCCACGGTATACAAAACACACACACACACACACACACACACACACACACACACATACACACACACACCCATACAGTAACAACCAACACTAAACTCAAATGACATCCTACACACACACTGTAACCCATTACACAGTAACAAAACCCATTGACACATAGTGTAACCATTACACTATTAGTTTCTCTTTGCGACACACACACACGTGTAACCCATTACACTAAGTAAAGCAAAATGACCGTTACTTTGCCGACACACACGTGTAACCCATTACACTATAGTAAATCAAAATGGCTATTACTTTGCCGACCACACACGCGTGTAACCCATTACACTAAGTAAACAAAATGACTTACTTTGCCGACACACACGTGTAACCCATTACACTACAGTAAATCAAAATGGCTATTACTTTGCCGACACACGCGTGTAACCCATTACACTTCAGTAAATCAAAATGGCTATTACTTTGCCGACACACGCGTGTAACCCATTACACTACAGTAAATCAAAATGGTTATACTTTGCCGACACACGCGTGTAACCCATTACACTTCAGTAAATCAAAATGGCTATTACTTTGCCGACACACGCGTGTAACCCATTGCACTACAGTAAATCAAAATGGCTATTACTTTGATGACAAACATTCTCACAGCGATTTATGCCTGAGGCTTGTCAGTTCAGATATAGAAGAGGAAGGGACGGAGACAACGTACTAACGACGCGCTCTGCCCAGATGAGAAATCTGATGGAACTTAACAGTACAGCGCTGTGCAGTTGTCAAATGTTCAGATTTGATAAATATTATCAAAACAACTGATACATTTTGCTAATTTCAGCTGATCTTTCCGGCGTAGGTCCATGCAGATAGGTACACAGTAGAGGAAGCACCAAAACCCGTAATTTTCATCAACATCAGTAAAACACGGTTCATAGGGCCTACTGACGCTTTGCTGATTTTATTTACTCTTAAACGTCTTCATCATGACGTTATGACGGTCACGGTACTAATAAATCCCGTCTCGATCACACATAAACAACAAAACTGCAAGCTGCTTGAAATGTTATTGGTCACATGGTTATGATGTTCACAGTACCAATAAATCTGTCTCGATATACATAAACAGCAAAACTGCAAACTTCTTGAAACATTATTTATCACATTCGATTCTCGCAAACCAAAAATATACAAAAGTAGAATAAGAACGCGTATCAATATAAAAAGACAAGCGAAAATTTTCGGTAAACTGGCCTCTGTCAAGGGTAAATGTAAGACAACAACAAAAAAAGCCCAAACAACAGATAAAAAATACAGAAATTAGGGGAAAAACAGCAAAACTTCCATGGTGTTTCGTCCAGCTGAAGAACATCATCAGGGATGTTTTGCTCTGGGGGGTTTTTCCCCCTCTCATTTTTGTATTTTGGATTGGGGTTAGGGTTAAATCTTTGACCCAAACTTAGTAAAGATCTATCCAGAAACAGCAGAGAAAATTTTTGTCTCCACACACACACACACACACACACACACACACACACACACACACACACACACACACACACACACAACACACACACACACAACACACACACACACACCACACACACATCTCCACACATCCACACACGTGCGCGCAGATCACTCACGCACGCAAGCGCGCACGCATAGAAACTTAACTCCAGACGATAGTAAGTATGGTTTATTAAATTATCTTAAAAACACCGACATTTGCGAAAGGCAATAATCGTGACCAAACGGTGTTGATGGTAAGTGGCTCTTTTCTCCGCAAAAGTAACACAAAAACGACTAATGCCTGTGTAGTTTTCTGATGGCCACAATGCTAGAAACGTCGCCACCGGAAAATTTCCTTTCTTATCAGGAGTTTGAAGCAGAACGGGGGATGGAAGAGTCGAGAACAATAACGACAACGAATAAAATCCCAACAGAACGCCACGCCAAAGATCCAGAACTACACAAAAATACAATAAGAACGCACCTTAGATATGTCAAGACAAGATAAGACAAGACAAAACAAGACTAGATCAAGACTAGACAAGACCAGACATGACAGACGCAATTTTTCGGCCAACTGGTCTTTTTTAAGCGTATACAAAAGACAACAAAGAGTAAATGCACAAAACGTAACGGGAAAAAAAAACAACAGTACTCAACTCAGTGTTTTGCTCAACGTGACATCATAAAGTTGAGTACTGTTTTATCCATTTCGTTTCGTGCATTCTACTGTTTGTTGTTGCTTTTTTTGTTTGTTTGTTTTGTTGTTGTTTTGTTGTTGAGTTTTGTTTGTTTTTGTTTTTTTGTTTTTTCGTTGGTTTTTTGTTGTTTTTCATATGTTTTATGTTTTACTCTTTGTTGTTTTTTGTATACGCTTGACAAAGGTCAGCTGACGAAAATTTTTGCTTTTGTCTTGTCTTGTCTTTTCTTGTCTTGTCTTGTTACGTCAAATACTACTTTAGAATCTATTTTTGTGTGATTCTCTTTCCTATTTCCTTAAATGCTGGCATTCACTTCATTTTGATTCAGATGTCTTGCCACGCCTAAAAATTTCTGGCTTACATTTTTTTTTTTTTTCTGCCAACAGGTTGTTCGAGACGGAACCAGACCTGAAGCGCCTGTTCCCCAAGATCGTGCGTCTGAACGAGGTGTCTCAGCTGGAGATGGACGTGGACAAGGACATGCTACAGAGGCACGCGGTCACCGTGATGGAGGGGCTGGGGGCTGCCGTGGAGAGCCTGGAAGACTCTGACTTCCTCAACAGCGTCCTCATCTCCATAGGACAGACCCATGTCAGACGCAACGTCAAGCCGCAGATGCTGAAGGTGAGGGAACGGTGGGTGTGTTTGAGATGTGGGTGTGGTGGTGGTGGTGGTGGTGGTGGTGGTTTAACCTTCGAGATCGGGTAAGGCCTCTGATAATCATCTAGAACGCGGCTATTGAAATCCGTTCTCAGACGGATTAAAATAAAAAATTATAAAAGAAATCTTTTTTAAATGTCGGCGTAGCAGACCGGAGGTAACCAACCAACCAACCGACCAATCAAATCAAACCGAACAATAGGCACATACACACTAATAAGTTTGTAGATGAAACTTCTGATTGCGGCTCACGGTGGTGATACTAGTGATGTGTGGTGCTCTCTCTCTCTCTCTCTCTCTCTCCTCTCTCTCTCTCTCTCTCTCTCTCTCTCTCTCTCCTCTCTCTCTCTCTCTCTCTCTCTCTCTCTCTCTCTCTCTCTCTCTCTCTCTCTCTGTGGGAGCGTGCGTGTGCGTGCATGGTTTAGTCCTTTTTCCTGTTTGTGTATCTTTGTTCTGCATAACCTAGTTGGCAAAGCAGTTCTGTATCTGTTTCTTTTGCATGCTTTAAGTACAATCGTGTTGAAAACGGGACCTCGTCGATCGCCTCATTCAAAAGACTGACCCAAAACTATTCAGGGTTTAAGGACGGAAGAAGGGACCGCAAGGGCAAAATATTGATCTGGTGTGGGGATCGAACCCGAAGCGATCTTTTGCTGGACGGGCGCTATTACATTACAAGCTTAGAATTTGACTGTCACTTGAGTTAGAAATTGAAAATGTGAAAACATTGTGAAGTGCCATGATTGTTGAATTCATCGTGCATGAGCGTTTGAATAGTTTTGTGTGTGTGTGTGTGTGTGTGTGTGTGTGTGTGTGTGTGTGTGTGTGTGTGTGTGTGTGTGTGTGTGATGTGTGTGTGTGTATGTGTGTGTATGTGTGTGTGTGGTGTTTGTGTGTGTGCGCGTGTGTGTGGGTGTGTGTGCGCGCGCACGCGTGTGTGTGCGTGTGTAGGTGAACAACTTCTTCATCTTCTCGTTCTTCATTGTTCTTTCTAGCTCCTCTTACGCTTTTGATTCACCGCAAAAATATCTGCCATCAAAAGAAAGCATCTTCATCTTGAAGTTTTTGTCTTTTCCTTGTCGCTGTCTCGCAACTCGGTTGAGGCTGGTGCGCGTGCTCTTGAGCAGCTTAAGGGGCTGTGGACACGCTCTTTATTCCGCCTACTACCGGATAACTGGGAACTATCGTGAATGCCTTGTTTCCCTTGAAACGAAAATACTCCAACCGTTTTTATAACGCAACTGATATCTCCCTTTTTCCATGTAACAATAATATCCGTGACTCACTGAATAAGCAAAACGCTAAAAAAAAAATTAAAAGCATTCAAAAAATAAATGAGTAGACACAAACATAATAGACAATTCGTGCAACAAACAACGATTTAAAAACTAATAATGATGATTAGCGAGGAAAATAAACCTAAAACACCCTTACAAATGACACAATTATTCTGGGGCTTAAGACTATGACCTGACTACCAAGAAAACAAAGACTGAATCGGAAACAAAGGAGACAAAAACGGCAAATGCCACAAATACTGACTGCGGTTTGATGCACAAGGGTTCAGCCTAAAACGGCATTAATGCTTCTGCACCGACAATTTCTCACCGCTGGCTTCCCTGAAGATCGCTTAAGGGCAATAAAATTGTCGTTTCCATGCGTCAGTTTTACATGTTCAGGAGAAAAGCGTGGTTCCTTTTCTATGGTTTGCCTCTCATCCGGCTAGTGCAAGCCTAACCGTAAAAATTAAGCATCCGTTTGTCTTGGGGACAGGAGACATAAAAACTTACGGCAGCAAATAATGTGGTCAATGCGAATCTCAGTTACTCAGTTAATTAAGTTTTGTGCTCTCATGTCGAACACTGCGAGTTCAAATCACGGGTATGCTATGTCAAGCTGATCTTTTTCAACCCATTTTTTAGCCATATCATCTGAGATAGGATGTCGATATAACCCCCTCCCCCCCCCCCAAAAAAAAAAAAGAAAAAGAAAAAAACCCTTTACAGCTGATCATTTGATCAGATTATACCATCATTTTTCCTGTTCTGAGAAACTGAAGCATCTTGGGGGGGGTGGGGGGGGTGTCTGGAGAAAGGGGTTAAGAGATAGGGTCACTGGGTTCTGAAACAGACAAAAAAATCACATTCAGTCATAATCAGACACACACCCCTCTGTCTGACCGTTCAAGACAAGACGTTGGTTTTTTTCCAAGTAATGCATTACTTTCACTGGGATTACAGCTCTTACTATTAAAATAGGACACGCACTGAAACAGTAACATACTGAATCTCTAATGTAAACGCATTTTTAAAGACAGTTACGGAATAAACCAACTACGGAAAAGTTAAGAAACAAACAGGTCCTTAATCCGAAGCATTTTATATACAACGAAAGTCAGCACGCAAAGATGAGAGGTCGTCCATTACTAAACTACCCCCTAACACACTCTGTCTACACTCCATTCTTCGTCCCCGATGTACACATTTCAAACTGGATTCAACATATAGCTTAACAGGATTCAATGCAAATTTATTTAAAAAGTACCGCTGAATGGGATAAATCCCAATTTAGTTGAAAAGTACAGCTGAATGGGATTCAATGCAAATTTATTCTAAAAGTACAGCTGAATGGGATTCAATGCAAATTTGTTTAAAAAGTACAACTTAATGGGTTTAAATGCAATTTTGTTTTAAAAAAAGTACAGCTAATAGGATTAAATGCAAATTTGTTTAAAAGTACAGCTGAATGGGTTAATTGCAATTTTTTTAAAGTACAGCTGAATGGGATTAAATGCAAATTTGTTGGGGGGGAAAGTACAGCTGAATGGGATTCAACACAAATTTGTTTTAAAAAAAAGTACAGCTGAATAGGGTTAACTGCAATCAGTTTACAAGAGTACAGCTGAATGGGATTAAATGCAAATTTTTTTTTTAAAAACGTACTGTTGAATGGGATTTGAATACAGTAAGTTTACAAAGTAGAGCTGAATGGGATTAAATGCAAACATGTTCAAAAATATGGCTGAATGGGAATTAAATGCATACATGTCTAAATTTATAGTTGAATGGGATTAACTGAAAATGTGTTAAAAATATAGCTCGAATGGGAGTAAATGCAAATATCTTACGAAGTGTGGCTGAGTGGGATTTAAAGGAAGTATGTTTAGATGATGATACCTCTCATTCCACTTGTATCGCTCAAACAGTCCACGCCAGAGAATGCTCTTGCACTTAAAAAAGGAAGAGGTTTGGGGGAATGAATGTTCCTCACTTACAGACACAGTCGGATACATGACACTAATTGATCAATAAACATATCGTAAACATAGATCATAAAAAAAATTCAACACATTTGTTTTTCATGTATCGTTTATGAACGTGGGGTTTGTATGTTGTACGAACACACACATGAAAATACACATTCATATAAGCATGAAACACACACACACACACACACACACACACACACACACACACACACACACACACACACAC
Organism: Monoplex corrugatus; assembly: GCA_030674185.1. Classification (NCBI taxonomy): domain Eukaryota; kingdom Metazoa; phylum Mollusca; class Gastropoda; order Littorinimorpha; family Ranellidae; genus Monoplex; species Monoplex corrugatus. Next base: position 30,845,473 of record JAPXFY010000012.1, read on the forward strand.
AATGCTGCGCGGCACACACACACACACACACACACACACACACACACACACACACACACACACACACACGCTGCGCGGCACACACACACACATACACATACACACACAATGCTGCGCGGCACACACACACACACTGCGCGGCACACACACACACATACACGCTGCGCGGCGCGCACACACACACACACACACACACACACACCAATGCTGCGCGGCACGCACACACACACATATACACACACACACCACACACATATTATAGATTCCAACGCTGCAGCCACATCACGTCTCCCAGCCCTAAACTCAGTCACGAAACTTGTTTTCTGGAGATTGCATCCTTGTGCTTGGACGACTCCCTCATCGCTCGACTTCATCTGGTGGTAATAATATAAAAGATGCAGACACCTCAGCACAGACGTCTCGACTCCCATAGATGCACAGTCCCAATGCGTGGACAACATCTCAAGATTCTTTCAATCTAAACGCGTTCATCTATCGGTCTGTCCGTTTACCCCACCACCCACCTGCCCTCTCCTCAATCCTTTTGACTGATTTTTTTCCCACCCCATCTATTTATGTCTCCATCCATGTAGCTGTCTGTCAGTTCATTTACCTGTCCACGGCCTATTTCTGTATGAAAGGTCTTCATTGTCAGTCTAGACGTTCACCACTTCACTCCATAACAGTGGCAGATGAATGAACAGAGGAATGATATTGAGAATCGATTCACATACTCTCACAGTCACAAGCAGCAGAGTACGTGCGTTGCGGGAATAAGCATCTCGCTGATGGACCTGATTATCTCTTAGTTCCATCCTGGAATGATTTTCCTTTCACTTAACTTAGATCAGGCTTAATCTGGACAAGTTCACTTAGGACTCGGTTCTGGACGCACGTCATAACAATACAAAGGGTCGTTAGCTTTCCCGTTCAGCGAGAGGGCCGTTCCCTGCTCGCCTACTAATCGTAGGAACGCAAGAAATCGTTTGGAATTATATTGAAGGGTGGTTTTTCTAAACTACGTTATTTCCAAACAGAGTTAGAATTTGTTAGCTGTCTACTTAGCCAGAAAATATGTTTCTCTGGGCGGACAAGGAGTAGCGTAAATGGGGAAATAAAAATTGATCAAACCGATCAAGGGACTGAAGCGGAAAGGTGAAGGGCAAAAAGACGTGACTGATTCCATTAGCCGATTCAGTGAAATTGGTCTTCGCCAATATTTTAATACACATTTCGAGTTAATGTTCCTTTCATTCTTTGTTGGTTGACTGCAATTTACGATATGATAACTTCAAAAAACGATATGATAGCTTCAAAACTTTCGTCTCCTCGGTACTTTTTTGTATCTATCGAGACACTGCCCCTCCTTGGCAGCCGTTCTTTTTATCCATTTACGAATTGCTACCCATTTAAATATCATCCTCAGGAATACCAGTGGCATTCAATCGACAGAAAACGGCAGTAAATTATTCCAAAATTTTCTAATAACAAGATACGAAACAGAGACAAATACTGTTTTGTCAATTTTGTGTATCATAAATGTGTAATAGACTGGCACTCCTACAAAGATTGAATGCAAACTAGGATTTTAGACAAAAAGTGAAATGGCCCATTTATGCGAATGTGTAAATGTGATAATCACTGACAGAAGTCGAGGACACACAAATTACAATTCAGTACTGAAAATTAACCATACATTTAAAAAAAAAAAAAAAAAAAGTTTGGATACAATTTTTTGCAACATTTCATTGGGTTACACCCATCTCATTTCACGTAATAAGATGTATCCTAAATAGAAACAGAAGAAATGTCCAATCATAAAATGTTATAATCATATAATATGAATTACGTTACGCTCAGAAAATGTCATAATGATCCTGTAAAAGATGATTACAGCTACTGTTTTCAAGTTATACAATGTAACGGATGTGGTATGTTTGTACTTCGTACTAGTTTGAATGTTTATGTCCATCTGTTGCTGCGTTACCATACAACTGGAATGAGCTTCCGCTATCTCTTCGACAGTCATATAGTATGTCTTTCTTCAAGTCTAACCAGCAGTGATTTCACCCTGTACGTACCCGCCCCTTCGTACCACTCTCCTTCTGTCCTTCCCCTCCCTGTGTGCGTGTACTTTGGGCCTTTGAGTTTTTGTAATTGTGAGTGAATGTTTTAGTGAATGATGGAGTGTGCGCTTTGGTCTGATTTGTATATCAAGATATGGCACTTTGTTAATATTACTGTTGTTGTTGTTGTTGTTGTTGTTCCTATTGTTCTTCATTATCATCGTCATCATCATCATCATCATATATCATCATCTTATTCTTTTCCTCCTTCTTACTGCTGTTATTATTATGATTATAACCCAGTGACGGTATTGTTTAAATTTGATTTTTCAAACGAGTTTGACAGGCATGGTAGTCATGTGGGTAAAAGCAGGACTTTCAATGGGAAGATCCTGGGTTCGATCCGGCTAGGTACTTCAGCCTGGTCAATAAAGGATGGAGATTTTTCTGACGTCTCAGGTCAATGTGTGTCCAAACTAGCAGTACCTACACCCCCTCCATGTGTATACGCATGCAGTTTATCAAATATCGGTTGCCAAAAATCGTTTCTAAGTCGTGCCAGCGACTGTTTTATACAAACGTGAAAAACATCCAGCATGCACACCTACCAAAGACGGAGTATGCAGACTGTGCAGCAACATATATTGTCTGCACAGTGGGGGCAAAACAACGTGCTCATACGCATCTGAGAAAATCTGAACGCAGAAGACAGACAGACAGACAGAAGGAAAGAAAAGAAAGGAAGGAAGGAAGGAAAGAAAGAAAGAAAGGAAAGAAAGAAAGGAAAAAAAGAAAAAGACAGGCAGGCAGGTAGGCAGGCAGGCAGGCAGGCAGGCAGGCAAGCAGACAGACAGCAGACAGACAGACAGAAAAAAAGAAAAGAAAGAAAAGAAAGAAAAAAAATAATGATAAAAATGACTTTGCGAGTTTCTGTACAGTGCAGATTTATCAATCACTAGCTTTAGACAAGTTTTTTAAACTCATTATCATAATATATTGGCACAGCGAACTGCCATGACCATAAAAGAAATTGGTAGACCTGTGCTGACCTTTGTGTGCATATGTGTATGTGCATGTTACAAGGAAAAAATATAAGGAACTATCAACACACCTTAGCGACTTTGTTTTGTTGTTGCAGAGGCTGTGGCCTTCGCTGAACTATGGTTTCAGCCAGGTCCTGGGAGCTCGCTATGACACGCAGACCTCTGAGGCTTGGAGACGTGTCTACAACTACATCTGCATGCAGATGAAACGCGGCATGGAGAACCCTGACATCGAACCTTCCGATGACGCCATGGGTTCCTAGGGTTCCCACTGGACGTGACGGCGCTCACCGAAGCTTGCGAACCCAAAGATGACAACGGGATATGGTGTCTCCATGGGATTCTGAGGTTCCGCGGACCACCGACGTCCCTCACCGTAGTTTGAATATGAACCCTACTTGACATGAGGGTAATGGCGTCAAGAGCTCCCAGGTTTCTGAGGATCCCTGATGTCACTCAAGGCATTTTGGAAACCAGAATGAAGTCAGGTTGTGAGATTTCTTGTTGAAGGAGGAACGAACTATGGATATGTGAAGTCATTGATCAGTTCATGTATCGTCACACGTTCATGTATTAGCATTTTACCCCTTCCCTACCGCTCCTCGCTCTCTTCTCACCCCCCCACCTCGCCACCTTTCTCTCTCTCTCTCTCTTGCTTTTGTAGCAATCGTAACAATCGCACCACTGAGTAATATGCTTTATCGTTGTTTGAATTATATACTTTTCAAACACCATTATTATTGATTGTCAATTGCATAATCACACACACAAACACACACACATAAGATGAATAGATAGATAGATAGATAGATAGATATAGATAGATAGATAGATAAGATAGATGATGATAGATAGATATTATACTCAAACATGTGTGTGTGTGTGTGTGTGTGTGTGTGTGTGTGTGTGTGTGTGTGTGTGTGTGTGTGTGTGTGTGTGTGTGTGTGTGTGTGTGTGTGTATGTCGTCGTCGGGTTGTATACCGTAACTGAGTAGTGAAAGCATATGATACAGATTTCACCACTCACGCGCTGGGATTGTGGGGGGGTGGGGGGGGGGGGGGACTGGAAGCTGCATGCACATGTGTTTTTATCGTAAATGGCTAACATTTTATTTCTCAATTGCATAATTGTATATATACACATATATTCATCACATTTATTCCCATTTGCTGATATAAGCAGATCTGGAAAAATTGACATTTGACATGTGTAAGAATACGCACAGAATATTAAGGACCAAAATCTGAAATTTTCAGGTATGGAAATTAACGAAGTAAAACAGAGATTGTTTTTGGCATAATAGGTAATTTGGTTGCATTGCGGTATTTTGTCTTAGTTCTGACATCTGTTTCCTACAATGTCACCAAAGATAAAAAAAATGACTCGGCTTGTGTGTGAATTATTGATACACAATACACATGCTGCATACGCTTATTGATAATTTCTGTTAATGTCATCAGACCATACCAGCAATATCCGTTTTCCAAATCGAAAGAACGTCTTGCTATCGGTTACATTTTAAACCGGATTTTCACCGTGATTTTTTTTTTTTTTTTTTTTTTTTTGGTCTTGAGTTCTTATTACGGCGGATATGTAGACAGCTTAGTATAATTGAAGATGTGTACATGGTCTATTTGTAAATGGCAGGCAAATCTTTAAAATCTAATTACCGGGTGTTTTATCCTCTCTTCATACGTCTTCCTCTCCATTCCCCACAAGCACTGTGACTCAAAAGTTGGCCTATGTCCATTCAAAATTATGTACACTCAAGACTGATGTAATAAAATTAGTGGAGTCAAGTACATCGGTAAAAAGTCGGTCACTACAAATTCATGTTTGCTTTATTGCAATTTGTCAATTATTAATTATTTTCATTTGTTCAGTCCTTTATGTATTGTTTTGAAGACATGGCTAGAAACAGATCAATGAATGAAACAGATTATTCCAATTAAGATGGTGTGAAATACAGGAGGTCATGCCGCCACGTACAATCATATAAGTTGAGATTATAGACCTGAGAGGATTTGTCATCGCCTTGTTGTTGTGTGCTACCGTGCGGGTTTCTCTGTCGTCTTCAATATTGAATGTATTACATAATAGTTATGAATGTGTAATTTAAAACTTCTCTATTTTTGTTTGTTTGTTTGTTTGTTAATTTGCTCTTGCTTTTTCCTGTTTGTTTTGGGGATTTTGTTTTGTTTTGTTTTGTTTTGTTTTGTTTTGTTTTGTTTTTTGCTTATTTGATTGCTTGATTGGTTCTTTCCTGACAATCGGACTCGTAGGTCGAGACAAACCGTAGTACGAGCGGTGTCCCAAAAGTCCTCGGCCTCACCAAAAAGGAATGTAGTTACAAAATTGAAATCTGACACACACATACACGTTCATCTGGGAAGGTTGCATACTAATTATGAGCATCACGTCACGCTTGATATGGCGTCATAAGGTTTCAATACGTCATACCCCTTGTCTCTGAAGAAAAACATGGATACCTCAGCACTGCGTGTAATTATTTCACTTTGCCAGTAAAAAGCCAGACTACGTAAAAAAATATTACGACGAATTAATGAAGGTGTGCAGGGAAGATGCGCCTTCCTATATTCATCATTTAGTAAATGGTATAATGAAAGTCTTTGGGGACTGAGAGGCTTTCATGATGAGCAACGCAGTGGAAGGGAAAAAAAACCAGCCAGGTAAATGACCAGGTAAATACTGACAGAATTCTGGACATGGTCAAGGCTGACAGACGTGTGACCATCCGCGATATTGCTAATACCCTAGGCATCTCTTGTACGAGCGTTCATAGGTTTCTGACCGGTGAATTGCAAATGACAAGTGTCTCAACAAGATGGGTGCCAAAAATTATAACAGAGAAGCAGAACAGCACACGAACCACCCTGTCTGCAGACAATCTTTAAACATATTAAAGCTGATCCACCACACTTCATTAATCGATTCGATTTGTTACTTTTGACGGACTTTAGGTCCACAGTTACCCCAGAGAGCAAACAACAATCAAAAAGTGGAAGCATCTTGATTCTCCTTCTCCAAAGAAGTCAAGGGTCACAATTTCGGCTGGCAAGGTGTTGGCTGTTGTTCTCTGGGATACTGACAGAATTCTGCCCTGGACTATCTTGAAAAGGGTCTAACAATCAACAGAGAATATTATTATTCCTTGTTATATCAACTTCGATCAGGTATAATCACAAAACACAAAGGAAAGGTAGCACGAGGAATGTTTATTCATCAAGACAACCATGCATACATGATACCTGCTGCCATGGGTACCATTCGTGAATGTGGTTTTGAAATCAATGACCACCCACCTTATTCGCCAGATCTTGCCCCCTCGGATTACCACTTGTTCCCAAATTTAAAAAGAATATTCTGGTCTGTGCAGAGATTTGATTGCAACAATGACGTCATGGACGTCGTCAACGCCTACCTTCAGGTACTCCCAAGGGAGTTTTTTTCCCCAAAAGCAGCATTGAGGCGTTGCAGCGGCGCTGGAGAAAGCGTGTGGAGTTGACAGGAAACTATGTTGGAAAGTAACGGGTGCAAAAAATCCTACTACATCTCCTTCATATCGAGGCCGAGAACTTTTGGGGCATCCCTCGTAATGTTCACGGTGCGATGATTTTAATAAATACGATATCATAGATTTGACTATATCATTACTCCTATATAATTGTTATCATTTATCTGTGTTTATTCCCCTTTAACACCCAATGCCAACTGAACAAGAACAAAATGAATGAGTAAAGAAAATGGGATGGCAGATAAAGAATATTGCAGATGAGGTCACATTACTGCCCTACAGCTGGTGACTATTTGACATAGGGCAGTCTTCTGCAATAACCATCAAAATATTTTTAATGTCTACCGCGATTTTATGGGCCATCCTTCACTAACTAAATTGTCAGAAATACTTTAAACTATCGTGATTGGATAGTCTGTTTATTTTCCATTCAGAAAAAAATACATGAATATTTTATTGCAATAGTTTGCATACTAGATTTTCTTTCTGAATCATTACCCTATCCACACACAAATCGCTTGGCAAAAAACAACCGCAAACAAAACAGTATACTTGGCACCGAAGGGGTTAAACCTGCGTACCCATTGCCAAAACCTCCTCCGACATCAGACTTCAAGAAAGCATATAATGGATCTAGCAGGAGACGCCATGGGCCACGACGAAGAAATCTAAAATCGGGCAAAAACTAATCTACGCCATCCAGCAACCATACTTTAAAGCAACCAGTGCGGTATTTACAAAGTGTCAATGGAGAGAGATTTTGTACTTCGGTTGGAGTTGGTCAGGGCTGCCCTCTGTCTCCCACATCTTTCAACATATTCCTGAAACGCATCATGACTGACGCACTTGAAGACCAAGTCAGCATAGTCAGCACTGAAAGAAGAGCCATCACGAAACTCCACCTGGCAGATGGCATTAATGGCCCAGCATGCAGTGAGCGAGAACTTGTTAATCTTGTTAAAAGACCAGAGAAAACATCGACAAGATATGGCACAGAAATCAGCACCGAGAAAATCAAGTTAATGGCCAGTCACAACATCACCGTTAGTATAACTGTCCATATGTTGAAGCTAGGAACTGTGCAAGAATTCATTTACCTAGAATCCATCATAAGCAATGAAGGCTCTAAACCAGAAATCCTCTCGAGGCCAACAAAGACAGCATCAGCATTGTCCAGAAAGAAACATGGTAGAAGGACAAGAGTACATCCATGTAACACAAGCTCAGGCTATTACGTGCACTGGAACATTCCACCTTCCTGCATGCACGCGGGACATTGACCCTCAGAGCGATTTTGGACAGAAGAATCCAAGCTATAGAAATGAGGTGTTATCGCAGGATATTATAACTAAACATCGGATACACTTATCATATAACCGAAGAACAAGTACGCCAAACCATTAAGCAGCACAATGTATCATGTGCTGATCTGCTGACAAGTTAAGAAAAGAAAACTATGTTGGTATAACGAGATCCAATGGCCTTGCTCCATCAATCCTCCCGGAAAGTGTTGAAGGAGACAGCAAGGAAGACAGAAAAAAACGATGCACTGACAACACTGAAGAACAGACAGAGAAACCATTTGCAGACACCCAGGCTTTGGCATACAACTGACAAAGCTGGGGAAACTTGGTGAACAGTTCCTCAGCGCGGCGCTCCAACGACTCCTCACGGAGTTAAGGGAGAGGAAAAAAGACGACGACGACGACGACGACAACGACGAAGAAGAAGAAGAATCATGTGCCCTTCCACATGGTGATCGCGGTCATGGCCCTCCAAACGAAAACTATCTCTTGTCGTTGCAAGTACATCTCCCATAGACATGAATGAATCTTGTTGTCATTATTGGATATGGTTCTTATGTTTTTCCACTGTGTACCATAATTGTTTGATCCCATATCTATAATTGTATTTACTTGTATTTGCATTTCTTCTGTATTTATTTACATTTGAACTGTTTATTGTAAAACTTTGGACGGTGCACGCAAAGAAATGAATGTAAATCCCAGTGTTTCATTACGCGTTTCGTTCTTTGCTTGTGTTTGAATCTTATAGCTACCGTTGCTGCTGACTGTTCTCTGTTGCACATTTTATCTCATTTGGGTCTATTTATCAATAGGTATATGATGTGATCATGTCAGTGATTGGTTGATTGGTTGGTTGATTGATTGGTTGATTGAGTGGCTGTTGATTTTGTTGGTCTGCAGATTAATGGAGTTCATGAATCGTTTCTGTACTTGAAACCACGCTAACTTGTTTTTGACGTTCCGCTTTTACTGTTTTGTGTGTTGCTTCTTCCGTCTTCCATTCGTGTTCTTTCTGTTGTCTCTAATTTCTGTCCAGTTTAAGATCTTTCCATTAATTACATGGCCGTGGAAGTGGAGAATCGAAATGATAGTCAACCGAACTGCTTCGTCTGTTAGTCTGCTTGAGTGCTGTTGCAACTGTATTTGACTACTCATTTGCAATCTTCATGTGAATTTCTTTGGTCATTTCATTGCAGAAAAATGTACCTGTATTATAACATGTGGTATATATGTAGACCTATGTTTTCTTTTCAATGTGTCTTCGGGTTTTGATCAATCTCCTCTTTACTGTACTTTTTCTTGAAGGTGATATTTCTTTGTTGTTGTTTGCTTACTTGTTAAACCACCACTGTTTCAAATGTTGCATTTAATTTCACGTAAACCTCAGCATAGTTTTACGCATCCAGCGGTTTTAATAACTATCAGCTTATGGGTGTGCATCCCTTTGTACGATTTCTTAAAGCAGATATACAATATATTTGCAGATTTAAAGGAAGCCTACGAACGTGTCACTGACCATTTCATGTTGCATATGACTGGATGTCTAATCTTGTCTGTATGTTGTCTGCTCTCGCTCTATCCGATAGCCCTGCATGACTTTTGCTTTTTGTCACACCATTTTCTCACCCACACAAAGATCTTTTATTAACACACAACTATGGGCTTCAGATAGAGGTATCTTTCTTCTGTTTGTTTATGTCTGTTTGTGATTCCTTTACTTCACGTTTACAAACATTTTTAAACAAATGTTAGAATGAACAATTAAACTTTTGCCATAAGGTGGGAAATGATTGTCCGGAAAGTGGCGAGGCATTGGTGCTCTGCGTCCCATCCAGCACCCTCGGATGTTTCTTGTTCACTTTAGAATAAACAATGAACCTTTTGCCGCGAGCAAACTTTGCGTAAAGTTCACAATACTTAACGATTATACTGTCATCCATTCGGTGTTCATGACCCAGTCAGCAAAGCCTCTTCTGTCTCAGCACTCTTAACGAAGACGAAATGATGTTTAATTACCTTACGGCGGATACCTTGCCTCTCTGTGCTGATGTGGGTCTCGAAAATTAGGATCTGCATTTTTAATGCCTGTTCAAATAGACCAACAACGTCTTTACAGATGAGCGAAAAATTGCTGTCTCCTTTTGTCCTGGTATGGCGGGAATGAGTTTAACAACTGGCTGTAAGTTCCCAAAAACGCAACAGAACTGCTAGTTTTATCCCCGAGCTCTTTGTCATCTTGTTAAACGCAGCGGGAGACATGCCAGTGCATCAGTTATGTTCAGGAGAGAGAGAGAGAGTGGGGGGCGGGATGGGTTGTTGAGAATGGTAGATCAACTATGGTTGTTGGTGGCGTCAGAGAGGTTTTCAAATATCTTGATCTTTTTCTGACAAATGAACACATTAAAACGTACGCAGACTCAAGAGAATTTATCTGCTAATCTCATGTGCTGTTTTGTAGCAGTTACATTTTCTGTGAAAAGGAAAAGTCTTGGAACATATACGCTGTGAGCACAGATATCTGCTTTAGTCTGTGGAAAATATTGCTTCTAAGGGTACTGAACTGCCTTCCTTTTGAGTTGGAGTAAAATTATACAGATACTTGCAATGGTGAATTAGATACTTATTTAGATAGGTCAGCAAATGTCTAAATTGGAGCAAACAATTCATGACAATTTCAAATGTCACCTGCAGCAATTGCAGACTGTTTCCACTGAAGAAAAGGTTATTATACAGTTTCTGTTTCTGATTTAAAGAAGCAAACTAAAATGAGACTTCGTGGGCAGTCTTGCTTTGCGCCGTATTTCTGTTTTAATACCATCATATAACTTAGCCCCGCAATGCTTCCCATGTCTGCGCACAGGTAGACAGAGCCGGTATCCGGCGTTACAGCGTCAGCCTGTCTGCTTGACTCTACTTCTCTGAGTGCCAGAGGAGACTTCGGATTAGGTGAAAGTTTTGTTGTGAATTACTGCTGCATGTTTTTCTCGGTTGGTGCAGCGTGTTTCTCGTTATTGGCTACGTTCAGCTCCTCTCTACTGCTTCGAAACAATCATTCTTTTTCATTTCCTTTTTTCCAGAAAACTGTTGGTGCAAAATTGTGAACGAGTTCTTTGTGATGTTCCCATCTTCCTGCTGTAGCAGCTGTGTGGGCCTCTTACGCGGCGTTATCAATCGTTTTGCACAGTCACCAATTTGCACTTTTAGCTCGTATCTAAGCGAGATATTTCTTTCTTTCTTTCTTGAGATATTTCTTTCTTTCCTTCTTTCTTTCTTTTTTATTATCAGCGCAAGCTTCATTTCTTGATTGAAACTTGACTTTGCAGCACACTGAGCGATGACCAGCATCCCAATCCGCACTTTGCTAAGTCTGCAACATCTTATGATAATCAAGTCCAACCGGCGCAAAATTTTTCTGAGTGAGAATGTCTCCTGGATACCCAGTGCTGTTATTTACTGCTGAAGAACTCAGTGGATGGAAGACTATAAAAGGACCAGATTACAGGGAAGTTCTTTGCCATTTGCCATCCCTGCACCAGAGTCCTAACCACAGTGCCAAAGGAATCATAATCAGCATCAACTGTGACAATGAAATCCGCAAAAAAATCACAAAGCTAAAATCAAATTACAGACTATCTAACGTGTTTATCTTGCACATTTGTTGCTGATGTTGTTGTTGTTGATGGCGATTCTTCTGCTCTTGATACTGCTCTTGTTGTTCAACAGTCGAATGAAGTATAGCTATTCATCACTGACCCATTCAGCTAGCGTATCATATCAATATCCTTTCATTTTTTCATGCGTTCATAGTCTGTGTGTACTGTTTGTTCAAACGGGATACATCGCACTTCAGACATTTACTCACGCGCTCCACTCAAATCTGTCAAGTAATTATCTGGCAGGCTCCTTGAGTTTGCGCAGAATCTATGCGCTCGCATGTTCTTGAAGAAGGCATGGGGAGTAGTTAAAACGGACCTACAAACCATTTAGCAAACGCCACCAGAATGACTGAAACACTAAGATGGGAAACGAACAGGCCAGATTTTATGTTGTGGGCAGGGGTTGAACTCAAAACATCAGATCTTGAATCCACTAACAATGTGGCCCATCTGAGGTTCGAATCCACAACCCTTCATTATCAGTATGGCCCTCTGACCAAACGACCATATTTTTCATTGATGTACATGAGAGTATCTGCTTTTCGTCTCAGTTGATATCTTCCTCTATATCTGTTTTTCCATCTAACTGTTACAAAATGTGTTTATCATTGCAATAATACAAGTGGGAAAAATTACCGTGTGTGTATTTTCATGCTTGTTTGTGGGTGTGTGTTTATGTGTATATGCATATTTGTCTATCTGCCTGCTTGCCTGGCTGCCTGTCTGTCTGTTTCTGTCAGTCTGTCTGTATGTCTGCTTGTGATTTGTTTTAATCAGGCCAGGGGGTGTGTGTGTTTCTTGTATGCTGGTGCACACGTGCTCGACTCTGTGCATGTATTCTTCAAAAAAAGATTCAAAACTAATTCTCTGTTCCTCTAGATGAAAGACTGCCATAACTAGACCATAATAATAATCCAATCCAATGCCATATGAAAAATCGCCAAGTTGTTTCATTCAAACTTGCAGTTTTTTGATTGAATGTTACATCAAAATTGTCACTAAAATACCTAGTCCCTCACTGAAATGATCAAGTTCTTTCTGATACTGAACAACAAGCAGTTGTATGGTAGGCTCCCTTCGATCGGGGTCTACCATAGAAGACACGCCTTAGTTGGCGAATTTGCTGCTGCACTGGCAGCGTAGACTGTCCTCTCCAGGGCGCAAGCTTGGGCAGAATGATATGGAGAACCAGCCGTTGCCCACCCCCTCTCCACGCTACTGAGGGTACCCCAAGGAATGGCGAAGGCCAATACAGCTTACTGCAAGCAGCATCGCAGGAGCTCTGGTTAGCTCAACGGACTACTGACTGGAAGGTTGTGGCTTCGAACCCCGATCAGTCCCTTCAAAAAATTATTCTGGGATTTTTCGGCTCTAACCGGCTCCTATCCAGAGTTGGGAGTGCCAAGGGGTCATTGGGAAGACTGGGACCACACAGTCGAGTCTGATCCACTTGATGGATACGTCACTGAGGATGTTGCTCAAATCTTCTGACCAGTACCGCAGGTGTCTGTGTCCCTCGGGCCTGGTTGATGCCAGGATATGTTATGATAGTAAGCGTAGAGTACAGTCCTGTCACGCAGATTCAATCTTAGGTGGAACTCCATAGTATTACGATTATCATCCTCATCAACATCGTCGCCATCGCATTGTAAAAAAAAACTGTGCCAGCTTCTGTGGCCATTAAGGTGGCGTAGAAAATGGGACGAAAAAAAAAGGTGAGCACAAAGATAACCTCCTGAGTTCGATGGAACTCCATACCATCATGATTATCATCTTCATCAACAGCAACATCATCGCATTGTAAAAAACTGTACCAGCTTCTGTAGCCATTCAGGTGGCGTAGAAAATGGGACGAAGGTAACCTCCCTGAGTGCGATGAACCAAAAAGAAAAAGTTTAAGTATCATAGGAGTTGCCAGAAGGGCACCGAAATCAGCGTCACTGTATAACAAACGTCTTTATAAACGATATCCATCAGAATATGCTTCTGTTTCACAATGGTGACTTTCTGGCCTCCTACTGACATTGTCCACATACACACAGACATGGACACAACATATCTGTTCCCTCACCAAATGGCGCGCAGCGCGTTTAGTTCCGTTTTCGCTTGTTAACCCTGAACACTGGTCATAAGGTGTAGAGTCTTGTTTGTAGATGACAGGAAGTTCGAATCCAATATTTCTTCTTTTGGTGTGAATTGAAGA
>JAPXFY010000012.1:30864283-30896783 GCA_030674185.1 Monoplex corrugatus
CTCAGGTAAGGATATAGGGATTGCTGCGTGTGTGTGTGTGGAAGAGAGACAGACAGACAGACAGAGACAGAGACTGAGAGAGAGACAGACGGACAGACAGACGGACAGACAGAGAGAGAGACAGAGAGAGAGAGAGCGACTCAGGTAAGAAAATAGCGATTAACGCGTGTGTGTGTGTGAGAGAGAGAGAGACAGACAGACAGACAGAGATAGAGACAGAGGCAGACAGTCGGACAGAGAGAGCGACTCAGGTAAGAAAATAGGGATTACTGCGTGTGTGGATGTGGGTGTGTGTGTGTGTGTGTGTGTGTGTGTGTGTGTGTGTGTGTGTGTGTGTGTGTGTGTGTGTGTGTGTGTGTGTGTGTGTGTGTGTGTGTGTGTGTGTGGGAGAGAGAGAGAGAGAGAGAGAGAAAAAAAAAAACAGAGAGAGAGAAACAGACAGACAGACAGACGCAGAGACAGAAACAGAGACAGACAGAAAGAGAGAGAAGAAGAGAACGTATGAGTGGCAGAGAGAGGCAGACAGACAGGCAAAGAGAGGGGAGGAGACAGACAGACAGACAGAGCCGAAAATCTTTACCATCACCACCATCAAGAATGATAAGCAAACTATAAATGGACAAGTGCAATCAAATCAGACCACTAGGTAAAAGAGTAAAATGAGACAGATACGGAATATTCGGGAAACAATCATCAATCAAAACAACTCAGTTGTGTGCATGGTCTTTTATCTAAGCCAGGCATAACAAAACTAAAGTATTCGAACCACACTTTGGTCTAATAACGCGCTGCGCAGAAATAATGGAGCTCGATCTAAAGAAAATCTGTCTGCTACTGTCCCACAAATAGTATCCGCAAGCACATTTTACTATCGGACTGATGCGAGACCACCCGTAAAAAGAAGTATGTGTTTATCGCTCATTACTTCGACGATGTTCACAGACGATAATTTCTGTCCACAAAAATATGACGTATACCCACAATAATATCGATCATAATGTTTTTTACACTCTTGCCTGATTGAAAGCAATGGCCGATTTGTTGTGGAGCTCAACAGACTTGAGTGTCCCATCACGAATGGAGAGTGTCACTGTATCTCCTCTCTAAAAATCCATCTAAACGCCATGACAACAACAAAAATCTCCACGCGTTGGGATATACCATTTCTATAATCACCATGAAGTATGGCAGGGAATGAGTTAAACTCGCTTCTGATGATGATGATGACGTAATGATGATGACGACTACGTTGACAACCAAGTCGCAACTGTCATCCCTCTTTTTTTTTTAAGAACAAGGCTGGACTACATATCCACTGAATAAAGTGGCGTTTGCTTGGCCCCTCGAATACGGGCAAATGCAACGTTTCATAAAAGTAACACCATCACAGGTAAATGTCTGGTCCCGGTTTTTTCAATATCAGCTCTTGGTGGACATTCATCAGAACCAAAGAAAAATCCCACGAAAAAGAGCATATTCGTTTCTTCCTTCCTTTCTTCTTTCTTTCTTTCTTTCTTTCTTTCCTTCCTTCCTTCAACGTATCACTTACCCGAAATGTACGTAAGATCCTAAGATTTCCAAGTCACAGTAATAGGACCAAAATGCGTTTTTGACGTTTTGCAATGGCAAGTTCAAACTGCCAACGGAAAAAGCTACCATTGGAACCTGGAATGTCCGTACACTCCATCAGTGCGGCAAAGTAAAAGAACTAGAACACGAGCTGAGACGCTACCAATGGGACATTGTGGGTATATCGGAAGTAAGATGGACAGGCTTCGGAGAAGCAATCACAGAGGAAGGACACAAGATGTGGTACAGTGGCGAAGAGTCACTACATGAAAATGGCGTAGCTTTCATCGTACGCAAAGAAGTCATTGGATGCATCATGAGCTGCACGCCTGTCAACAGCAGAATCATCAGCATTCGGGTGTCAGCCAAACCAAAGAACATCACCATCATACAAGTGTATGCTCCAACTACCAGCCACGAAGACCAGGTGGTTGAAGAATTCTATGAGAAAATAGAAGACACCATCGGAAAAGCCCCCAGGAAAGACATCATCATAGTTCAGGGGGACTTCAACGCCAAAGTCGGCCCAGATGCCTACAAAAACTGGGCTGGAACAGTGGGTCAATTTGGCACAGGGGAAACTAATGACAGGGGACTTCGCCTTCTGGAGTTTGCCTGCACCCAACGGCTCACCATTGCCAACACCCTCTACCCCCACAAACTGTCAAGAAGAACAACCTGGCATGCGCCGAACGGAAAGACTCACAACCAGATCGACTTTGTCCTCACACCGCGGCGCTTCAAATCAAGCATTAATAAAGCAAAGACGAGGACATACCCTGGAGCTGATATAGGCAGCGACCACGACCTCGTGCTGCTCACAATGAAGATCAAATTGAAAAAGAAGTACCAAGCTGCGCAGCCACGCATCAAGTTTGACCTGGAAAAGCTAAAAGATCCAGAGATAGAAGAGGCATTCCAGGCACAGCTCGGGGGGCGGTTCGCGGCACTCAACTTCCTGGACAAAGTTTGGCATAGAGGAAGGTCTCGTCCAAACCATCCAGGCGCTGTATAACACTGCCAGCAGCGCAGTTCTCCTCAACAACCAGATAGGGGACTACTTCAAGACCACAGTTGGAGTCCGTCAAGGCTGCCTACTCTCTCCCGTGCTGTTCAATCTCTTCCTGGAGAACATCATGCGTGAAGCCCTCCATGACTTCCACTCCACTGTCTCCATCGGAGGAAGAACCATCAACAACCTGAGGTTCGCAGATGACATCGACCTGATGGGAGGCAGCAACGAAGAACTACAAGACCTGACCATGAGACTGGAAGAAAGTGCAGGTGCACACGGAATGGAAGTGAGCACAGAAAAAAGCAAAGTCCTGGTCAACAGCACAACCAACACCCATGCTGAAATCTACATGAACGGGCAACAGCTTGAAGAAGTGGACGCTTTCAAATACCTTGGCGCCACCCTCACCAAAGACGGTCGCTCTACAACAGAAATCAAGACCAGACTAGCGATCGCAACAGCAGCAATGGTAAAGCTAAACAAGATCTGGAAGAGCAGAGAGATCGGCTTTCCATCGAAGATGAAGCTGTACAAGTCCCTGGTGCTCCCCATCCTGCTGTATGGATGCGAGAGCTGGACCATGACAGCAGAGACCACCAAGAGAATCCAGACGTTTGAAACTAAATGCTTCAGGCGCTTGCTCGGGATCTCTTGGCAAGATCGGAAGACAAACGACTTTGTGTGGAGCCAAATAACAACACTCGCAGGCCCACAAGAACCCCTCCTGGCAACAGTCAAGAACAGGAAGCTGTCGTGGTTCGGGCATGTCACACGCCACAACTCACTGCCCAAAACGGTCCTCCAGGGTACACTGGGAGGCGGCAGACGAAGAGGACGACAAGCCAAATGCTGGATGGACAACATCAAAGAATGGACCAGGTTGGATGGCCCCACGCTGGTGCGACAGGCGGAGGACAGGACCGGTTGGCGACGGCTGGCTTCAAGAGTGTCTCTCATCTCTCCTCTACGCCCATCACGGGCAGGAGAATGATGATGATGATGATGAATGGCAAGTTGACCAGTGAATCTTAAAGTACCTCACATCGATAAAACGGGAACAGTTTAGTATGGCTTAACCAGCTTGCCATATAGCTCCTCTCTTTTGCTCCACACTCATTATCCACCACATTTTTCGCTCCAGACTCAGTGTCCGTCATATCCTTAGCTTGCCCTTCCTTGTCCAGAACTAAAATGAATTAACTCTTTGACTCCTTCAGCCGGACAGGCCGGTGGACAACCAGCATCCTGCATTGTCAACCATGCTAGCAAAGCAAAAACTTAACCCTTTGACTCCCTCACCTTTCCACCAGCTTCCTGTAGGAAGCTGGTGGAAAGGGTGAGGGAGTCAAAGGGTTAAGTTTTTTTGCAGTTGGTGGATAGGGTGCGGGAGTCAAAGGGTTAAAAGGATTGACAGGTTTACAGGGTAGGAATCACGAGTCATTTTCCCGTAACTGCTGTACACGGGTCGTCGTGTAACTGGATCCTACAGGCATATGACGTGCGTGATAAGTTTCTGTGCGAACCTTGGAACAAACGCACAACTCAGCATTGACCACAGGTAATGAATGATTAGGACAAGACAGAAAAATGATAGTAAAAGCGAGGTCCAGATGACAGTTGTTAATTTGTGTCTATTTCTGTGTCTGCCGTCACCGTCAGCTGAAGATAGAAATGGAATGGAAATGATAACGTGGCCACGATAATGCGTGAAATAATGGGTTGTTTGTTTGCGTTGCTATTTCATCTTCTGGAGGTGTGTGCGAGGGTGGGAAAATCGGATCGATCCAATTCCCCCTCTTTCGCATATTTTGGTAAGGACGCACACGTGTCTTCCGTCAATGTAAAATATTTTTTTTAAAAGCGGCAGCTCAAAAAACGTACACAAAAAAAGGATTCACATCAAACTGTCCGTTAAATTGTTAGAATGATTCCACGCTCTTCGTGAAAGGCTACATCCGACTTGGTAGTTCAGTGACCATCCCCAACCCAGAAGGTTGCAGATGGTGGATGGCCTTCAGATATAGAGGTTAGCTGCAAAATAAGCCAAATTTGCCTGGACTGAAAAATAAGCATCAACAGGAAATCCGGAAGGAAAGAGAACACTAGGTAGACCCAGGGAAAGAATATTGGACGGACTTGCAGAGTGGTTGAGGGCAGAGAGAGTGAAAGCTGTGCTTGCGGCAACAAGGGATAGATGCATATGGAGGGCCATGATCGCCAACGCCATGTGACAAGGCACTTGATGATGATGATGAATAAGCAGTCTGGACCAGAATGGCAATGATTAATATCAAGACAAAGTAGGATGGCATTTGGTAAGACTGCGCCTAGAAAATACCCTATGTCCTATGACGGAGCCAGCAGGTGGATAAGGGTCACTGATGCCCTCGTCTCCTGCACTAGCGGGGTAGGTCTTGTGGCCATGAGGTAAGGGATGGGTAGTCCTCACTGAAAATCTTGACGGTTGAAGGTAGAGATACCGGGCTTGTAGGTCCTTCTAAGAAACGACGGTACCATGCAATACAACGCAACTGTTTACACGGATATGTACATCAGACGAAAATGGCGCCCGCTTATTAAGGTCCCTCCAGGGTAGAACAGCGCCTGGCCTTGTGTGGCGCGACAAAAGACACGGTCGGCTACAACTCCTTTGACCACCAAGCTCCATGGCAACCGGCAGGAAGTGGAAAAGAACCCAGTCACATTGTGATCCCAGATGTGCCCAGACCATGCAAACAACCAGCAAAAGAATGACACTCCAACACTTACAGGCCTATTTTCCGTCAGTTCTCTGCTACAGCAAATCGACCACCCTACCATTCGATTAACCGCTCTTTCATCCCCTCACTTCTAGCAAACATATCTCTTCTTAATCATATAGTTTCTTAACAGTAGCTCGAGCAGCAATAGCAGTGGTAGTAGTACTAGCATAAGTAGTAGTGGTAATTAGAAGTAATTTGTTCCAATATCGTTTCAAGTTTCCTTAAGTGACTCCAGAACATTATACCTTTCTCCCGCTTGCTGCCTCAGTATCTACTTCAAGGTCTGTCTCGACCTCCTCCCCTTCAATTTCTCGGTGCCTGTCTGTCTGTTGTCTGTCTGTCTGTCTGTGTCTATCTGTGTCTGTTTGTTTGTCTGTCTGTCTGTCTGTCTCTCTCTCTCTCTCTCTCTCTTAGTATCTGTAACGGTGATGAGGATGGTGGTGGTTGTGGTCGTAGTAGTAATAGTAGTAGTTTCAAACCTATTATCTATCTACATCTACATCTGATATAGATAGATAGCTAGACAGATACAGATAGATAGACAGATAGACACACAGATAGATAGATAGATAGATAGATAGACAGACAGATAGATAGCTAGACAGATACAGATAGATAGACAGATAGACACACAGATAGATAGATAGATAGATAGATAGATAGATAGATAGATAGATAGATAGATAGATAGATAGATAGATAGATAGACAGACAGATAGATAGCTAGACAGATAGATACAGATAGACAGACAGATAGATAGATAGATAGATAGATAGATAGATAGACAGATAGATAGATAGATAGACAGACAGGCAGACAGATAGACAAAAAGCCAGATAGACAGACAAAAAGACAGATAGACAGACAGACAGACAGACAGACAGACAGACAGATAGATAGATAGATAGATAGATAGATAGACTTACAGATATAGATACATAGAAAGACAGATAGAAAGACAGATAGACAGACACATAGAGAAATAGACAAATAGACAAATAGGCAGACATACATACATACATACATACATACATACATACATACATACACACATACATACATACATATATACATACATACATACATACATACATACATACATACATACATATATATATATATATATATTATACATACATAGACAGACAGACAGACAAATAGATAGACAGAGAGATAGAGAGATAAAGAGACAGAGAGAGAAAGAGACAAACAGACAGATAGACAGATACAGGATAAACAGACAGATAGATATAATGTGTGTGTCTTTATCGATCTCTGTACACAGTTCTGATACGGCCATTAACGGTCGGAGGGGCCATAAACAATACGAATTGAACCGAATCCTGGAAAGGCTACCTCCAATTTGGTAGTAGGGCGACCATTCCCACCTAACCCAGAGGGTATCGGATGGCAGATAGCGGATGGCTTTCAGATACGAAGGTTCGCTACGAAATAAGCCGGACTTGCCAGGACGAACAAGCAGTTCCGGGCCAACTGGCGATGGTTGGAATGGGGTTGACCTGGCAGTGCTTCACTTACAAAATACCCTTCATGCCCTACGCCGGATCCATCGGGTAGATAAGGGCCGCTTAACAAAGCCCTAGCCCCCTGCGTTCACAGGGTAGGTATCCTGGTTATAAGCAAAGGGGTGGTGTAATCCCTACAGAAAACCTAAAGGGCTCTGAAGTCAGAGGTACCAAGTCTGCAGGTGCTGTCTGTCCAGGCAAAACAAAAACTGCCGTGATGGAACTAATGACTTGAATCGATCTCTGCATCCGCGTGTGTGCGTGCTGCGTGCGTGTTTTGTGTTGTGTGTGTGTGTGTGTGTGTGTGTGTGTGTGTGTGTGTGTGTGTGTGTGTGTGTGTGTATGTGTGTGTGTGTGTGTGCGCGCGCGCGTGGGGGTGGATGAGAGCGTGCTGCGCGCGCGCGCGCGTGTGTGTGTGTGTGTGTATGTGTGTGTGTGTGTGTGTGTGTGTGTGTGTGTGTGTGTGTGTGTGTGTGTGTGTGTGTGTGTGTGCAGGCGTGCGTGCGTGTATACGTGTGTGTAAAAGAGACAGTGAATGTGTGACTGAATGAATGAGTGGGGGAAGATTACACATGAATTTCTGCAGTCAAAAAATGTTTCGTGTAACGCTTCCTGTCTTAAAAAAAAACATATCCCGGTAGAGTAACCCTCATTTCATGCGGGCACAAAATTCAACAAATTATTTATGAAGATAAATAAAGCACACACAAAAATTCATAAATTGAGTACATCACACATAACACTATACACGTACAGTTCAATACAGTCATCATAAAATAATACTGACAAGGCGCTGCAGCAAACAGCGTCACGCTGCATACAATTACAGAGACAGACGATCTAGCCCTCAGACCCGTGACAAATTACAGAGACAGACGATCTAGCCCTAAGACCCGTGACAAATTATAGAGACAGACGATCTAGCCCTCAGACCCGTGACAAATTACAGAGACAGACGATCTAGCCCTCAAACCCGTGACAAATTACAGACAGACGATCTAGCCCTCAAACCCGTGACAAATTACAGAGACAGACGATCTAGCCCTAAGACCCGTGACAAATTACAGAGACAGACGATCTAGCCCTCAGACCCGTGACAAATTACAGAGACAGACGATCTAGCCCTCAGACCCGTGACAAATTACAGAGACAGACGATCTAGCCCTAAGACCCGCGACAACCACCAGATACATCATCAGACTGTACGTGATCAGCCACAAACCCTGGAAAACGGTAATCAGCAGTAGCACAATATATATCCTTATGGACCCATGCCAGCATCGTGTTATTCTGTCCGCTTATTAGTTAGGGCACTGGACAGAACTGAGCAGAAATTACTGTGCTTACTTCCAAAACATTAAGCACGACTGAGTCTGGCTGCGAAAAAGATAGGTGACCTGATTCCTACTCTCGTTCGAACACACTACTCAAAGTCCACTCTGCAGTAAACTGTACCTGTAGGTTCGGGAAATGTGAATAAATCAACGTGGAAAAGGAGATGGGCACCGCCCTTACAATGAAGGCCCTAAAGGAAATTGGGACCTCTGAAAATAAGGCTCCCGTTTCAGTTCCTTGTACATACATACATACATACATACATACATACATACATACATACATACATACATAGACAGACAGACAGACAGGAGAGACAAAAAGACAGATAGACAGACAAAAAGACAGATAGACAGACAGACAGCATCCTGCATTGTCAATCATGCCAGCAAAGCAAAAACTTTATCCTTTGATTCCCTCACCCTATCCTGCAAGAACCTGGTAGATAGGGTGAGGTAGTCAGAGGTTTTGTGATTTTATAGTTGGTGGATTGGATGCGGGAGTCAATGGGTTTAGTGATGGGAAGATCCCAGTTCACCATGCTTCACATCTGACACACAGAGTAACTTGAACAAGCGTGATGGTCTGGAAGCTGGAACAATGAGACGAACCACCATCACTTTTTCGTAAGCCTGTTGTGTTCGCACACCAATTTTTGTGTGCGTGTGTGCAAAAACTGTGCGTCTGATAAACATACTTACCGTGTCTCCTAGTGGGAGTTGAGGACTGACGGTGGTCTTGACTTATTGCAGTAGAAAAAGCTACAAACAAAAACTGTCAGTTTGTGCAATGATGATTCTGGTCAGATGTAGTAGAACTCATCTGGAAAAATTCCAGCTTGTTTGAAAGACAGACAGACAAACACACACACAGACAGACAGATAGAGAGACAGACAGAGACAAAGAGAGAGAGAGAGAGAAACAGACATAGACAGAATATTCTTCCGAAGCAGCTATCCGCCCCCCCCCCCACCCCACTCCTTTCAAAAAATAGTTTATGTCCCTCGATGTTAGAGTTATCTGTTTTCAATTGCACATGCCTACGTATTGAAAATCGATCATCTCATTTAAAAATTCTCAATTTAAATATCAATTATGCTAAAAATCAAGAAGTGGTACAAACTGGATTGGAACAAAGGGTTCAAAATACAAGGCAGCTTACTTGAAAGTTTAACTCCCCCCCCCCCCTTTTTTTTTTTTCCTCTTCTTTAACATAACACACACAGTCTAAATAACAATGACCTAGAAAACTGTTCAATATCTTTCAAATATACATGGTTAAAACTTAACAATTTGAAAAGGCGACCCACGTTTAATAAAATACACTAGCAGAGTCTGCTGACGAATGCCCGATAGTTGTTCAAATGGCCAGTTTGATTCACAGTTACAAAAAATAGGCCATTCCCATACAAACTCAACCATTGCCTGGACGCTTATTATTAGACCAAATTTGTAATATTTATATTTGTTCCTAAATCTATTTTTTGTATTTACCGTACACGTCATTTACTATATACATGTAACATCGAACACATTTAAATCCAAAGGAAGAATCAAACTCCGCAGAAGAAGGAATAAAATGGTACAAAAAGAAACAAATGAAGGGGCAAAATATAGAACAAATGGTCAGTTATGACATTACTAAAGTCATCAACATAAAACATGTAAATTGTCAATGTGAGGCATATAATACAAGGAGAAACTGTATATCATCAATGCTACTAACAAATGCTTTATAACAAGCAAAGAAAAGTCATAATTGATCAATATGCAATGGAAGAACCAACAACTGCAGAACAAAACAAACGATCTGCCTGAAATTTGATATTGTTACCCTTGACTTTTGCATTATATACTCTTTAATTTCATACGTGTATTTCAGCTTTTCTTTTATCATAGAAATTGCTGGTAAAATATTATATACCTTACAAACATACATTTTAGCAAACTGTTTAATGAAATCAAGAACTTGTCGGTCTTGAATCCACAGTCTCCTCCAAGTAAAACCATACTTTCATTTAGCTGCATGTTAAATGATAGGACAGCAGGCATTCTTTCAACAAAATTTTCAAACTTTTGCTAGAACTGTATCACTATCATATATGACACCTCCATTAAAAATGTTCACTGTTATGTTTTAGTTCCCTATGAAAACTACATACACAATCGTTGATAGTTTTCATTTTCATCAGACAATCGTTGATAATTTTCATTTTCATACCATACTATTCTTTCCAAACCACATTTGCAGCAAGGATTCTGTTTACACTCCGATTCTGAGATCATTTAAGCTTCGTGTCCTTAATTCGAGCTTTTTGCAACGGACAGTTTTGAATACAGTTGTACAACTAAGCATTTCATTTCATTTTGAAAAAAACATTTGAACATACTGTCTTTTAATATCGAAATATTATGACAGTGTTTAGTACCTTTTTGTACCAAGTAGAGAACTTTCAATGAGACAGTAGTCTGCAATGATGTGTTGTATTTAATCTCTGTTACATGTTTGTATATACTGTAGTACTTATAATACAGTGTAGATCTATTCACAAACAACTGAGACTATACGAGACAGACAGACAGACAGACAGACAGGCAGGCAGGCAGGCAAACAGACAGGCAGACAGACAGACAGACAGAGATAGAGACAGAGACAGAGACAGTGTGTGTGTGTGTGTGTGTGTGTGTGTGTGTGTGTGTGTGTGTGTGTGTGTGTGTGTGTGTGTGTGTGTGTGTGTGTGAAGAGAGAGAGAGAGAAAGTGAGAGAGAAAAAGTGAGAGAGAGAGAGAGTTCTAAAAACATTAATCTGTTTTCCCTGGACAGCAATTCTTTTCAAAAAAGACAAAAGCTTAAAAACATGCGCTCTCGCTCACTCTCTCCATCCCCTCCCCTCTCTTTCTCTCTTTCTCAATCTCTCTGTTAGGAAGGGGGAGTGTAGAGGGAGAGGACGCGGGACGCGGGTGACGTTAGTTTCGTTTAATCACAAGGTCTTAAAATCTCTCTTTAAATATTAATAATCGTTCTTAATGAAAATTAACAAACGTTATCCTCTCTCTCTCTCTCTCTCTCTCTCTCTCCTCTCTCTCTCTCTCTCTCTCTCTCTCTCTCTCTCTCTGAGAGATCTGTGATCTGAGAGAGAGGGGGGAGAGGGGAGGGAGAGAGAGAGAGAGAGACAGAGACAGAGAGAGAGAGAGAGAGAGTTGATAGGATAATGAACTGATGCGATTTAAGTCGACACGCGAGTATGAACTTTGCTTTTCTGACCACGACCGTAGAAATCAGGTAGCAGCCGGAAGGACAGGTGGAAGATTCCAAGAAGATTTTATCGAAAATATCTGAAAAGCTTGTGTGTTGTTCAACTGCTCAATACAGCAACTAAAGACAATCAAAACTGAAAACCTGGATTTAAGACGTTGGGATTAAAAGATAATATAATTTCATCGGCATGAACATAACGAAATGCAAAAATTCAGTAAGTAATTCACTGCCATGAAAAAAATATGACGAACTGTACCTTTTTGAGTGAAATGTTATATGCACGTGTTTTCTGTAGTTCTGTACTTACTGTCTACTAAGCCACTGGTCTGTAGGGCAGCAATGAAGATTCTTCACTTCCGTCATTTCTGGGCCAGCTTCTGTATAGTACCTCAAGTGTGTTTCAGGGCACTATAGTCTTCTTTTGTTGTTCTTTGCCAGGTGTTCCTGGGGATCAGCTCTTTAACAACATTTTTCTGCAATATATTCAGTATGATTTAATAAACTGGGTCAGCAATTTTCCGCTCTTCCAATAGCACAACGATTAACGTTTGAAAATACTCATTGCCCCCACCTACTCCCTCCAAAACACACACACACACACACACACACACACACACACACACACACACACACACACACACACACACACGCACGCACGCACGCACGCACGCACGCACACACACACACACACACACACGTGCTGATTTTACGATCTACTTAATCAGAATATTCTACAGGGATGGACTTCGTTTGCGTTCAGTAAGACTAATATCACACAATGAGTTCTTTGGGGCGATACAACACATAAACCCCAATACTTCTTTGCCCATTTCCGACAACCAATATAGTCCAGACTCATAATCCGATAATGGCTAACACCAAAGGGTCGGCAATGTTTTGTGATCTGTCGTCTTCCATAATCAAATTCATGGGAACCCTGATGGTAAACACAACTGGTAAAAAACTGCTCGCCAGGGATACGGCCTGGAGATGGTATTACTTGCCATTAGACTCGTCTGATAGTCGTAATATACCCCATTCACATAACACCACAGAGAGATTGAACTTGTCTAGACCGAAGTATGAATTCAGAGAAAATGTATTTGCGCCAACACAAGCCTACACTCTTCTTCTCCGTGAGAACGATTTTATGCTGTGAGGAGCGGATTCTGATGGTTAAAAACGTTTAGCAGTGAAGAGATACTGATGTTTAATTTTGTGTTTGTTTATTTTGGTTTTGGTTTGTTTGTTTTTGTTGTTGTTGTTGTTTGGGGGGGCTTGTGAGTGCGTGCGTGCTCGTTTGCTTGCTTGTTTACAAAAACATTACCAGTGCAACAGTGACCACAGTCCTGTGTTGGGAAAATTTAGGCTGAAACCAATGTGAAGAAAACAAACCAAAAATAACATCAAACTAAATTTTGGACTCGTAAAGATAGATGAATCTATTCGTGCAAAATTTAGCGTGTACGTTCAAAACAAATTCAGCGCTCAGGAAAATGTTGGGGATAGTGAGGAACCTAGGACAAATTTGAACAACTCAGTAAACGAAATCTGTGAAGAAATCACTAGAGTTGAATGAAAAGCAAAAAAAGAACGGGATAATGTGCGGACTACAACAGTGACCACAGTCCTGCAATGGGAAAATTTAGGCTGAAACTAATGAAAAGAAAAACACATCAAACTTAAGCTTGGACTCTTAAAGATAGATGAAACAACTGGTGCAAAATTCAGCATCTACGTTCAAAACAAATTCAATGCTCCGGAAAATGTTGGGAACAGTGAGGAACCATGGACAATTTTGAAAAACTCAAGAAATGAAACCTGTGAAGAAATCACTACAGCTGAATAAAAAGCGAAAAAGCACTCGATGGCGAAAGAAATTTTAGACTTGATGGATAAAAGAAGGAAGGTTATGGAAATAACAAGAAGGATACAAAAGATAGATAAAGAAATATGGAATAAGTGCAATGAAACTCAGAAGCTTGGCTAGTAACAAAGTACAAAGAAATAGAAGACCGACACAAACAGACCCAAAGTTTATGTACAGAAACACTGAAGAAATTGCTTACAGGAAAAAGACATGCCTGTCAACTGGATGCTTAAAATCAAAACATTGTACGATTATTGTGGTAAAAGACAAAATAATGAATAGATAGGGGAGTACACTGAAGACCTTTTTGGCGTTGAGAGAAGGGAGGAATACATCATTAGGAAGAACGCAGAAGGACCACCAATAATGAAAGATGAAGTTAGAGTCATGAAAATGAAAAGCGTTCTTACCAACGAATGTCTTCTCTGGCACACCTCTCACTACTTTTACCCCAGTCTCACAAGAAGAAATTTTCAACACAATCAGATCCATGTCGTTCAAAACCTGCGAACTGGATCCTCTTCCAGGTTCTCTCTACTCCGACTGTCTCCCTACTCTCCTCCCATTCATCACTGACATCATCAACACTTCTTTTCAAACTGGAACTGTCCCAGATTCTTTCAAGTCTGCTATTGTTCACCCTCTCCTCAAGAAACACAATTTAAACCCAAATGAACTGAAAAATTACAGGCCTATCTCTAATCTCTCTTTCTTGTCAAAACTCCTTGAAAAGGTCGTCCTCAACCAGCTGAACTCTCACCTGTCTGCCAACAATCTCCTCAATCCTTTCCAGTCAGCCTACCGCCAGTGCCATAGCACTGAAACTGCCCTACTACACATTCTCAACAATCTCCTCCTTGCAACTGATACTGGCAAAGTCTCTCTCCTCACACTCCTTGATCTGTCTGCAGCCTTCGATACCATTGACCATGGTATTCTCCTTTCTAGACTTCATCATACTTTTGGCATCTCTGACATTGCTCTCTCCTTTTTCACTTCGTATTTATCAAACAGAAAACAAACTGTTCTCATCAATGGCACTTACTCTCAACCTGCATACCTGACCTGTGGTGTTCCACAAGGATCTGTCCTTGGCCCTGTTCTTTTCACTCTTTATACCTCCCCCCTGTCCACCATCATCAACTCCCACTCTATAAAACACCACTTCTATGCTGATGACACCCAACTTCAAGATAGTGACTCACCTGATAATATACAGCGCCTGTTGACTCGCACCACTGAGTGTTACTCGGACATTAAGAACTGGATGACACACAATAGACTTCAGCTTAATGACGACAAGACAGAAGCTATCCTCATTGGCACCCGTCAGAAACTTTCTCAGCTGCCTCCTCTTTCTCTCCCATTATGTAACACATCAGTCCCAATTTCTGATTCAGCTAAAAACCTTGGTGTCTGCATTGACTCTACCCTGTCCATGAACAACTTTGTTTCTCAAACTGCCAGATCTTGCTACTATCATCTCCATCGTATAAGCCTGATCAGGAAGTATCTCTCTGTGGAAACAACTGCAAAACTCGTTCTCTCCTTCATAATGTCTCGCATTGACTATTGCAATTCACTCCTGTCTGGTCTTCCTGCCTCCACCATTCACATCCTACAGCGCATTCAAAACAATGCTGTACGCCTTGTACTCAAAAAGAAAAAAGCTGACCACATATCTCCTCTCCTGGCACAACTTCACTGGCTCCCTGTATCAAAGCGCATACAGTACAAACTAGACACCATGTGCTACAAAAGCCTCAATAACGCAGCCCCCGATTACCTGTCAAGCCTACTTGAGATCTATGTTCCCTCACGTACCCTCCGCTCTGCCTCCGATCCTCTGACTTTTCGCTTTCCACGCACTAAGCTCAATACCTATGGTCCACGAGCCTTCTCTGTTTCTGGTCCACTCTCCTGGAACAAACTTCCTCTCTCAGTCCGTCAGCAACCTACTTTTGCCTCCTTCAAGTCCGCTCTCAAAACTCACCTTTTCTCCTCTGCATAAAATCCTAACCTCACTCAACCCCCCTCTGCAGCCTGTCTCCGCTCGGAGGGGAATCACTTTGTTTTAATATATAATTGTATATGATGTGCTCTCTGTGGTTTTCCATTGGTTTTATTCTTGCTTTTATTCTTTTCTCCCCATTTGTGGCCATGCATGTGTGTGTGTGTGTGTGTGTGTGTGTGTGTGTGTGTGTGTGTGTGTGTGTGTGTGTGCGTGTGTGTGCGTGCGTGCGTGTGTGCGTGTGTGTCTTTTCGGCGCTTGGATTTGATTTTGTCGAGATTTGCGCTATATAAATATTGTAATTATTATGTATGCATGTGCGTACGTATGTATGTATGTATGTATGTATGTATGTATACGCTTAGATTTATGTATGTATGTATGCATGTATACGCTCAGCTTAGATTTATGTATGTAAGTATGTAAGCATGTATGTATGCATGTATACGCTCATATGTATGTAGGTATGTATGCATGTATACGCTCAGCGCTTAGATTTGATTTTATCAAGATTTTGCGCTATATAAATAAAATATATTATTATTATTATTATTAAGTAACATCAGGAAGAGAATTCTTCAGCTTTATACAGAACCAATATTGTTGTACAGATACAAAGCCTGAACAATCAACAGGCAAAGTCAGAACGAGATCGAGCCAGCTGAAATGTGGTTTCTAAGAAGTGTTTAAGAGTTCCATGGACAGCAAAGAAACCAAACGAGACAGTCTTGAAAGAAGTAAACTCAAAAGATGAACATTAATGAAGAAGATAAGGGGGAAAACAAGCAACAGTTTCAGGACATTTTATGAGACAAGAGAAATTTGAGCACCTAGTCTCAACAGGAAAACAAGAGGGAAAAAGAACACCAGGCAGACCCAGGGAGAAAACATTAGACAGTTTTGCAGAGTTGGTTGGGAGAGTAATGGTAGGTGATGTTTTTTCAACAACAAAAGGTAGGTTCGTTTGGAATGCCATGATCACCACCGCCATGAGGCAAGGCACATGTCACATTATGATGATGACGACGACGACGATCACGATGACAATGATGATGATGATGATTCTGGTTATTCGTCAATGTCCATAATAATGATAACAGCAATACTAATAGTGATGAGAATAAGAGTAATTACTTCTGTCATCATCGTGTGCCCTGCCGCATGGCTTTGGCGATCGTGGCACGCCATACGAATCTATCTTTTGTGGCTGCAAGTACATCTCCCACCTTTTCTGTCTTCATCCACTCCGCAAGTCCGTCCAATATTTTCTCACTGGGTCTACCTAGTGCTGTAAGACTTCAACATTCATGAATAATGTCAGTTGCAAGTTGGTTGCGTTAAGACTTGAAAATCAGTTACTATTAGTATTAGCACTCTGTAATCTACTGCACTCCAAGTGACGCCCGCTGACACAAAGCAAAACCAGTCTCAACAAATTAAATTTTGGATAAACAAAATGTACTGATATTGGTCAATCTACGAACAAATTTTACTTACCTGATTAATTTTATTGTTTCTGAACGATTTCGTGTTGGGCAATTTACGCCACTGGAACCGCAAAGGAGCACAAACCAGACACATACGCAGACGATATCCTGAAAAATTCGCGCAAGAACAAGAAAGCATAATTCTGATTGGATTAGGCCTGCGAGATTTACGGAGTCAATGGAGTTGCACAGCAGACGACAAAATGACAGTTGTGCGATAACGAGAAAACATAAATCTGATTGGATTATGAGATAGCTGGTATGATAGGGTCAATCCCGACCGAACTCAGTTCTGTGTTGGAAAGAATGGAATCGATGAGCTGGAGAAACAAGCAAACCACCATGCGCCTTATACATTTATCTGTTTATTCATTTACCTATCAAATTTCATTTGTCGCTAGTTTTAGAAACATAAAACCTGGCACTTTGACGGGCAGATTTAAAAGAATACCCCCACCCTTCCCAATAAATGGTCAATAACAGTAAATACCTAATAATCGGTTATCATGGAGTCTTTATGGTTTTGTATTCTCGAATACGCACGATGTTTGGTCCACATTCTATGCGTTGCATTGCAACACAATCTGCATACTCTGTCCTCGGTGGACGTGGGTCTGCATGCTGTGTATTTTTCGTGTTTCCACAAGCCATACTGACATGGCTTTGGTTGGTTGGTTGGTTGGTTGGTTGGTTGGTTGGTTTGTTGGTTGGTTTGTTTGTTTGTTTGTTTGTTTGTGTTTGTTTGTCCTTTCTTTCTGTAGTTTTTGTCCTTCCTCTCCTAGAACAAGTGTGACTGCCCGCGTTCAAGCAAACATGAACCAGAAAAAAACACGAAAAAAGAATACACTGGACAGAGCACCAGCGAAGTTTCAGTCTTTTTCTCCTCATTTTTGTATATGGTGTTTGTTTGTGATCTTACATTTGACAAAGGCCAGTTGGCCGAAAATTTGCGCCTGTCTTGTCTTGTATTAGATACGCGTTCTGGTTCTTTCGTGTTGTTGTTGTTGTTGTTGTTGTTGTTGTTGTTGTTGTTGTTGTTTTTGGGGGGCTGTTTGTTTGTTGTTTTTTGTCCTCTCCTAGCCTATTATGGTCCTACCCTTTGGCAGGCAACAGGTATTACCGACATCACATTTCTTTCCTCGCAATTCATTCACATTACGCAGGCAAGGACCTACCAGAAGGCGTACTGAAAGAAATCATTTGCACACTTTGCTTTTCTCTGGAAAAGATAGAAATACAATAACAAAAAAGCATTTGAAAAAAGTTAAACGGCAAGTTCTAACTCAAAACATTGATGATGGTGTTGGCAATCAAGGCCCTCCACACGAATCTATCTTTTGTCGCTGCAAGTACATCTCCCACCATCACTGTCTTCATCCACTCTGCAAGTCCGTCCAGTATTTTCTCCCTGGGTCTACCTGATGCTTTTTTGCCCTCCAGCTTTCCTGTTGTGACTAGATGCTCTAATTTCTCTTGTCTCATGAAGTGTCCAGGGTCTACCTGATGTTCTTTTTACCCTCCAGCTTTCCTGTAATGACTAGGTGATCTAATTTCTCTTCCCTCATAAAATGCCCCATAAACTTTTGTTTCCATGCTGTCTAAACTTACCAGTGTCAAACCTAGACTCTGACCAAACCTCTTGAATGCAACTTTACCACCTGCGAGACACGCTACTCGAGGAGAGCTATCAACAAGATCCCCGATGAGACATGATCTGTTGTACTGGGACTGGAAAAATAGTGGGGACAACAGCAGTCCATCATTACATTCAACAGCACAGTCAGATGGTTCGGGCATCTCACACTACTGCCAACTTACTACCCAGCCCCACCATGCATACAACACAATGATACTTGGCTTCAAGGCCAGAGACTGACTAAGGAAGACAGGATTGATGGTGTCAAAGAGACTGATCTCAATGGCATCCCATGAATCCAGCTTGCTGCAGACCAACAGCTCTTTCTTCTCGCGATACCTCCAGCGGTTTAAACGACAAGATGAAAGAAAGAAAAAGAAAACTATCACTACATTTATGTGGCCTATCATCATATTTATGTGGTCTATCACTTTCATGTGGCCTATCACTACATTTATGTGACCTATCATTTTATTCATATGGCCCTTAGAAGAAATCAATCATTATTTTTTCATCATATATTCCCATTCGACAGTCAGCGATCCAAGAGATAGAAAGAGAGGAAGTGAGTATTATATCTTAGCACATCATCTTTTCACAGACTTGCATCTAAAAAGATTAGATAAAAGATCAAAGCTGTACTATCAGTCTGTCGTCCCTTTTCCATTACAGTAGATACCAACCAATATAGTTACATATGCTCACAAAGACAAAAAAGAATTTTTTTTTTTTAAAACACATACAAAATTCTTTCCCCTGTTGTTTAGTTGAATGGACGTAACTTTTGCATGGCTAATTCCGATTTTCAAAATGAGAGTTTAAACTTGTAGAATGACCACTGGCAACTGAAAGCCTCGTCTGTCCATTGAAAATTATGTTTTAATAACAAAATCAATCATAAGCACACACACACACGCACGTACACACACACACACACACGCGCGCGCGCATGCACGCACACACACACACAAACACACACACACACACACGTGCCTGCGATCGAGTGTACCATGGCTTTACCATAATTCAATCTGCACCTAAAAATAATAAAGGGGGGGGGGGGGTGGGAATGTGATGAATGCGAAATCTAAATTGAGCAGGACTTCTACTACAAACATTTCAGAATTTTAATTAATAATAATAAATAATAATTACAATATTTATATAGCGCAAAATCTTGATAAAATCAAATCTAAGCGCTGAAACAGACACACACGCACGCACGCACGCACGCACGCACGTACGCACGCACACACACGCACGCACACGCACACACACACACACACACACACACACACACACACACGCCTGGCTATAAATGGGGAGAAAGAATAAAAGCAATAAAAGCAAGAATAAAAGCAATGGAAAATTATAGAGAGCATATCATATACAATTATATATTATAACAATGTGATTCCCCTCCGAGCGGAGACAGGCTGCAGAGGGGGGGGGTTGAGTGAGGTTAGGATTTTATGCAGAGGAGAAAAGGTGAGTTTTGAGAGCGGACTTGAAGGAGACAAAAGTAGGTTGCTGACGGACTGAGAGAGGAAGTTTGTTCCAGGAGAGTGGACCAGAAACAGAGAAGGCTCGTGGACCATAGGTATTATTGAGCTTAGTGCGTGGAAAGCGAAAAGTCAGAGGATCGGAGGCAGAGCGGAGGGTACATGAGGGAAGATAGATCTCAAGTAGGCTTGACAGGTAATCGGGGACTGCGTTATTGAGGCTTTTGTAGCACATGGTATCTAGTTTGTACTGTATGCGCTTTGATATAGGGAGCCAGTGAAGTTGTGCCAGGAAAGGAGATATGTGGTCAGCTTTTTTCTTTTTGAGTACAAGGCGTACAGCATTGTTTTGAATGCGCTGTAGGATGTGAATGGTGGAGGCAGGAAGACCAGACAGGAGTGAATTGCAATAGTCAATGCGAGACATTATGAAGGAGAGAACGAGTTTTGCAGTTGTTTCGACAGAGAGATACTTCCTGATCAGGCTTATACGATGGAGATGATAGTAGCAAGATCTGGCAGTTTAAGAAACAAAGTTGTTCATGGACAGGGTAGAGTCAATGCAGACACCAAGGTTTTTAGCTGAATCAGAAATTGGGACTGATGTGTTACATAATGGGAGAGAAAGAGGAGGCAGCTGAGAAAGTTTCTGACGGGTGCCAATGAGGATAGCTTCTGTCTTGTCGTCATTAAGCTGAAGTCTATTGTGTGTCATCCAGTTCTTAATGTCCGAGTAACACTCAGTGGTGCGAGTCAACAGGCGCTGTATATTATCAGGTGAGTCACTGTCTTGAAGTTGGGTGTCATCAGCATAGAAGTGGTGTTTTATATAGTGGGAGTTGATAATGGTGGACAGGGGGGAGGTGTAAAGAGTGAAAAGAACAGGGCCAAGGACAGATCCTTGTGGAACACCACAGGTCAGGTATGCAGGTTGAGGGTAAGTGCCATTGATGAGAACAGTTTGTTTTCTGTTTGATAGATATGAAGTGAACCAGGAGAGAGCAATGTCAGAGATGCCAAAAGTATGATGAAGTCTAGAAAGGAGAATACCATGATCAATGGTATCAAAGGCTGCAGACAGATCAAGGAGTGTGAGGAGAGAGACTTTGCCAGTATCAGTTGCAAGGAGGAGATTGTTGAGAATGTGTAGTAGGGCAGTTTCAGTGCTATGGCACTGGCGGTAGGCTGACTGGAAAGGATTGAGGAGATTGTTGGCAGACAGGTGAGAGTTCAGCTGGTTGAGGACGACTTTTTCAAGGAGTTTTGACAAGAAAGAGAGATTAGAGATAGGCCGGTAATTTTTCAGTTCATTTGGGTCTAAATTGTGTTTCTTGAGGAGAGGGTGAACAATAGCAGACTTGAAAGAATCTGGGACAGTTCCAGTTTGAAGAGAAGTGTTGATGATGTCAGTGATGAATGGGAGGAGAGTAGGGAGACAGTCGGAGTAGAGAGAACCTGGAAGAGGATCCAGTTCGCAGGTTTTGAACGACATGGATCTGATTGTGTTGAAAATTTCTTCTTGTGAGACTGGGGTAAAAGTAGTAAGAGGTGTGCCAGAGAAGGAAGGGTCAGGTGGGCATGGTTGACAGGGTGTCCTGTCAAGCCTGTCACGAAGAGTTTGTATTTTGGTGGTGAAATATTTGGAGAATACAGATGGGAGTTCTTCATTTGTATGTTTAGTTGGGAGAGGTAAATCTTTTCGTGTGCCAAGGAGATGATTCATGGTTGTAAAGAGTTCTTTTGAAGAAGGGGCATTCAGGATTTTGGTTTGGAAATAGCTTGTTTTGGCTGATGCAATGAGGGTGGATGCTTTTGTTTTAGAGGCTTGGAAAAGTTGCCTGTGTACAGTGAGTTTGGATTTGCGCCAGCGGCGCTCTGCTCTGCGGCGGGCACGTTTTGCACAGGCAATCTCATGAGTGAGCCAGGGGGTAGGGGGGCGGTCAGGTAAAAGACGGGTTGTGGCTGGAGCATGAGTGTCCAGAAGATGGTGGAGAGTAGTATAGAATTCATCGGCAAGGTTATGTGACTTTTCAGAAAGGAGATGGGAGGCATCAGATGAAAATGTGGAGAGGTCGATAGATTTGAGATTGCGTCGAGTCACTGTGCGCGTGGTACGGGAAGGAAGAGAAATGTCAAGAGAACAGAGAATTGCAGAGTGGTCAGATGGAAGGGATGAAGTTAGATGGGTAGAAAGAACTAAGCAGTTGTCAGTAGCTGAATTGTGGTGATCACGAGAAATGATCCAGTCAAGAATGTGACCTTTTTGATGGGTTGGTTCAGAAATGTGTTGAGTCATATTGTGATTGGACAGAGAGTTGATGATATGTCTTGTGTCATAACGGTGAGTGTTGTCATAGTGGACATTGATGTCACCTAGAATTATGAGATTTCCAGGTAAGAGGCAGTAGTGGTCAAGCAGTTGGTCAAAGTCAGAGAGAAACGTGGATGTGGTGAGTTTGTTGGCAGAGCTAGGTGGGGGTCGATAGACACAGGAGAAAGTGATGGGGTCAGGGGTGGATTGGAAGGATACTTCAACGTGCTCGAAAGAAGGATGGGAGAAAGGCAGAGACTGCGAGAAAGATAGGCGGGAATGGAGTGAGTCGTTGTAGAGGATGGCGATACCGCCACCTCGGGATGAGCGATGGAAAGAAGCAAGCCTGTAACCACTCGGAGTGAGGCTAGCATGTATAGGTTCATGACCAAGGGGGTTAAGCCATGTCTCTGTGATAAAAGCAATGTCAACATGCTCATCTGCGATAAAGTCAGCAATGACTTCGGCTTTGCCATCCTTGCATGTTGACTGAGCGTTAAAAAGGCATAGTTTTAGTTTATCACAGTCATATGGCGGTGGCCGAGGTGGCGACGAAGGCGGCACCGACGGGACAAAAGACGAAGGCGACACCAGCAGGGCAGAAGACGAAGGCAGCAACGACGGAACAGAAGACGAAGGCGGCACCCGCAGGACAGAAGACGGAGGCGGCACCGGCGGGACAGAAGACAAAGGCAGCATCGGCGGGACAGAAGACGAGGGCAGCGCCGGCGGGACAGAAGACGAAGGCGGCACCGGCGGGACAGAAGGTGAAGGCGGCAGCGGCGGGACAGAAGGTGAAGGCGGCACCAGCGGGACAGAAGGTGAAGGCGGTACTATCAGGATAGAAGGCGAAGGTGAAGATGGCAGAGGAGGAGACGAAGTTTGCAGCAGCGAGGTCGAGGGCAGGGGCAGTGGAGGAGACGAAGAAGCAGAAGACGAAAAGTGGCGTCGGGCAGGAGGCAGGTTGTGCCAAAGACGGTGGAGACGTCCACCACGACAGGATCGCGCAGTGCGGGGCTTAGGACACAGCCCCAGTGTTCGTATGCGCTGGTAGACGCCTCCACCGAGGTAGCACTTGCTGTATTTAAAAAGTGTCAGTCCAATTTGTTCTATAAAAGACGGGTCCATAATTGCGAGCCAGTCAGGAGAGGAAGATACTTGCAGGTTGGTGTGTGGGTTGGTCAGTTCACAACACTTAAAACCAGAGAACACAAAGGTTTGGGAAAGCTGTAGCGTTGGGCGAACACAGTAGGCTAAAATGTAAACACAGTTCACAGATAAAATGTCCGACTTGAGCGGCTGAATTAAAATTATGAAAAGTAGGTATAAAAACTTTAAAATCAGATTATCTAGTAAAATATTCAAAATTTTAAAAAAATATTTACATCACCGTGTGTCAGGATTTCAAAGCAACAAACTGATACAAAATTCAATGCATAAAATCAAATAGAACCACGATAAAAATCACTGTAATTTGTAAAACACCACACACACTTTTGCTGCCTGCTGGCGCGACATCTACTCACAGAAAAAACATCTACGTTGATCAAAGGAAAAGATCGTTATAACGGGCTTGAGAGAAGACCTCGTCTCCCCTTTCGCTCCCAAACGTTGGGGTTACAATGATGTGGGTAGATCAAAGAAAAAGATAAAATATATAATGATAGCGGTATGACATTTAAATCTGACACGTGTTTATCGCAGAAAGGCCGGTCTTTGGTGCAGGCTGATACATTGAAAGGAGAACATCGTACTTTGTACCGTGTTTTAGTATGTTTCGGTTCAAAGAATAAAAACTGTTTGGGATTGTGATTGATTGGTTGGTTGGTTGGTCTGGTTGGTTGGTTGGTTGGTTTGGTTGGCTGGTTGGTTTGGTTTGGTTTGGTTTTATTTGGTTTCAGTTTAAAGATGTGAAAGGCATCACATGTTCAAATAGCTGCTCTTTGTCTAGAAGAAATAAACAGACCTCGACATTGCATGAGACCATGAACACAGTCAAGCAAATGAAGCACTGTATTACAAACACATTATTCTCAATACGAAATATTGCCTTCCGACGACGACGACGACGACGACGATGATGATGATGATGATATTATTTCTGAGGCGCCAAATCTTGATATACAAATCAAATCAAAGTGCACACTCTCATTCACTCACATAATGGCAAAAACTCAAGGGCACAAACCACACGCGCACCAAGAGGAAGAGGACAGGGGGAGAGTGGGACGAAGTGGGGGGGGGGGGCATGTAGAAGGGGGAATCACCGCTGTCTTCAAGCTGAACTTGAAGGAAAAGAGAGTATATAATTGTCGAAGAGACATGGGAAGCTTATTCCAGTTGTAGAGACCAAACACAGAAAATGAGTGGCGACCAATGATGGAACATAATTATGTACTGAGGAATTTTCAAACAAGTAGTACCAGAAGCAGAACGGAGAGGTCTAGCAGGGATAAACATTCAGAAGTGGTTACGAAGTTAAGCAGGTGCCATACCATTAATACATTTGTAACATAATTTATGAAATTATTTGAGAAACAGGCAATCAGTGAAGAAATTGAAATAAGAGAACGACAGGATCACGGCTCATTTTAGGCCAGCTAAGATGTCTCGGATTTGGGCGCCGTGGCGTGAGTGAGTGTGTGTGTGTGTGTGTGTGTGTGTGTGTGTGTGTGTGTGTGTGTGTGTGTGTGTGTGTGTGTGTGTGTGGTGTGTGTGTGTGTGTGTGTGTGTGTGTGTGTGTGTGTGTGTATGTGTATTGAGTGCGTGTGTTTCTTCGATTCCGTGGATGACCGACGAATTTGTCTTTTATGATGTTGAATATTGTTATTGTTGTGAGGTGTGAGTGTGATTGTATGTATAGCCAAAACATTTTCCTTGTGTCTGTGCACTGGGCTTAAATAAAATCTTGTTATCTTATCTTGTTATGCAGATAATTAGATAAGTCATGTTATTTCCTCACTCTATAATGAAACAGAAAAATAGGACTAAGAATCCGATTTTCAAGTTTTACTCTCCATCAACTCCAGAACAAATTAGCAGTATTGGGAAATGAATGATCAATGTGACATACTGGCTATAAATTGACATACCATCACTCATAATGTGTGTTATCACAGTACGCTATGTATGAATAGCTTTTTGGCTACTTTGAATCAGTATATCAATTGTACTCAGAGGAATAAACTGACAGTAACAACTTGGCTGCTTTGGTGACAAACTTTAGAAATGGCTGGACAGCAAAAGATCCTTAGTGGAGAAGCCCCCATCAAACAAGTGTTCTGGCTCTAAATTGCTTACACTTTCAGGGACCCAGGTAATGTCCAGGTACTAGGTCAAGATTCCTTGACACCTTTCTCCTATTGCCGTTTATTCCTCCACCTGGAATATCCGTCTCTGATGTAGTCTGATGCCTCAATCCTAAATCATCCTTGAGGAAATCGGGCTTTCAAGCCAAAGTCGTCGTCATAGAGATTGGAGCAATGGGATTCGTGGGCTTATCTGCCCGTGAGCTCATGAAACAGCTGTCAATTGCTGGGAAAGAGAGAACCAGAATCACAAAGGCATTGGCAGAAGCAGCTGAAAAGAATTGTGATCTGGTCGAGAAGGAACAACTGTGAACTTCATTAGGGTTAAAATGCCCCTATATGTTACCGATGTCTGATAGGTAAGTGGTTAAGAGATCTATCACAAGGATGCCTTGGTCTTAATTCGCCTGTCCACCTTGGATGCAGTGGTTCGAATCCAGGTGGAGGACTAGTTTCTATTTTTAAAAAAATGGTGACAGCAGAGGAACATTCTAGCGCTAGCTATAGCGTCATTTCCTAATTGCGACCCGTTCCCCTTAAAGGGTGTATACAGTTTAGGGTAGGCTATAACACTTGCTTAATGGGGAAGGGCTTCTCCTCTAAAGGCCTTCTGCTGTCCAGCTCTTTCCACACTTTCTCGCTACCATCAGCTATCAGCCACAAATTGCTGATCTTAAAGGTACATCGTGCTGATTTTGTCAGTTTGTCTGGCCACCCGATGACACTGAGACATTTCGTATTCATCAGATTATACAGATGTAGTCCTATAATGTATTGTAAGCATAACTATAACCTGCTTTTGTGACGGACACCACTCGTCTTTTGGATATTTATTTTATTGGTAGAAACAAATGGGCAGCAAAAGGTGTTTTATGTTTGCTCTAGAGAACGAATACTTGTTCCTAGCAAGACAGAATTTGAGTAGTCAGCGCAGACGAATATTTTAAGTTCGCGACCACTGATTACTGACACACTTAGATGTCTGTGATTACTGACTGTAACGACGGGTCAGTAACAAGGGAACCAACCTAGTGACGCTGCCGCGAAAAGTTCGGGAGTGCTCTCTCCTTGCTACTTTCGCAGGCTGCTTTCCCAAGGTTGTAGAGTGGTGGATGGATTGAAGAACGATAAACTTATAGACAGCTTTGACAGTTCCTGGAGATTATGATCTCAAGTTGACCCTTCTTCATTCTGAGGTAAATTTCCGTGTTCAATTGATCTGTCTCATCTCGTTATTTTCAAGGTACTGCAGTAACATTCAGTCGTCCTGTCAAAAACTTGAACAAGAACAATCAACTTAGGTGAGAGAAAATGTGTTTTGAATTGCCCCCTTTGTCTTAAAATGTTAAACGTTTTTTGCATCAAGTCGGCAATAATAAGGTCAATATTTTCAGTTAGTACTAATGTCAAATAAGATACAGTGACATTTTCGGTGAAACCAAAGTGCTCCATTTTCATATCTGGATAAAACAGGAAGGTAATTGTTTCATCAAATGCAGTAAAGTAACCTAATTTTCACAATTGCCTAATAGCCTATAGTGTGCCTGTCAAGGAAGAGAGCAGGCAGCGAATAGTATAGAATGAGACAACACACATCACCATAACACATCCATTGTCAGATTAACATTACAACTGTACTACGTCTAATGTTTAAATTTAAGAAGAATCACAGTCCAGTGTGAAAATAATCACATTTATGCCTGTCGTGGATTCTTCAACACAGACTTATTATGCCCTCTCTGCCTTGATGAAAAGGGAATCAAGTTCATTTTGTTTTGACATGTCCTGTAATGAGTGATCTTTGTAGATGATTGATACTAACAAAATATAGACAACCATGTTTGTTTCTATTATGTTTATTAATGGTGTCAGCTCAAACACACACGTGTGCACACACATACACACACACACACACACACACACACACACACACACACACACACACACACACACACACACACACACACACGCAATGAAACTTGGCACTATACTTATAGAAAGCTTTCCAGTTTAGACAAGCAGCTGTAAAGTATTAGGTATTGTCTTTAAAAGTAAATCTGCTTTGAAATGATGATGTGATTTGTGATATGTTTTGTTTTGGCCATTTTACATATGGGGTTGTGGCCTTACATGAATCTGAATCTGAATCTGAATCTGAATCTGAATCTCTCTCTCTCTCTCTCTTTCTCTCTCTCTCTCTCTCTCTCTCTCTCTCTCTCCCACCACACACACACACACACACAAACACACACACACACACACACACACACACACACACACACACACACACACACACCACACACACACACACACACACACATATTCTCTTCTTAAATGTATCTTTTTAATTGCTTGACATAATTTAGATTAACAGATTATTAAACTATGTGTCTTTATATTATGTATATAGGCTGTGCTTTGGTGAAGGTTTGGATATATATATTCGTTTTATTTCGTTTTGTTGAGTTTTAAAGTCCTACCACTCTCAGAGGTATATGAGGACTAGTTATAAGAATGTTGCTCAAAGAAGCCTTAACACAATTTGGTTGCATTGTGAGATACTGATGCTTATGTCAGATTCTTGCTATTGAATATTATATATACATAATTTATATGTATATGATGTTATGTAGATTGTATATATATATATATACATACATATATATGTGTGTGTGTGTGTATATATATATATATACACATAGATAGATAGTAGATAGATAATAGATAGATAGATAGATAGATAGATAGATAGATAGATAGATAGATAGTAGGTAGGTAGGTAGGTAGATATGTATGTGTGTTTGTGTGTGTGTAAGTATGTATACATGTATGTATGTATGTATGTATGTATGTATGTATGTATGTAAAAGGTTTGTTAAATTGTTCTGTTATGCTTTAGTGTATAAATCTAAAATATATCCTGTTTTCTTTTTCAATACATTATATGTTAGTTAAAGTGTTTATATTACTGATATTCCAAGTTTGCAAAATTTTGATGTTTTCATGTTGTTTTAATACATTTGTGTTAATGTGGGCATTTTATGGGTGAGGGCTGGGTGTCAAAAGTCATTTTTATACTTGCATATATATCCGTATTGATAAAAAACTGTTCTTGTTCTTTTTGTTACTTTATCTCTTCTTATCTGACTAAAGTATAGAATGTATTTTGCAATGTTTGTTTGTTTGTTTGTTCATTTGTTTTTTTTAATTTTTTTATCTTAATATCAAACTGTCAGTTTACATATAAATAATGGCTTAACTCATACTTGTATGACATCCATTTCTGTTTGTTATTTTACATATTTGTTGGCTTTGTTTATTTGTTTGGTTTGTTTGCTTTTCAGTCATTGACTTCTCTGAGCTTTCCTGTCACTGACTTCTGTGTCACAAGCATTTATCTTCCACTCTCTTATGTTGCATTGGTGGATTTTGTCCCCATTCACAGGTGAAACATACAGGCACAAATACCAATTGGCAGCAATGGCCTCCAAATGTCAAGGTGATGGGAAAGAAGATTCTGAGCCACCCTGTAAAGTGGAAGAGCTGGAGGCTATCATTACTGCATCAACTGGTGGACTAGTCCTTGAGCCATCCACTGCTTATGATGAAGTATTTCCTGGTATCCTTCTTGGAGAAGGGTTGGTTTTCAGTGTATTATAATCTGCTGAGTTTGTCTTACATGTGTATATGTGTGGAAGAGATACAAAGAGAAAGGAACTGGAAGATGAGTTTATGTGTAATTGTATTTTTTCCGATGGGGAGGGGATTGTGTGTGTGTGTATGTGTGTGTGTGTGTGTGTGTGTGTGTGTGTGTGTGTGTGTGTGTTGTGTGTGTGTGTGTGTGTGTTGTGTGTGTGTGTGTGTGTGTGGTGTGTGTGTATTGTGGAGAATGAGTTTATGTGTACAGGAGTTTGCACAATATTACTTTTTAGATAGTACCAGTGTTTGCCTGATTGGTGATGGCTCATGGTTTTCCTGTCACTGTCTCAGATGATTTTTACCACTTCATGGCAATGTTCCTTTTAGAGTAAGACAGTCAGCTATAAGATGACTCAGATTTTGTTCACAAAGATATGCTTTTAAGTAACTGAGGACTTCTGACTTTCCAGATGCAGAATTCTTGATGTGATTTACATGCAAGTTTGTTGGAACATTCATTTCCCTTAACATCAGCATACTCTTGGACAATAGATCATATATGTGAGGTGTTGTAGACTAATACTGCTCCTTGCTTTGTGCCAGGTCTAGGGTTCCTACTCCTTTTGCACTCGCTCTGAAGTAGGCGCATCAGCTTTGTCAGGATGAAGCCTGACTTCTTTTATTTCATGGTCAAGTGAAGCGAACCATTTCAGAATATGCGTGCCTGCCTCAATTTCCATTAAAGACTGTTGATAGGGATAATACAAGCATATGTAGCATTTTCTTTTTGTATGGCATTTCCAGCCATAATTATTTTTACTGAACTGTAGTATCATAAATCATAGTCTCAGCTCTCAGCATCATAGTATGTATATCTTATCACTTTCCTGCTTTTTTGGTTGGTTTAATTGCATGAAAACTTTAGAGCATCAAAAGCATGCAGTATGTACTTATATGAAAATTATTGCTTTTTTTTTATTAATAAAGTAAGGTCTGATTTTGTTGGTGTGGCTGTTGTTGCAAATCAGCATTTTAAAATGTGTTTATTTATGTATTCATTTATTCCTTCATTCATTCATTGTTATGTCATGTCATCAGTAAATTACATGTGTTCACTTTGGGTTTTTGAATGCATGTGTGAATTTTTTTGTTTACAAGTTTGTGGTCTCTATCAACACGACATCGCGTTTTCTTTCATACCTCTTGCCCCAGTTTTCTCTGGCCTTTTCATACACTATTTGCTGTACACCTTTTGGTAAATGTTAAATGTCATTCACACCCATTGTGACCTTTC
This sequence comes from Monoplex corrugatus, assembly GCA_030674185.1. NCBI lineage: Eukaryota > Metazoa > Mollusca > Gastropoda > Littorinimorpha > Ranellidae > Monoplex > Monoplex corrugatus. The sequence goes on from JAPXFY010000012.1 coordinate 30,894,808, forward strand.
TGGGTTGTTTTCAGCCAGTCAGTGTTCGCCATGCAGGTTGGTCAGAGCTGTGATGGTTTGAAAAGGGTACAGGAATATTCAGTGAAGTGATATGGCAGTACTTTTGTCAGCTCAGCCTTTTATGTATGAATATAGATTGTTTTTCTTCATCAAGATTGGACTGGAATAGGCTCAGGATGAACATTTGAAATTATGTAATTGAAATGGATCTAGCCATGTTGGGAGTTGAATTGTTTGATTAAGCAGACTGAATGCTTGATGAATTGGTAATTTATTAGCAGCATGTTCATCAGTCTGTAAACCCAATGATCAACGCATCAGTGTCGTTAATCAACAAAAGGCTCAAAGTTTATGGTGTGCTTTTACATATGCATTATATATGTCGACTTATTCGAGTAATTGTGAGTCAGTAGAGAGATGGAGAAAGAAGAAAGAGAGATACCCAATCACGTCAGGGTGATGGAGAACATGGTTATAGCTTAGAAGGAAATTTCAGTCCAGGCTAATTATAATGTTATAAATTCTATCTCCCCTGCTCTTTTCCTCCCAAACGCCCTTTTTTTTTTTTACTGACATGTTTATGGGGGAGGGATGTACTGTGTTGTGACATTTCTAAGAAAATAAGAAAAATTAATAAACTCTCATAAAAATCACTTGGATTCTGAGATGAAATTCTGGACAGTTTTGAATATTAATTTCTTTGTTTTATTTTTCTATTCAGTATTGCCTTTCAGTAGGCTGTGCATATCAATGTAATTTGGAGGAAGTTGTGAAACTGTAGGTGCACATGCGTCTGTTAACATCTATGGAAATTTATCAAATTTATAGGTGTTCAGCTCTGTGATGAAAAGTGGCTCTTTCACAAGGTCCTGTTAAGAAGAAGACAAGGAAGAATGACTGAATGAATAAATAAAGAAAAGAAGAAATGAATAATTTGCATGTTAAAAATTTCTGAAGATACTGGAAAAGTGAAGTTGATAGCATATGTTAGCTGTGTGTGTGTGTGTGTGTGTGTGTGTGTGTGTGTGTGTGTGTGTGTGTGTGTTTGTGTTTGTGTTCATGTGTGTGTGTGTGTGTGGTGTGCATGCGCGAGTGCACATACAATTTTTCTTCCAATGTCCAGTAATAGCTGAAACTTTTAGCTCTGTTACAAAGTGTTATTTTACAGTGTGTTTGTGACACAAAGTTGAACATAATTTTATGCACAAACATGTGTCTTGTGTCTCATGCTACAGCAGTAAACGCTTGTCAGTGGACTAGGACTGATTTATGTCCATTACCTGTGTTCAGGGACAGATTATCTTGGCTTGATTTCTGAAGCCTGTATATTTTTTTCTCTGAATAGATTGGTTTCTATGGCAAAATTCTTGTATTTTGCTGTGAGAATTTGTATCCGGTGTCTGTTCAATGCTTGTGTGTGTGTGTTGGGGGTGGGGGGTGGGGGTAGTCCTTGTTTTTTAACTGCAGTCAAAGAACATAATTGAATAGAGATATCATTTATGAACAGCTCTCCAGTCGGTCAGTGAACACTTACAGCTGCATGACATGACAGCGGATGTAGAATGGTGTTGTGCATATGAGTGGCCAGCATGAAGAGCAAACACATCTGATGACATCTGCATGGCAGCATTGAAAGCTTGTGTTGTCAAGTAACAGAAACCCCAAAAGATAGATGTCTTATTGTTTTGTAAGAGACAGCTGGAAAGAGCAAATGAAAGATAAAGATGCAGAAAGAATAGAGGGGAGAGGGGAGGGAGATGATTAATTGCACATTTTATGAAGGCATCAAGGGAGGAGGGAAGGACATTCAGAGGGAGTGCATCACTGGCAGGGTCGTGAGCATGGATGTCAGTGTGATTGGAGTGATTGTGTTGTCATCATGCAAAATTTCATGTTGCATTTTAGACTTGGTGATAAGGATCCTAGTAGTTGACAAACAATAATGAATGACCAATAATGAATGACCAAATTTTCTT
>JAPXFY010000012.1:30901783-30904283 GCA_030674185.1 Monoplex corrugatus
CATGTGCCTGGCCCTGTCATTGTTGGCTGGACAGTGGTCACTTGGTTGTGAGCACTTGTTTGTATATGCTTGGCAGCTCAAACCCTAAATCTGTATTTTAAGATAGCTTGCCCTACAGTGCTGCTTTTATTTTTCATCGTAAAGTGTTTGATGAGATTGGCGTCTTTGTTTTTCTGTAGTATTTTCCAACTGCTACTAGTGAGATCCTGGTGATGTTCTGGTGCTCCTTGATTCTGGTGCCTAGCTCTCTGGCTTACTGTCTCATCCCCATGTTCCACTGCTACAGTCATCACAAGTTGTGCCGTAGACAACTGCATTATTTTTTTAAATATTTTTTTGCCAGTTTCTGTTTTATCCCTGGACGTATATTTAAACCAGCTGTGCTCTGAGACTGTTGAAGGGCCTATGGCAAACTGTGGTGTTTCCTGTGTAGAAAAATTTTAATCCTTTAATTGCAGTGGGATAACTTGCCATGAACATGTACAGTCTACTTTTATGATTGCTGCAATCTGTCATTGCCTTTGCCTTTGCCTGTCTTGAATGTTTTGAGTTTATCATTGCACAGTTGCGATGACTTTGGTAAGAACAAAACCTTGATTTTTCAGGTGTGAAATGTACATTTAAAATCAATTTTTTCTTCTATCACCAGTACTTGTTCCCTCTACCTGCCACACTTTTGTGGTTGTTGAGGAGGGAGGAGTGGGATGGGGAAAGATGGAATGGGGAAAACGTTGTTTAATGATGTTTATGTTTTACACTTTTTTCTTATTCCTCTGAGTGGAAATTTCTTGTATGAATATGCCCTATTAGCAATCAAAGATCTATTTCAGTGATTGTACTGTCATGTGTTCCAGATTACTTTTGACATTTTTATCTATTGATGTGTTGCATTTCTGATCACTTTCTTGCCTTTCTTTCTTTCATTCTTTCTGTATCTTTTTTGTTTTGTTTTTATCGTTTTTTACATAATTATTGCACATTATGTGACTTACAAAATGATCTAGATTGACCCATGTGTCTGATTGTTGATATTAACTGCATCACCTGGCATTTTACAGTAATGTATACATATATATATGTGTGTGTGTATATATATATATATATATATATATATATATATATATATATATATATATATATATAGATATAGATATAGATAGATAGATAGATAGATAGATAGAGAGATAGATAGATAGATAGATAGATAGATAGATATAGGTATACATATATACACAAATATATTGTGGACCCTTACAAACATAGAAACATAATATGAATATGCATTTTATTGACTAAACAAGCACAAATTTTCAGCCAGCTGGCTTTAGTCAAGCGTACAAAAAAGGTAATAAAGAAATAAAGTCAGTCATCAGACTTTGGGCAAAATGATGCAGCACAAAATTAATGAACATCGGCTCAGCTGAAAAATACGGATCTTATTCTTTGCAATCGTTCGTCAAAATTCCATCCTTCTAAAAATTGATGAATATGTACATTTGCACGAATGCAAATCATTATCAAGACATACAATGACTGAATCGTCTAATGTGTAAACTTGAAACGACTGGGACCCATTTTCAAGATGTACCTTGACTCAGAAACAGTCAGTCTTGGTGCTGGACAATCGTCAGACTACGTTTTGCCGATGGCATTGATGGGTTACTTGGAGATGAAGAGGAATTAACCAAATGGTGCAATGCCTGACAACTCTTGAACAGGCCACAGAATGGAGATCAATGCCAAGAAGACCAAGCTGATGACCAGTAACTCCAGTGGCATCAACACTGACATGAAGGCTAGGGAGAACAGCTGGAGAGAGTGCACCACTTCAAATACCAGGGAACAACTATGACAGATGACATGATCAGATCAGAAGTGCTTTCCAGGACTGCATGAGCAACAACAGTGCTCAGAAGTCTGGAACCAGTATGGAAGGATAACAGAATCTCACTCAGCTCTGAAGTACAACGTCGTCATAACCGCCTTCTTTTATGTTTCCCGAACGTGGACACTCACAGCTCACTTACAGAGGAGAGGTCCAAGCCGTGGAGGTGAAGTGCTATGGAAAAATCCTGCGCGTCCCGTATATCAGCCGTACCATCAGTGAGTCTGTGCGTAGTAGAATCAGACAAGCTATTGGCCAATTTGAAAACCAGTGAATACAGTGAAGAGATGCAAGCTGAGGTGGTACAGACATGTCACAAGATTCTCTTGCAAAGACAGTCATGCAAGGCGTGAAGAACAGATGGAAAGAGACAGGCCTAAACTTCAGGAGTTCCCAAAGAGTGATAGAAAATAATGAGAGATAAAGGAAAATCATCACAAAGTCATCAGCAATATCCTTATGGCCTGCAGTATTTCGTGATACATTACATAATGTAACATGTCATAACATAACTTTTGAGTCAGTTAATACTTGATAGCTGTTCAGAACATAATTATGATTAAAGACACTTAATAGCGCGTTAGGTTTATGTGAAGGCATTTGGCTTATACCATG
>JAPXFY010000012.1:30906783-30911783 GCA_030674185.1 Monoplex corrugatus
TTATACATGTACAACAGATCTCATGGGCTCGAACCCCCGTAACTCCGGTAAAATAGTGTGGGATTTTTCGGCCCCGATCATCTCTGCCCCAGAGTTGAGCGTGCTATCGGCTCGTTAATTAACCTTTTGACTCCTGCACCCTGTGCATCAACTGCAAAACCTTAACTCTTTGACTCCCTTGCCTTATCCACCATCTTCCTGCAGAAAGATGGTAGATAGGTAAAGAAGTTACAGGGTTAAGTTTTTGCTTTGCTGACATGGTTGACAATGCAGGATGCTGGTGGACAGGATGCAGGATCAAAGGGTTAAGTCTTTGCTTTGCTAACATGGTTAACAATGCAGGAAGCTGGTGGACAGGTGCGGGAGTCAAAGGGCTTAGGAAGCTGGAACCACACAGTTGAATTCAATTTACTAATGTGTCATTGAGGTAGTTGCTCAATTTTTCTTACCAGCATTACATGTGTTTGTTGACATCAGGATGAACTTGTATCATGAGAGTAAGCATAAAGTATAGCCCCGCAGTGGAACTCCATAGTGTTATTTACTATCGTATTCATTGTCATCATTATAGCATTCAAGTAAAGGTTGTCCCAGTTTTTACGGCCTTTCGTGCCCTGGTCTTATGCTAACCAGTTTCGGCGAAAATCTGGCGGTGTGTTGGAGAGAGCAGAAAGAGCGGCCTGTGATGGTAGTAGTGACAGGAGTGGTGCAGAGGATGGGGCAGCAAAAAAAAAAAAGATAAAAAAGAAAAGAGAGAGGGAGAGAGAGCGACAGAAAGAGAGAGAGAGAGAGAGAGAAGAACAACAAACTACACAAAAAGAGCATGCTGAACTCTGTAGCTTTGACTGATAGCATACTATTCTCGTATACTTAACATTATATCCAACATTGTCTGTCTTTTGTGTTAGAAGAACGGGACATATATATATATGTAGAGCGAGAGAGCAACAAACTACACAAAAGAGAATCCTGAGCTGTCGTAGCTTTGACTGACAGGCCTATTGTCGTATACTAAACATTGTATTAGAATTGTTTTTTTTGTGTAAGAAGAACAGGACATACATACAGACCACAAATAATATTTTAAATGATAATACAAAATATAACATCTTCCTTTATCTTTCTTCCAAACTCCATCACTCCCCTTTTGAGTCTGTCCTCTACGCATTCACCGACACTAGATTACGAGAAGTGTGACATGGACAAGTCTGGCAGGGAACTCAAGTTTTGACAAGAAAAGTTTTAGTCTTTCTTTTTAAAGTTTCAGGTGCAGAGCAATATCTGTCATTTTAGGGAAAAGAGTTTCACTCAGCAGGGACCTGCTACAGGAAGGTCATTCACCACAGCAAACATGTTTGACATCGATTGGTCTGGGCATGATTTCCGTAGAAAAAAAATTGTCCAGTGGTGTTGGGACGAACAAGTTCAGACAGATAATAAATATTATCGAGCAGCATTGTTGACAGCAGACTTGCATTTTAAATATCACAGAACATTGTTGACAGCACATTCAATTTATTCATCGATAGAATGCCACTGGAGATCCTCAAGTAGTGGGACAACATTATCGTCACTGTAAAAGATGTAAGCCTGCACCGCGCGTCAAAGGTGTACAAAAAGATCTTTCACAAACCTGTTCCTTTACGTTTCAACAGATGACTTTGAGTTTATTCAAGAGGGATTCATCATGCTCGGGCAATTCCACGTATGCTTCACCCAAATCTTTCAGCGATAATCTAGCAGATTCTTTGAGCCTACGCAAAACTATAAGCGCTGGCAAGGTCTTGATGTAACGGGCAGGTAGGGAGAGGGACCTGTTACAGACCTGGCTGACATCACTAGAACGATTACAGCATTAAGATGGGCAGCTAAAATGACAGTTTTTATTATGTCAACTGAAAGTGAACTCGAAACATCAGATTTCGAGTTTACAACTCAGTCAACAATGCCATACAACCTAAAAGAAAAACAACTACAATCAAAACAACAATGAACAGACGAACGACAGTTAAGCTTATATCCAGCCAAATTCCACTCTAACACAAATGCTAGAACTATGACTTAGGGCGATGAACTCACAGAATTTTCCAGAAACAATAGACTTCATAATGTGGGTTCACTTCTGATTAACAACTTTTTTTTTTATAAATATATCTGAGAAGAACGGTGACTGATTTCGTGAATACGGCTGAGCCTTTTCTCATTCTCTACTCTGGCTCACAGGCATCGATTCTCATTATGGCTACTGGAGTGCAAACTCTCGATCTGAAGCGTTTCAGTCCCCCCAGGAAGCTGATGGAAGCCGCTGCATATGGTGATGGAGTTAAACGGGTTAAGAAAGAACTCTCTCCATGTGTTTGTTTTTGGTCGTTTTTATTTTCAAAATAAGAAGATGGAAACAGAGGGTGCTGATTCTTTCATACTGATCCATGGCACGTACACACTGATTGATTGATTGATTTGGTTCAGTTTTTACGTCGACACCCACCTCAGGTGATATGGCCGACGGGGATAACTATCCCAGGGAAGTGGCCAAGGGACTTATCTAATCCTATACTGATACCACCAGAACAACAATGATGTTAAAATGAGACTGAAAAAGCCAGTTTTAATATAGCGTACCCCGGGATTCGAAGCCCCAACCATTAGCATGTGAATCCGACGCTCAAACCAACTGAGCTACTGGGGCCCGCGCACATATACATAAGTATGGGTGTGAGGAGGGAGAAGAGTGCATGTGTTGGTGGGGGGTGGGGGGAGTAGAGTATGTGTGTGCACAGACATCTTATCCACATGTAAATGTGTCTCCGTGGTTGTGTGTGCGTGTTGGGGTGGGGTGGGGGATAGGCAGATAGATAGATAGAGGGGACGTCCCATCTTCATAATTACACTTTGTCTCCTGTCTCGAGGTGGTGGTCGACTGGTTGTGTGAATGGAACACTAATTAAGTCAGTCTGACTTCGACTTTCCCTACCATCAGCTTTCAATCTTAAATGTTCGTTGAGGTGATTTTGTCTGCAGGGATGAAAGCCTGAGTCTGGACGACCCGAGGAAATAATAGAGCTTCCCATTTCCCCATTTCTCGGTCTGTTTGTTGGTGATGGTTGTGGTTCGACTTCTTTTTGTTCTTGTTGTTTACTTGTTTATCTCTTTATATGTTTATTTTGCCACCATCGCCCAAAATGGATATGCAGGCCAATTTAAACTCAACTATTCTCCATCAACTATTCTCCATAATATCTGCGGGGAACTGATCTATGATCCAAGCGATGATGGTTTAACTGTTCGATTCTTTCAACCCTAACCACAGCTTCAAGCAATTAGTGGCTAGTGTGCGGGAGTAAAAGTTTTTTTTCAAAAATCCTCCCCAACAGTTGTCAAGAATATATTTCATGACACACTTTTGACAACAGACAGAGAAACGCCGCCACTGATCGATTAGAAACACACACACACACACACACACACACACACACACACACACACACACACACCACCACACACACACACACACACACACACACACACACACACACACACACACACACACACACACACACACACACACACACACCCGTCGCTCTCCCTCTCTTTCACTTATTCTGAAGAAGTTCAAATCAAGTACAAGTCAAATCAAGTACAACTCTTCTTCTATGTGAACGATAGTGTTTACAGTAAGTTCATAATCATTCAGAAAAAGAACACACAAATAGTAAAAATGAAAACGGAACATGTAATGGCAAAGGAAAAGAAAATGACAAAGAAAAGTGTTCACTGTAAGTTCATGATCATTCAGAAAAAAGAAGACACAAACAGTAAAAATGAAACAGAACATGAAATGACAGAGAAAAAGAAAATGACAGCGATGATGTTAAAATGAAGGAAGAAGGAAAATAATGAACGAAGTAAACAAAAGAAACAAACCAAACAACAACAACAAATCAGCAGACATGCATTTCAGTACTATCATAAAACTAGCTAACAGGTAAGGCGTGTCTGATTTCCGTCTATTACAGATTATCCAATGCAAGCAAAAGACTTTAGTTACCTTGTTTACAAAATTTGTTTAACGTCATAGTAATTTTTGCTATAGACCTTCACTAATGACAGGTTAGCGTATGTGTCATGCTAATTTCTGTATTCTCAGGTCTCGCACTATGTGCTCATTCGTAAAATTGTACGTAAAGTCATGGTTTGTTCAGGACAGGAATTCGTTGTCTTGTTTGTATTTCAAGCCTGTTATAGCATTATTAGCCAGCTGTACTATTGTATGTCAAACACACAAAAATCCCTATCATCCTCTTACTTCGCCAGATTTCGGCGTGCGGACTGGTTTGAGTAGGTTCCTAAAATCTTTGATGATACTGCCAGTACGTTTGATAGAAGTTCTCTTGAAACTGTACGACTTATATTATTTTTTTAAAAAGAAACTCTAGTTCCCTAAAATGCCAAAGTATGTAGCTTGGATGGTACTGCAATTTGTGTTCTTACATACCAAATAAAATAAAATAAAGAATAGATAAATAAACAAACAAATAAAATACAATACAATAAAATGAACAAAAAAATTTATTAAATTAAAACAGAATGGAATGATATAAAATAGAATAGAATTAAATAAAATGAAATAAAACAAAAATCTTATTATAGAACAAAAGCAAAGAAACAAACAAAAATGCTAACCAGAAAACTAGTATATCTGCCCCAAATTGCTAAGAAAAGTTGTCAAGTTAGATCGATATAGTTTGACTGTCATGATCCTCACCACCCACCACCCAGACAACCCCCCACCCCACCCCTTTATCTTTTTTTTTTTAACTGAGAAGTATGATACGTTTTCTTCCATTGTAGGCAAGTTTCGAATCGTTTCATTAAGACCCACAAACCCCTGTTGACAAAACAAACAGACGGTGGAGGTATGAAAGTCGAGTCTGCACGTCAGTTCCCTTTACCGGCTGTCCTTTTCTCTACCCTTCACGCCCACAGCCGTCTCCCAGTCC
>JAPXFY010000012.1:30914283-31091783 GCA_030674185.1 Monoplex corrugatus
CCTTATTGATAGAGCAGTCTGTTCCATCGCTAGGAACCTCCCGGCAGTTCTGGTGCTTTATGTCCCCCTTCCTAATACACAGAGCAATCTGTTCCATCGATAGGAACCTCCGGCAATTCTGGTGCTTTGATTGACAGGAAAGACGGCTGGGTAGCATGTCTACGTTGCTCTGGCCAGATAATATCTCAGTCATATCTTGCCATAGCCCAAAGCTGACCCAACTATTTTCTTATGTACTCAGCCATACTCCTACAGAGTTTGGTAAAGTTCACGTCCGCATCTGCCCCCAGCCAGTGTTGTCTCAGCCATATTCAGGTTACAGAATCGTCTGAATCTGGTTAAATCCATCTGCCATATATTAACATATTACATATATGTGAATATACATCTGTAGATAGATAGATAGATAGATAGATAGATAGATAGATAGATAGATAGATAGACGTAGATAGATAGATAGATAGACAGATGGATAGAGGGATAAATAGATAGATAGATAGATAGAATAGAGAGAGATACATAGATAATAGATAGATAGATAGATGGATAGATAGATAGATAGAAGATAGACAGACAGATAGATAGATAGATAGATAGATAGATAGATATAGATAGATAGATAGATAGACAGACAGACAGACAGACAGACAGAGAGGAAAAGAATGATGATGAGGAGAAGGAGGATGTTGATGATGCTGATGATGATGTTGGAAAGAATGAGTACAAAAAAAAAGTTGAGAACTGTACATACAGTGCATATACAAATCGAAAAGTCAACATATTCTACAAGTATATATTCATGTCAGGTCTCAATTAGAATGAAGGCAAAAGGTAAAGACGAAAGCAAAATGGAGAAGGGAGTGGAGTGGGTGTCATCCTAGAGCGAAAAATCACTACTACAAACTGAGCGACTCAGCGATCAAAGTACACCGTGTAAGTGTGTAAGTTGCTTTTACAATGGATGAAGTAGATTCAAAGTACCAAGACAGCCAGACAGACAAAGAGGAGTTAAACGAAAAACTAACAACGCACACAGAGTAAGTCCATAGCAAACTGAACAGTTAATCCTTTGACTCCCGCACCCTATCCACCAGCATCCTGAATTGTCAACCGTGCTAGCAAAGCAAAAAAAAATTTACCCTTTGATTCCCTCACCCCATCCACCAGCTTTCTAAGGAAGCTGGTGGATAGGGTGTGGGAATCAAAAGGTTAAGTTCTTGCTGTGGGTGGATAGGGTGCGGGAGTCAAAAGGTTAAGTGAAAGAATAGATGAATACTGAGAGACATGAACGACCTACTAAATTCCAGTTAGAAACGGAGCCATGATTATTGGGTCTAGTCAGGCGTCCAGAGCGAGACAGTTTGCAGTAAGCAAGTGTCAAGGACTAGTCTCCATTATTCCATTTCGCTTTGGCGTCAGTCTCAGATCACGACGAGCAAATAGTCGCTGGGGATGATACCTCTGATGAATTTTCGATTTTTTTCTGGTAAAAGGATTTGATTCTGTTGTGTTGACGTCACTGTATTTACAGAGCAGAATCGTTTTTTGCACACAGACTATATGATTGGCTGGGATCTTTCCGCACGGCACTGTGGGTAGTCACGAAATTCGAGGACATGATGGCGCTCGTTTTGGATTCGAATTTGCCACGAGTTCGTTTCTGTTCGATTTTAACTAGTTCAGAAATAGTTCTCAAACACGACAGCCAGTTTTAATCTTTGTAGGGTAACAATTCTGTTCACCAGAAGTCTCCTTTCAATTTAAGTGTTTGAATCTCACAAAACATTCACAAAATAAATTGGAGAAATTGGAAAGCAGGCTTTCAGCAAATCTTCTCGTCTTTCTTCTCTCCTTTATTCCATCAGCGTCATAACATAGGCTGTGACCAACAAACATTGTTTGAAGGATCCTGTCACTATATTTAAGTGGCTTGTGCAATGACTGAGAGAGAATGTGACTATGAATCGCATCATTCGGATTATATGTGGTCCATATCAGTGCGAGATTTTTCCGCCTCAACTGGCTCCTCTCCAGTATTCAGCATGCTCTAGTCTCATTGGGAAGACTGGGACCACACAGTCTCTACCTCCGTGGGATACGGGGGCTTTTTCAGTTTGAATAGTATCCCGCCTGGAAATTGTTTGCTAGAAGTTTCCTCTTTTCTGTCAAGGTCTTTATTTTTTTCTCTCTCCTTTGATTTCTGTCATTTCTTCCAACCATTTTCTGCCTTCCTGGTCCATCCACCTGTTCGTGTTCGATAAAGCCTTAAGTACTTTCTCTTAGGGTTGAAAATTGTGTACATGTATAAAGTGTATTTTTGGCTCTGGGGAAATGAGATATGCAGAAGCAATTTTATGTAATTTAGGCCCGTTTTAGATATGTTTTAGTGTCCTTAACAATTTGTATTCAGGTATGTTCTTTAAATCCCCTGTGTGATAAATTGGACGGAGTGGTCAACGCCATGGACAACTCCCTAGATTATTTGTGCGAATGCATTTATATGTGTACAGTTTTTTTCTCTCCATGTTTTCCTGTTGAAGTATTGTGTACGTTTTGAAACGGTTATAACCCTGATATGGTTATACGTAGTCAACTGGGCTTAACACAAAAATAACAATAACAGTCAAGTCCATCCACTTGACAGATGTATCATTGAGGGTGTTGCTCAAATTTCCATATCAGTATTATAAGAGTCTGCATGTCTGACTGACATCAGGATGTATTATTAAAGAAGACGTAGAGCGTAGCTCTGTCGCGCAATCTCAGTCCACAATGGAATTTGATTGATTGATTGATTTGATTCAGTTTTACGTCAGCACCCACCTCAGGTGATATGGCCGACGGGGATAACCATCTAGGAAATAGGGGCAATGGGGGACTTATTAATCCTATACTGACACCACAGAACAACAATGATGCTAGATGGGACAATGAGAAGCCAGATTTAATGTTAGCGCACCCGGGATTCGAACCCAGACCATTAGCATGTGAATCCGACGCTCAAACAACTGAGCTACAGAGGCGCCCAACAATGGAACTCCACAGACACCACTTTTATAATCTCCCTTCTTATGTAGGCCTATCATCATAACGTTATGAAAAATTGTCCCAAATTCTTGGACGCATTATGCCATAAGGTCTGGATAGTGACACAAATGATTAGTGTTGTAGACAGATGGGGTGGGGGCGGGGGTGGGGGCGGGATGTGGATTAAAGAACAAAAACCAGTAGGCTTAATTTCTTCTTGGATTGGATCTTAAAATGGTGATTGACTGTGCATGATGCAGTGTGTAGCGTATAAACAACTACTAGGGTGGAGTCAATGGAAAAGATATTTTAATCACTGATTAGGCCTACGGTAAACTCAATGTAACTTCAGTGATCTTGCTCAGTACTGCGGAATTTATTCAGTTCCTGGTTTACCTTTGAACAAAGATTTATACTTTCTGAGTTTGGAGTTTGTTCAAGAAGGATTCATCACACTCGGAAATTTCCATAGATGTTCCACCCAAATCTTTCAGCAATTATCTGGCAGATTCCCCGAGCCCAAGCAAAACACTATGTGCTGGCAAGGTCTGAATAATTATTGATGGTCTTTAGCGAAAACCAATGACAGAATCCTGCTTTGTGTATTTCATAAAAGTTCAAACAGCGTACATCAATTTGTTTATAGCTGACTCAGGTGGTCGCACTACTTACCGTTGTTATCAGTTGATTCATATTTTTGGTTTATAACTATTGGTTTTGAGCATGCTTAGCCAAAGGGAATTGCAAATGAATACATAATTTTCTTCGAATTGTGAAACAAAAATTCACAATGAAAATCGAAATGTGCTGAAAGTGGGCAGCAGGACTATATTGCTGAATACTTGAATTGTCAGTTACTATCATCTGAGAGGCAAATAAACCATCAGCAGCGGTTAATGGAGCTTTCAGATCTGGCACCAACCAGATATGTATTATATTTCTCGTCGTCAAGGAATCATGGTGCTCAGCCGTGACTATCCGATACTAAACATCAAAAGAAAGTACAGAAGGGAAATTTGCCGCAAGTCGAGCTAAGCAGTGACAAAGGTTACCAAGAGTTCACAGCTCCAGCATCAATCATGATATCGTATGATGGCATACCCAATACATCTGTCCATCCTGTGTGATCAGTGTAATGTTGACACTGACCGTGGTACCGTTCTCTTTATATCTTGTTCAAACAGGCTAACTGACAAATAGATCATAACGCTTTTAGTGAGAAAAACGAGTCACACCTCTCCTAAATTGTCATCATGTCGTCACAAAGGTCTGGCGCAGCCTTAAGCTGCGGGTGGATTTTCCCACATTTCCATTTTTGTAGTCCTTCGCCGGTCTCCATTTTTTCTTTCTTCCGGGGAACCTCGCACAAATCGGATTGTGAAGATGAGAGCCGAGGCATGGATCAGAGAATCAATAGTTGAGTTGTGTTTGTTCGTTTTCTTTTGATCATGAAAGAACAAGTGAACGGATCAGTTGAGCAAATGTTTGTTCCTTCCGAAGTCTCTGTCCGCAGTTCTGTCGATCTGCGACTTATCTATGAAAATGTCTCTTTGTCTGTCTGTCTGTCTGTTCGTCTGGATGGCTGAAATGTTGTGCCATGAATTCTTCTCGAGTTTGGGATTGGGTGGAGGGGCGGAGGGGCTGTTACCAGTGGTAGGCCCAATGAACGTAGTCGTTTGAATTGGCGTGCTTATTCTATTAGTTTACAGAAGTTCGATATTTTATACTGTACGAAATGTTGCCTTTTTTTTTTTTAATCTCCAAGACATGCGTGCACGTACGCACGACGAGCGTGTGTGCGTATGTATATATGTATGTATACAGAAATTGTGTTTGCTTTTCACAAAATTTGGTGTATGGGTTCATTAATATGCTCTCTATAATTTTCCATTGTTTTTATTCTTTCTCCCCATTTATAGCCGTGTGTGTGTGTGTGTGTGTGTGTGTGTGTGTGTGTGTGTGTGTGTGTGTGTGTGTGTGTGTGTGTGTGTGTGCGTGGGTACGTGTGTGTGCGTGCGTGCGTGCGTGTGTGTGCGTGCGTGCGTGCGTGTGTGTGTGTTTCAGCGCTTAGATTTGATTTTATCAAGATTTTGCGCTATATAAATATTGTAATTATTATTATTATTATTATTTCAATGACTGGTTGCGAATACATACGTATGGACCAGACCAGTTCAAGTCTGGTCCTAAGTGTGGACATACTTGTTTCAAAATATTTTGGTTGGCTGGCGATAGATTTTAAGTAAATTAAGTGTAGTAGTAGTAGTAGTAGTAGTAGCAGTAGCAGCAGCAGCAGCGGCAGTAGTAGAAGTAGTAGTAGTAGTAATAGTAGTAGTAGCAGTAGTTTTTTGAAAGCAGAACTAGGCAATTTTGTTTGAACCATTAGTGATGAACAGACGTCAGTCATATTTTACTTGTTGGTAAGTCCTGTAATGGTACTGAACTGACTGCCTCCCCTTTTACTTAATCTCCATCACCACCACCCACTACTCCATTTTTTGAAAGGGACATTATTTCATATCGATCAGACAGGGAGGTGTGTGTGTGTGTGTGTGTGTGTGTGAATGTGTGTGTGTGTGTGAATGTGTGTGTGTGTACATGCGTGTGTGTGTCTCTGTGTCTGTGTCTGTGTCTGTGTGTGTGTGCCTGTCTGTCTGTCTGTGATAAAAATGTATCGATAAGATTTTTCTCAGCTTTTTATCAAAATGTCTTCATCAAATCTGTGCCAAAGGTGTAGTACCAGCACCCTGAAGAAAGCAGGTCTGCGGGTCAAAATCTTCGCCATAGAGGTCGGGGCAAGAGGGTTTGTGGGCACCTCCGCTTATGATCTCATGAAACAACTCGCCATTTCTGGGAAGAAGAGGACTAGAGCCCTTAAAGCGATGGCAGAGGCAGCAGAAAGAAGCTCAAGCTGGATCTGGGCAAGGAGGAACCAAAAAAGTGAACTTCATAAGGATTAAATTCCCTACAGATGATGTGTGCCCCGTTAGCACATTGGTAAAACCGCGTACCGCAGTTCTGAAGCGCAGAATCGCCCAGGTTCGATCCCCGGCGTGGGAAAAAAAAAAAAAAATAGACAACAGCAGAAGGGCATCCAGGAGTCATGACCTGGATGTGGCCCGGCCCCCCGAGAGTGTAAGGAATTCAGGGCCGAAACACTTGTCTAAAGGGGGTTACTTCTCTGAAGACCTTCTGTTGTCTAGCTCTCCCTAGAGTTTCTTTCTACCTGCACATGGTCAGTCCATTGACTTCCGGGAATAGTTCGGAGGACATTCGGGAAAGACCGAAGGACACTGGGAAAGACTAGATCCGCGGGCTTTGTGGGTTGGCTTCCCACCTTGCCTTTGATAACATGCCACGAGTTTTTCAAATGAAAGATGCTCCCAGGATTCACCGAAAGGGGGAGAGAATGATGAATCCATCGGCACTGACTCCATCACGACTGGAAACGCACAACGGACCATGATTAATGACCAGTTGGAATTTCCGTGTGCGTGTGGAAGGAGATTCACCACCAAACGCGGCATGAAGATCCACAGGACAAAAATGGGCTGTTTGAAGACACATACGAACCAGCAGCAGCGCACTGCGATAGCAGGTGAGACGTTGGATGACCAAGGCCAGGAATTAAACCATAGTGCCAAGGACATCCACGCTGACGGTTCTGATGCGGATTTTGCACAAGCTCTTAACGCCAAACGTGGAAAACTCAATTTGCCGCCTGCCGGTGCAAAAGAACAATGGGAGAAATTAGATGAGGAACTTGTCCTTAAGCTGAATGCGCTAATAGGGAACAGTACGCTGGAACACAAACTTGACACATACGGAGACATCATATACTCTATCTGCAGGGACACTTATGGAGTGAAGCAGCCAAAGACAAAAACGCCTCCCCAGAAATCCAGAAGACAGCAACAGATGGAGAGCATCCGGAGGGAGAAAAGGAAGCTTAAAAAGCGAATGAAAACTGCCTCAGAATTCGAGAAGCAAGGGCTCCTGGAACTCTGGAAAGATCTGAAGGCCAAACACAATGCTCTCAGCAAAGTGGAATCAGCAAGGCGAAGAAAGAGCAAAAAGAAGAAGACTCAAGATCGTTTCTTCAAAGATCCCTTTGACTTTGCAAGAAAGCTGTTTGAACAACCCAAATCAGGGACTCTCACAGTGGGCAAGGAAACCCTAGAGCAGCATCTCAGGGAAACATATTCCGATTCTCAGCGCAAGGCACCACTCGAAATCCAGAATCTGGTTTGGCCTGCAGCGCCAGAAGGAAAATTCAATAACAAACCACCAACACTGGATGAAGTGAAGAACGTAGTAAAGAAAGCCAGAGCCAAGTCAGCACCTGGACCAAACGGAATACCATACCTGCTCTACAAGAAATGCCCAAAAGTGCTCGAGTGGCTCCACAAGATGATTCGATCAGCATGGAGGAACCAGAAGATCAGCGACCAATGGATGAGAGCTGAAGGAGTGTACATTCCG
Organism: Monoplex corrugatus; assembly: GCA_030674185.1. Taxonomy (NCBI): domain Eukaryota; kingdom Metazoa; phylum Mollusca; class Gastropoda; order Littorinimorpha; family Ranellidae; genus Monoplex; species Monoplex corrugatus. Next base: position 30,921,793 of record JAPXFY010000012.1, read on the forward strand.
AAGGAGCAGAACTCCAGCAGCATCAATCAGTTCAGGCCAATATCACTTCTGAACGTCGAGGGGAAAATCTTCTTCTCTGTTATGGCAGCAAGATTGACAAAATACCTGACTGGAAACAAGTATCTGGATATGTCAGTCCAAAAGGGAGGCATACCAGGAATGCCTGGATGCTTGGAACATGCCACGTTGATTTGGGATGCCATCCAAAAAGCAAGAACAGAGAAGAGAGACATTGACGTAGTTTGGCTTGATCTGGCGAATGCATATGGATCAGTTCCACACGATATGATCCAGCTGGCTCTTGAAATGTATCACATCCCAGAAAACATCCGAACAATGTTGAGGAAGTATTTCCAAGGGTTCTCAATGCGGTTCTCTACCAAAGAATACACCACGGACTGGATAGACCTAGAGGTGGGCATTGCAATGGGCTGTGCAATCTCTCCCATACTGTTCGTGTTGGCAATGGAAGTCATCTTGAAAGCTGCAATGAAGAGTTCAGGTCCAGTGAATCTGGGAGATGGATACCAGATGCCTCCTCTGAAAGCTTTCATGGATGACACAACAGTCTTGTCCACGGATGAGGAAGAGACACACCGAATCTTAAAGCAGCTGGATGAGCTGGTGGCCTCTTCAAGAATGAGGTTCAAACCTAAGAAATCCCGAAGTCTCTCACTGCGAAAAGGAAAAGTGGCAGATTCAGTCAAATTCATGGTAGCCAACCAAGCCATCCCCACTGTCACAGAAGAGCCAGTAAAAAGTCTCGGAAGATGGTATGATGACTCCCTGAAAGACACACAAAGGGGATGTGAAACCAAGCAAACAGCAGAAGAAGGCCTGAAGAAAATAGATAACTGCGGACTGCCAGGCAAATACAAAGTCTGGTGTCTACAGTTCATGCTGATACCAAAACTGCTGTGGCCACTGCTAATCTATGACATTTGCACCAGCACAGTCGAAGCAATGGAAGCCAAAATCAACAAATACACAAGAAAATGGCTCGGTGTCCCACCTGGTCTCACTGATGTTGCATTCTACTGTCGTCAAGCAATGCTGAAGCTACCTCTCAAATCCATAGTGGAGGAATACAAAGTTGGAAAAGCAAGACTGTTGAGCATGCTGGAGGAATCGGAAGACAATATCGTGAGATCAGTTCATCCAAAGCTGAGAACTGGCAGAAAGTGGAAAGTCCAAGAGGCTGTAAACAATGCCAAGAGAAACCTCAGCATCAAAGAAATAATTGGACACACGCAAACCAACAGACAGGGACTGGGAGCAACAAAAATGCAGTGGTGGTCCAAAGCCAAAGGGAAGGAAAAAAGAGACATGATCATACAGGAGTTGAAGGAAGAAGAAGATGTCAAAAGAGTGCAGAAGGCAGTCCAGCAAGGTCAACAGGGGCAATGGACAACATGGGACAGTGCACTCCAAAGAAGTCTCAGCTGGAACGATATGTGGCACATGGCTCCTCTAAGGATAAGCTTCCTCCTCAGATCTGTATATGACCTGCTCCCCTCGAATGCAAACTTAGTGAAATGGGGGAAAGCAGACGACCCAGCATGTCCGCTCTGTCAGAAGAAACAAACAGTGGAACATGTCCTAAGCTCTTGCAAAGTAGCGCTAGCCCAAGGAAGGTATACATGGAGGCACAACCAAGTTCTGAAAGTAATTACAGATGTGGTTAGCGAAAAAACCATGACCCCAAACGCACCAATTGCTATGACAACGTTCTACAAAGCAGGAAGGAAACAGGTCTGGCCCGAAATTGCTATGACAACCAGCACATTGCCAAAGGGTCTTCTGGATGGAGCAGTCGACTGGGAGTGTACAGCAGACCTCCAGAGTGGAGAAATTACCCAGATGTCATCAGCAAGACAGGCATGAGACCAGACATCGCTCTCCACTCTGACTCCTCGAAACAAGTGATTCTGATAGAACTCACTGTGCCATACGAAAGCAGAATGGAAGAAGCACATATCTACAAGACCGAAAAATACGCCGGTCTTGCCAGCACCCTGAAGAAAGCAGGTCTGCGGGTCAAAATCTTCGCCATAGAGGTCGGGGCAAGAGGGTTTGTGGGCACCTCCGCTTATGATCTCATGAAACAACTCGCCATTTCTGGGAAGAAGAGGACTAGAGCCCTTAAAGCGATGGCAGAGGCAGCAGAAAGAAGCTCAAGCTGGATCTGGGCAAGGAGGAACCAAAAAAGTGAACTTCATAAGGATTAAATTCCCTACAGATGATGTGTGCCCCGTTAGCACATTGGTAAAACCGCGTACCGCAGTTCTGAAGCGCAGAATCGCCCAGGTTCGATCCCCGGCGTGGGAAAAAAAAAAAAAAAAAATAGACAACAGCAGAAGGGCATCCAGGAGTCATGACCTGGATGTGGCCCGGCCCCCCGAGAGTGTAAGGAATTCAGGGCCGAAACACTTGTCTAAAGGGGGTTACTTCTCTGAAGACCTTCTGTTGTCTAGCTCTCCCTAGAGTTTCTTTCTACCTTTAGAATCACCGATGCTTAAAGGTTGAAAGAAATGGTGCCAAGGTCAAGGTCGCACAAGCCATTTCTATTTTCCATTATTTTATGGACTAGTGTTACCGCTATTTCTGATTTTAAGTTTTGATCACTACTATATTTCTAAGTTATTGCTTTTGAGTATGTTCTTATTGTTGAACCGACAATATTTGTGCTTTTTTGCTGTGTATGTCTGGTTGTTTATACTGCAGTTTTACTTATTATTAATTTTTTGGTTTTGTTTTACTTGCTGGAATCAACTGAACAGGATTCTGTTTATCCCTGGTGACAGTTTCAAACGGCGTCGATTAATGTGAAAATTTCATCCAAAACAAGTGTGACCACCCCGCGTTCAAGCAAACAAGACGAAAAACAAAGAAACAAGCAAACAAACAATAAAACCACCACCAAAAAAGCAACAACAACAACAACAACAAAACCCATGAAAATAGAAACATAACGTGTATTTAATACAACCAGACAAGACAGGCACAAATTTTCGGCCAAGTGGCTTTTTCAAGCGCACAAGACCACAAAACGAACAAAAGACAACAAATACAAAAACTAGGAGAAAAAGACAAAAACTGTTCTGCTATTTCATCCAGTAGGAGAAAAAGATTGGAAATCATAACGTGTTTGTGAGTAAGATATTGTGATTTCATTTCAGTCTTTTTCTCATAATTTACTGGACGAAGCAGCAGGGAAGTTTTGGTCTTTTTCTCCTAATTTTTCATTTGTTGTTTGTTCTTTTGTGATTTTACGTTTACGCTTCATAAAGGCCAACTGGCCAAAAATTAGCGCCTGTCTTGTCTGATTGTATTGATTAATTTGAATACATGTTGATGATCATGTTCTGGTTCTATTTTCATGTTTTTTCTGGTTCGTGAAAATGTCAGATTTCGACCAGTTCGGTTGTCTTATGCGTTTGCACTGGTCTCAGCGCCATTTTCATTAGAGGTAAATGAAGAGCGGCCGTTGCTCGGTAGGTAAAGCACGCGAACCATTTCTAGTTCATTATAACATAATCATAGGCTAACGATTAGAGCTAGGCTATTTTTGTTCATGTGTGTGCTTCCGGAGGAATCATCAACTTGCTCTGCGCATGACTTGAAGAAAGCCTCTTCCGGTCTTGGCTTTCCTGTCAAAGCATTCAACGCGGGACAGATAAAATGAACAGATACGACGATGGCTCTCCGAAAATTGGTACTGGAACTAAAAATAACACCAGAAGATGCTGTAGGACTTGCTGCAGGCACCGTAAAAGATGTGAGTTTAAACTGGCTTTCATATACTGCGTCGAGAGTAACATTTAGGCCATTTGACGTTTGTTTAAATCTTTTTCGTTCGCCATCTGACGATGATCTGTAATCTTGATCAATATTATTATATTATATAACAGTTTAACACTATTGACTATTAACTGCCACGACTGTGATCGCACATGACGATCAGTACATAGATAGTCAGCCACGATGGCAGATGAGTAGTAATAATGATATTGATTCTATTAGATTATATGACGCAGTATCCTGGGAAGCAAGCTCTTAGGAGCTGTCATTAAAAACAACTTAACAAGAGATTCAGATTGGCATTGCCGCATAGGTCAATATAATTGAATATATTATTATAACTATAGACATAGTAGGCCTATATAATAAAACCGTAAGATGTAAATCAAAGATAAATCAATGATTTATGTATGATAAAGATATAGGCCTAATGATATGAATCTGGACTTTGTTCATCAGGGATTCATGGCACTGGCCAGTTCCATGTATACATGTTCCACCCACAGCTACCAGCAGTGATCAGGCAGACTTCCTGATAATGCGCAAAATCCCATTGGCTGGCAATGTCTTGAAACAGGTAGGGGAGGGGGGAAGAATCCATGTAAAACAAGCTGACACCACCAGATGTTTATGCATTCAAAATTTCAATGTGTACAGTCATGCAGAATATCAAATATGCCTGTGAAAGATCCAATAGATCCTGTCGACGGTTTGCTTAGGAAATATGAAAAACACCCAGCATTGTACAGTACATCCACCAAAGACGAAGATTATGCAACAGCATCTAACAGCTTTAATTCTCTGTACTCCTCAAAAGTGAGATTATGTGTAATGTGCAGTGAAGTTTTGGAGAGAAGGTGAGAAGGTCAATATATGATTATGAGAAAAGTTTATTCACTGTTGTCAACATGGACATGTTCATTTTGTATTAAAGGGTCTGAGTTAACTCTTTCGCTGCCACAGTTGACAAGATAACTTGTCGCTGATGTATGCCAGTTTGTATTTGTTTTTTGTCAAGATCAGTGGTAGCTTCAGAAAGGTGAAGATTTCTAGAATAAGTTGAGATTTTGAAACGCCTTTTCTGTATAAGATGATCCTATTTTCATTGTTTCCCATTATGTACTGTGTTTTTTAATTGACAAAATAAAATTTACAAGTGAATAGTGATTTTTAGTATACGTCCAAAGGACATCTATAGACATTTTCCCCATGTGCTGTCCTGGGCATCAAATATCCATGTCAAAGTTACTTCCCTTCGTCGAGACCTGAATTACATGCAGGATTATTCCAAATTTTCAAGGCCACAGTCAAACTCTGAAGAAGAACTTTGATAGTCTAGCAAACTATGTGTCATCAGACCATGAGTTCAAAGGTTGTTTGCCAGCAGTCAGAGAAATTTCCAGACTTTGCTGTTTTTGCCAGTATTTCTTTTGTTCATCTGACATCTGTCCCTTGTGAAAGAGTATTCTCTCTTCAGAATTCAGTAATGAACACCAAGAGGAACTGAGATGGGTACTCAACACTTGAACAAGATGCATATTATTACTTCTGAATGTAGACTGGAACAGAAGACTCAAGCAGAGAACATTTATCCAATGTCTGATGACTTTACAGCAGCTGCAGTGGCAAACTTTTAAACAGACTCCACAGAGAAAGAAATAGCATGAAAAACAAGAAGTAAAGAATCAAAACAAAATTCTGAATAGTTTTTTTTAATTTGTGTAAATGTGACAATGCCTGTTGTGTATGGAATGACATTTATAAATTAAATGCAGAATGATTGAGCAGTGTGACTCCGAAGGACACATAACATTTGGAAGGAGACCCACGGAAATCTCCAGAGAGTGGAGTCTCTGAGACCCTGAGAAATGAAACTTGTGGGAAACACTGATTTTCAATTTCAAGCAGTTTTATTGGATAACTGAATCTCATCACATTGCGTCCACTCACTTACTCAGCAAAATGGCAACACCAGGCCCAAGCTCTTTAGTGGTGCATTGAAACAACCAAAAGTTAACATTTTTGGCAGAATCTTGAAAGAATTAGCACATGAACTCAAAGCAGGAGACTGATGAAATGTTATCAGATAATTCTGTTGAGTGAAAGGGAGGTGAATGATAAAGAGACAGACATGGTTGATGATGAAAATGTCAGTGAGGCAGTTGCCAATACAGTTCACATCAGACTGATCATTTACTCGGACAACGTAACTGACATTGATGGGGGCTGTGGGAATGAATCATTACTGGAGATACAAATAGGGGTGGAAGTAGGGTGAAAGGGGGATGTGATGGCAGGCACAAGGGAGAGTACAGTGAACAACCTGGAAGAATGAGTAAAGGGCTTAATGGGAGCAGAGGGAAGAGGTATGGCCAAAACATGTTTGATGGTATCAGTGTAAGGCCAGCAAACAATGTTCAGCCTGTTAATGGTTCTGTTGATTGGACTATAGATTCAAGATCTGGTATCTCAAAGGTTTGTCCCGGCCTTTTCAGTGCCCATATTAAATGTTTCCATCATTCTGGTGGTGTCAGCATAGTGTTTTGTAGGCCCTTCCATTTTTCCTAATTTCAAGACATTGTCATCACTCAAAGTTTTGCGTGGGCCACATATGGAATTGTCGGGGTGCAATGAATCCATCTGGAACAAAGTTCTAACTCCAAACTTCGGTCACTCTGGGCTGTAATTTTACGTGGACAGTGGGCTCAAAAAGGACCCACAGAGCACAGAATGTATTGATCTTTTTTTGTTTTTGGATGTTGCTTTCATTTCAAAACTTCTTATCAAACAAATCTATGGACAACAGACACTCCAACACACACACAACACACACACATAACACACACACACACACACACACACACACACACACACACACACACACACACACACTAAATATATAATTATATATACATTATATATATATATATATATACACATATATATATGATTATATATATAAACGTGTGTGTGTGTTAGCTCTTTTAGTTTTATACAATTTATTCATTTATTTTTTTAGAAAATACTTTTATGGATGTTTATCTAGTAACAAACTAAGTCAGTAGAATCTCTTCAAGATACATATGGCCCAAGCTGTCCTTACCAGGGGATTCCAGTGATTTTCAGAATTTCCCTTGTCTTAGAAAATTTCTAAAGGATCCTTGGAACTCACTACCACTGTACTAGTACTAGTTAAAGGCTTACCTGTTGCTTATCTGCCAGTGTGGGCTTCCACATCTGTCAGTCAATCGTTGTGGCATTGTATAATGAACTAATCTTTCATGTTGATGTGTGTATGTGTTTATGACCAAATGAATTGTTATTTGTATGTATAGTTAAGCTAATCGTTCATGTATACATGTGTAGGTTTATGGCCATAAAACTTTATATGGTGAGACACATTTACTTAGCACTTATTCATCTGTGCACGTTTATTGATGTATGTATTCTGATATGTATGTATGTGTAGTAGTGTTTCTCTTGTAAGTTACAGTGTTATTGTTGTTCTGTATGTCTTAGTACTCTACACGGTCTGGTAAAATGTATAATCTTTGTGAGTCCAAATGAGTTTAGAATAGCACTATACAGAATGATTTAGCAGCAGTAGTAGTAGAAGTAATGTTAATAGTAGTAGTAGTAATAGTAGTAGTAGTAGTACTTGTAATTCAGTAGAGAATGAAAAAATGTCCAGGTACAGAACATCTGAACAGAGACAGCATCACAACACATACTCTCTTTACACACACAGTGATACGACGCACTCACATACACACATACACACACACACACACACACACATACACCACACACACACACACACACACACACACACACACACCACACACACACACACACACACACACACACACACACACACACACAACACACACACACACACACACACACACACACACACACACACACACACACAGTACAGAGACACACACCACATACCATTTATTGTCAGGTTAACATAAAACACACACCCAGGTACACCCTCAAATTTTATTTTTTAAGTCAGGGTTGATAGTTGCAGTTACCAGTTTTATCATGAGCCAGTCATGAAGAGAGTTGTCACTATTATGACTATGGGATTAGGTGTGTTAGTGTGTGCGCCCGCGCGTGTGCGTGCGTGTATGTGTGTGCGTGCATGCGTGCGTGGGTGTGTGTGCGTGTGGAATTAAAGGGGCTTGTGGATGACAATGTGGGAAGGATGTCAGAAGAGGACAGTTGGCATAATGATGATTGCTTAGCATGTGCAGATCTCGGCACATTAAATGTTTGTTTTAGGGTGGGAAGAGTTAAGTATGAAAATTTTATTGGTTGTTTGTTCTTTTGATTTTCAGGAGGAAAAGAAGAGATACTTAGAAGAGCATACGGATGCAGCCCATGACCTTGTTCCTGAGCTTCTAAACAAGCTCAGGGACAGTACACTGGACATAGTTGCCAATGAAGTTGCACAGTCACCCAAAGCATCTCCTAAAAAGGGCTTGCCACGCCCTAAGACTAATAAAAGGAGTTCTGGCCATTCTGTTTCTAGAGTCAGAAATGGCACAAATGGACGAGCGAAGAGAGGGTCCTTATTTCCTCCAGACAGTGTGACCAACTTAGACAGGCATCAAGCAGAAACGCAGAACAGCCAGGGTTTGCAAAATAGTTTTCTAACTGATCAAAAGCAATCTACGGCCGATGCCACAAAGACTGACCACAATTATAAAGTATCCCCCAAACACAGACCACATCAAAATGGACAGAAGGAAACGGATTATGGTAGTTTTGTGGGTGATGTAGCACAGAGAAAGGCCAGGAATGCATCCTTTTCATCTTACTATGATGACTCTTTCTTCAGTGGGAGCTCCAATTCAAGAGATTCATCATATGCTGACTGTCTGTCAGTTGGTGAGCACCATTCGCTGTCAGGGTGTAAATCTAAACAGTTGAAACAGGTTCCAGATGGAAAAAATGGGAAGCATTTACCCTCGCCAACTGCACGATCAACCGCAAACAGTGGTCAAAGAGGAAGTTTTGCAAGACGAGGAATTTCACTTGGCGATTATTTAGATTTTGATTCCGTTGACCGAGCTGTTGCAGCTGACATATCTTCAGGTGCAGGAACGTCTGCACCCAAGAAAGGAAAGAAAGGCAAAAAGGGAAAGAAAAGTTGTCAAGACAATGTTCTTAAGGAAAGGAATAAAAGTCAGAGTGAATCTTCACACACATTTAATACATCGAGCTTTGATAGAGGCAATGTTCTTAAGGAAAGGAATAAAAGTGGGAGTGAATCTTCGCACACATTTAATACACTGAGCTTTGATGACTTCCCACCAGTTGGGTAAGTGAAATAAAATGTTTTTTCAAGAACCACATTTATGTATAAATATTCAACCCGTAAGTTTTATTTTGACATTCGTTTGTGTATTATACTGTATGTGTATGCATAATTATATTTCTTTTCTTGTTTTATTTTCATCATATTCCTGTCTGTATGTGTATATTATATGCATTTGTGTGAAATTCTTTGTGTCTTTTACAGTCATCATAGCTCTTATTCTGTTTTGACACTTAAGTCTTCACTACTAAATTTTGTTGTGTAAAGTAGAACTAATGTTTATAGTTTGTCTCCAGAGGAACTGTTTTTTCAGTGTTTTATTTCATTGTTTTTATTGTGTACTTCTGCCTGTCTGAATTGAGAGAAGGATGGCATGGACTGATGGAAATGTCGGGTTTTGTTGGTTTGTTTTTGTTTTGCTTGATATTTTGTCTTTTTTGTATTGGTTATCCAATTTTTGATAAAAGACAGTTTTTTTCAGTGATTTTCTTAATGTACTTTACCAAAAAGCAGTGATTGATCTAGGTTATAGAGAGTAACAGACTCCAAGAGAGTATTCACTAAAGGACGGTGTGGCCTGAGCCACATTCAGAGGACTCCTCTGTCCATTCTGTACACTAGACTTTTATCAGTGCACAGAATAAAAATTATATATAATATGATTATATTCTTTTATAATATGATTATTTTCTTTGAAAGTCTAACTGAATTTAATTTTTAGCTGTTATTTCCTTTGAGAATCTTACAGCATTTTGACTTAGTTTATCACTTTTTTTGTTTGTTTGTTTGTTTCAAACATATGATTGAATCTACACCAATAACCTGTAAATGTTGTGTTCTGTGTCATTTCGTTTTTGTTGTCTTGATTGGGACTAGCTATTTCATAATTGCTTTTCATGTATTGGTATTACTGTTATGTTAAATATATTGTAATTTCAGCTTATGTTAAATGTTCTGGAGTCTCCATGGTTTTTCTTCACTTATGCCATGATAGTTAAATACAGGTGCAAAGATCAGTGTAAAGCAAACAGCACAGCAGTGCACACCCTTTAAAGTTATAACATAACTGTTTAGAACTTTGTGCTTGTAATTGTACTGATGGCAGGCATTGTAGGCTGGAAAATTATCACTTAGGTAGGTAATTTTTTAATTCAAAATGTTTTGGTGTCTCGGATGCATGTATACACATTGCTTAGCCACGCAACAGGCATTCTAGTGCTGCACAATGTACAGTGTATGCTTGTTTTAGGTGGGTGTGCATGCTGAGTTTTTAAAATTATGTTTCCATAAGCCGCAGAGTAGTAACATGGCTGACAAGATCAATGTGTATTTTTATGTTCTGCGCTGTGTATTCACACAAAAAGGGTTCAGATATTAGCAGGTTTGCACACATGTTGACCTGGGAGACCAGAAAAATCTCACCTTTACCTTTCAACTGGTCCCCAGACAAGATTAAACCCACAAGCCTGATGCTATAGCCTCTTGAATATATATCCTATCTATCCTGTCACTGCTTCTTTTGAATTCTTTGAATTTTGAATTCATGCCTAGATCCATCACTGCAATAGTTTATTGGTTTCATGAAGCCAAAAAAAAAAAAAAAAAAAGTTTTCATCTTACACTGAATAACAAATTTCTGTAGCTGAAAGTTTTACCAAATTTTGAAAGGCAGATTGAGAATGAGGAAACCGTCTTTTCTATTCTATGGTAAAATGTCTTTCTTTTTATGGTATCATTGACGCGATCATCTCCATTTCAGTTCATCATCATCAGCAACATCAAGTCCCAGTCTTGTGTGCAGAAAAGAGTTTCCTGATTTGAGTGCCTCAGATCAGAACAAACATAACATATCTTTACTGCTAAGAGGGTGAGATGGAAAAGGGAAACATTTTTAACAGTATTTGTTCTTATGGGAGCTGTATTTTGTATATTCACATCTTGATAAACATTCTTTCTCCTTCTGTCCTGTTCTGTGTGTGTGTGTGTGTGTGTGTGTGTGTGTGTGTTGTGTGTGTGTGTGTGTGTGTGTGTGTGTGTGTGTGATAACTGCATAAGTTGGTAAGCGAATAATGGTAGTAGTACTAGTAAGTGCTGTTTAGCTTAGCATTTTTGTTTTCTTTATAATATGTATCTTGTATCTAAGACAGGTAGATCTTTTTGTAATTAGGTATCATGAAATGTTCATTGTTATTATCATTATGATTATTATTCTATGATGGTGATGGTAATGATTGATGATGATTATTATCATCACTTGTGTAGTTGTGTATCAGTCACGGTCTGAGGCATAATGTTTTGTACCAAGATAAACACAAAAATAGAATCAGAACGCATATTTAATATAACAAAACAAGACAGCCAGTTGGTTGAAACTTTGCACCTGTCTTGTCTTGTTTTGTTATATTAGCATTCTGGTTCTGTTTTTGTGTAGATATGGTTCCTTTTTGCTTGAATGCAGGCGGTCCACATTTGATCTGGATTTTATAGTATTTAGTTCTGTCATGATTTAGTTAAGTTTATGAGAAGAAAATTGATCATCATCATGATGTGCCCTGCCGCATGGCATTGGCGATTATGGCCTTCCACCCTCTGTCCTCAGCCACATGCAAGTCCGTCCAATATTTTCTCCCAGGGTCTACCTAGTCTCTCTTTCCCTCCAGCTTTTCTGTTGTGGCCAGGTGCTCTAATTCCCCTTTCCTCATAAAATGGCCTATTAATGTTGCCTGTCTTTTCCTAATCTTCCTTATGAATGATCTTCTTGTGTCTGCCTCCATCAAGACTGTCTTGTTTGTTTTCTTTGCTGTCCATGGAACTCTCAACATTCTTTTTAGAAACCACATCTTGGCGGCCTCAATCTAGGAAATTGATGATGATTATTATTCTGTGAAGTTCCGTTTGGACTGATGACTGCATGAAAAGCAACTGTGCTGTGCTTTGTTATCAGTATCTTTGTTTTATCCTGTTTGGCATCAGCTTAACCTGAGAGATATATACTATATATATAGACGCATGCAGTATGGACAGGTTATTGAACAGTGTCCGCAGTGACATGTCCATGAGACACTAGAGTGTCTGGTTCTATGCTTTCCTGTTAAATCTATAGCACGCAACACTAAAAAGAAGGCAATCAGATAGTGTCTGGTTCTATGCTTTCTTGTTAAATCTGTAGCACGCAACAAAAAAAGAAGGCAATCAGATAAAAACATACATGTTGAATTGGAAGTTTCCATGATCTTTGCAGTCCTTGGTCTATAGCATTTACCACTACATGAAGACAGCTGGTTGTGATTGTGTCTGTTCTTTTCAGTTTAATTGTGTCTGCTGTATTTATTTAGAGCGTATGCTTAATTAACTCACTCGGTACGGAGAGTCCCCTTGCGTTTCCCCAGATACGGCCCATTTTGAACGGTTAGGAAAAAAATCACAAAAAATACAAAACATAAAGGAACAAAATGAAACTTCAGATCTGAATATTTACATGTTGGGTTAGTTCATGCCAAAATATTGAAGTTCTTCCTTGAATTTTCTTCTTCATGTGCCACGTTGAAAATACCCCAAATTTTGTGGTCAGGATCACCATAGTCACACACTTTGATCAGCTCCATGAACACACAGTCAAAGGTGAGAAGGTCTTTATATGCACAAAACAACATAAATAAAGTAGACTTTGCTCAGGGTAAAAAAAAAAAATTATTACTTAGTGATATTATATGAATACATGTTACAAATTGTGACACAGGGGAGTTATGGGGGCGTGGCACTCAAATGAGACATGCAGGCCACAAGAGCCAGAGCAGGAGGCAAAGTGGGAGAAAAACTAAAATTTCGTGCCAGTCATGCATAGGAAAGTGAATGAAACCTCCATCAGACATGCGACTCACTGTACTTGGCACACTGACTGCTCGCCTCTTGTGACGTGTACGCCCACCTCCCTCTCCCACTTCACTGTCGTCTGAAACTGGGTCACTGTCAGTACCTTCTTGCTGGCAGCTTCCATCACTTGATACACTTTCACCATTATCTTCAGCATACTCCTCGATGTCCAATCCTTCAGTCTGAAGCACTTCAATCACTTCAGCAGCACTAAAACGCCGCCGTCGCAATCTACTTTGTTTGAAAACTCGTACTCGCCTGCGACGCCATTTTCGACACGAATGCAGATTACCAGTCGTATAGGGTGCCCGAAGTCATTGTTTCCCGACGAGTGTATGGCTACGGAATCTCACGAAGCAACTTTCCCCTTGACCCCTTGACACGTTTGCAGTGACCAGTGTGGCTATGGTAGGCGTGCAAGGTCTAAAGGGGAGCGTCGAAAAATTTTTAATTATCGAAATCGCTATCGCGTTCCGTCGTACGCAACTGTGCCTTTCATCAGACCGCTATAGTGTTCCGTTGTACCGAGTGAGTTAATGCACTGCTTGTATGTATACCTTAATTTGGTGCTGCAGTTTGCATGTTAATTAGTGCTTACTAGTAATCATGAATGTGCTGCTGTTACAGGCATTCTTCAGTATTGATAGAAAATGACAACCAGTCAACCGTGGAACATAGCAAGGTTTCCAAAAAGGGTTTTACGTCTTCACTGTCATCGCGAAATGAGGATGATAATCAAAAGTCACCAGTGTCTTCCATTAAAGAGTTCCCTGGAGACTTGAGTTCCTCACCAGTAGAAATGATTTGTATGAAACAAAGGGCTTCTACACCAGTAAGAACCAGTCATGAGGAACATGAGGTAAAAACCAACAGTGAAGCTTTGCAAGTTGGTGATGCATGTCAGACATCAAAAGTGAAACCTGTGTATTTAGAGAATTTGGAAGAAGAAGGTAGTACCAGAGACAGTAGTGGACAAGTGACAAGACCTTCAGATGCTCTTCAAAATTCGTCCCTGGGGGAAGTAGGGAACACATCACCACATAAATGGTCCAGGATCTTTGGTGACACACCAGTTAATACCTTTCTAGAGGACCCTGCATGCTCGAGTTTCAAACATGGGCCACACGATGGAGGTGACTTGGCAAACACGTCATCTGAAGGACGTAGAAGCATACAAACCAGTTCACAGATGTGCTTTACACGTGATAAGTTCCAGAACCTGGAAGAGACACCATCTAAGGGACCTAAAAGTGAACAGACCAGTCCACTGAAATGCTGTACACCTGATAAGTTCAAGGACAGCCATGCTAATCTGGTTAAAGCCAGTCCAGATGAAGTGACTCACAGAGAACAGTTGGACCTCTTCATACGGCTGTACTCAAACTGTCTGTTTGGTGAGTTTTGATAGAAGTACACAGATTTCAAGCTGGAATTATGTTTTGGACTATTGTATGGATAATTGTATGATGTTATTGATATTGATAATGATAGATAATTGTGTAGATCAGTCTGTTTGCCATTTATACATATTTTTTTGAATGTGTGATAATGATTGATGATTGCATAGATAATCTGTTTGTTATTTGTATATATATATAATTTTTCTGAGTATGTTTTTACAAATTATTGTTATTAAACCAGTACTCACTACAGGATGTTTATCCCTAATGTAGTTTATTTGAAAAATAGAGAAAAATTATTTTTCTTGTGTTTAGTCTTACACTTACAGTTGTCCAAGAAAAAAATCATCCAAATAAATAGTGTATGTGTAGATTGATAATAACCATTTGGTTCTTTGATTAGGTAATTGTGTATAATATCATATAGTATGTTTGCTAATAATGTGCAAGAAACGAAATTGTTTTAGTCTTTATTAAGTCAGTTATTACATCTCTTTTTTTTATGGAAAGAAATCAGTTTCAGACAGATTAAAGAAAAATGAGAGAAAAGAAATGGCATTATTAACGATTATCAAAGCCCATCTTATAGTAACGTTGTGTCTGGATGCAGTATTCACAAGAATCAGAATTTAGATAGAAATGACAGACAATAACACTGTGGTGCAGCAAAAACAAAATGCTAGCAAACAATTGTAGTTTACAAAGAAAAAAGAAAAAGAAAAAAAGAAAGAAAAAAAAGAAAGAAACAACCCAAAACAACAACAACAATCAGAACCATTTAGATTAAAATTGTTACTTTCTCTGTCAGTTCGTTTTTGTGTAGTAACATTAAAGCTTTAAAATAAGTCAATGCATGTGTTGTAATTCATGTGGGTGTATCATCTATTTATCAAACTTAATCTAATTTAATCACTGATTTGGTGAAAAGAACACAGAAATTATTAAGCTGAGCAATCCTCAATTTAGTCAAATTTGATGAAAAGAAAACAGAATTATTAAGCTGAGCAATCTTTGCTAACACATTTTGTTAACAAATAGTAGACGTGTATTGTGCCAATGCAGTGATAAGTGTACCAAATTTTCTTTTCCAGTTTTTGTTGTTATTGTTTGTTTTGGTCAGGTTCAAACAGATGTTGAGATGGTTATTGCTCTGATACAGCTCTGCGCAGTTGGCTGAGCTTTAAACAGTAGTGATGATGATGATGATTTGACTCTCTTTGAGGGCAGATCTTCATCAGATTTTAGTAAAGATATATATGTAATTAAAACAAACATTCTGCAAATTTTGAGATAACTAGTGTTAGTAAACAAAGATTCTGCGGATCTCATTGACATAACTATGCAAAACATGTTTAGAACTCTACAAATAAGCCGGGATGCCTCAGTTGTTTATCAACAGATTTGGACCATATCAACAGATTTGGACCATTATGTCAGTTCTGGTATGTTTCTAGATTGCTTTGATTCAGTTAAACATTTTCTTGTGCTTGGACTGCTGGAGTAATAACAGATGCTTTTGGAAAATCAATGTTAAAATAATTGAAATCAGTTGTTTTCCAAGGCAAATATTGCACGAAAAGAAGATTATAAATAATGTAAGTGTAGCTGACATCTAAGTATTTAAGAAATATTTTTATGTTAGTGACGAAGACGTATTTCTTGTCACCCCATAAGGTTGCCATGTTTTAACTAACCTGGTTCTGACGTCTTTTCTTTCAGCCCATCTTGTGCCCAACTTATCGACAGAACTTTTTTTCCTGGGCCAGCTGTTGATTACGCAGTCAAGCATTGGTGAATCACCTGTCAAGCAAGATCAGCTTCGTAAGACTATTAAATGACATATGTTGCACTTAAAGAAAATAATTTATGTGTGTGGTTGTATTAGGTTAGCCTGTATAGTATTGCTATTATTGCGTTAAAAAAAGTGTGTTGTGTGTAGATAGACACACCATCATATCATTATAAATCATTTATTGTCAGGTTAATATAAATATTGTACTGACATTAAAATACGCATAGCTCAACTTGGAAATAATTACAACAACTGCAGTGTGAATATAACTCAAGAAATATGTTTATTTTTGTTACAAATACAATGCTTGAATCATGAATGATTAAGAGCGTTGTCAGCAAGTGAAACTTAATACAACAAACTCAGAAGCACACAACAGCACGCACCAGCACGCAGCACGCACACGCACCACGCACCACGCACGCACACACACACACAACGCACCACACACACACACACACACACACACTCCCTCTCCTACATCACACTCTCTCTCTCTCTCTCTCTCTCTCTCTCTCTCTCTCTCTCTCTCTCTCTCTCTCTCTCGCACTTGCTCACATATAACATAATTTACAGTTGAACAAAAGCGGAATATAAATCTGTTCTGTGTGTGGTGTGTGTGTGTGTGTGTGTATGTCATGTGTGTGTTGTGTGTGGCATGTGTTTGTGTTTGTGTGTGTGCATGCATGTGTGTGTGTGTGTGCGTGCATTTTTATTACGTGTGTGTGTGTGTGTGTACAATTTTACAAAGCAGTTTTTTTTTCTAAAATTCAGGTGTGGAAGAATATGCTTAGCAAACATGATAAAAGTCTGAGTCAGTGAGTGTTTTGATAAAACAGGAATACTGTTTTATGTTAGTGTGCTTCAGATAGAAGAATGTGTGTTAAAGAAGCATGCTGTGGTTAATTATTTGTCTGGTGGATAATTATCGAACTGCCTGGTTTGGTTGGTTGGTTGGCTTGGTTTGGTTTAGTTTCTAGTCGGCACCCTCCTCAGGTGATGTGGCTGATGGGGATAACCATCCCAGGGAAGTAGAGGGAGGGGGACTTAAATCTAATCCTAAACTTACACCATCAGAACAACAATGATATTAAAAGATTGGACAGTGAAAAGGCCAGGTTTTTTTTTAATGTAGCGCACCCAGGATTCGAACCCACAACCATCAGTATTTGAATCCGACGCTCATCCAACTGAGCTATTGAGGCCTGCCGAACCTTCTGTGGAAGTTCATGGGTTTTATCTGTCTGGACCCTCTGCCTGGTGTGTAAAGGTTGGAGGTTTTTCCGATCTCCCAGATAAAGCTTGTGTGCGACCTGCCAGTGCCCAAGCCCCTTTAGTATATATATTTGCAGAATATCAAATATGCTCATTAAGGTCCTGTAAGTCATGTCAGTGGCTGGTTAATGGAAAAATGAAAATGCCCACCACAAAGATGCAGTGTTTGGTATAAGATATTGTAATATAGTCAGCTTGCCTACCAACTTGAGACCTCTGTTCTCACTAAAAGTCTGAGTATGTGTTGTGTACGTTGAGTCCAAATGAGTTGGAGAATAGTGCTATACAAGAATGATGATAATGTAGTGTAACATAATTAAGATCTGATTAACACAGATCTTAATATCTTTTTCTTTCTTTTCTTTTTTTTCCCAGCTGTTGAAGACAGGAACTTCTTCCAGACAATTCATAATGTGGTATATTTTGCTGTGGGAGTATTGTACCGCCTGAAAAGAAGTAAGTTTGGCTTGTTTTCACATTTTATCTGTAACATTGTTTTATTGCAAGGTATTCCAGGTCCTTGCTCTCACCTGGCTTGTCCAACATCTTCCTGGAAAAGGTTGTGCAGAAATCTGTAAATACCATCTCACATGGGATCACTGGCACAGCACGTGGAATTTATTCCTGTTGCAAAAACATTCATGAAAATCTGATGCCATCTCCATTGGTGGCAGGTGTATCTGTAATGTATAGTTATCACTGGCACATGATCATGCCATTGGACTAGTCCACAACATAGGGGTGTATGGAATGGAAGTCAGCAGCAAGAAAAAACAAAATCATGGTCAACAGCACAACCAACGCAGTTCAGAAGTCTACATGAATGTCCAAGTACTACAAAAGGTTGACAGTTTAAAAAATCTGGGAGACACCATGATTAAAAATGGCACCAGCACAGCAGGAATGTAAGTTAGGATTAGAACAGTAGTGACACCATAGGCTAGATAAAGTAAGATCTAGAGAAGTAGTGCCATCAGCTTCAGCACCAAAAACACAAGCCACCCCTTTGTTTCCATCCTCTGAATGCATGAAGAAACTGCTTCACCTGTCCTGCTTTTATTCTAAGATCAGTGAGTAGATGTGGAACAAGATGAAGACCTTGATGGGCCCACAAGAATCACTTCTGGCACTGTGAACGCAAACAGGCATGATTTAGTTTCAGTCCAGTCTTTGAATATGCCTGAATTACTTGTTGCTGCACACCAGAGAAAGAGATGAAAGATTCTGTCCACTGTTGCGTCCATGAGTCTCCCCAATGACTGTGCTGCTTATGGAATTAGAAAGACTAGGTCTCCAGACTGAGCTATTACACATAAACAAATTGACCTTGTAAGTTTTTTTCTTTGTTGATGCAAATGTTTTTTTCAATATGAGCTTCTTCAAGTGTGGCTTTTTCCATTGGCCTTGTGCAGACTACTTTTGATTCATATTACTAATATTAGTATCAGCCACTAAATTTAGGCCAAGATAGTGTGACAACTGATTCCTGAATGCTTTCACCTAAGTGGTGCTGTATATGAAGCCAAAGTGACTTTTTTTTTTATCGTTGTGTTGACCAAATGTGTAAACACTCTTCATGTAAAGATATAATGTAGTGAGTGCTTGTTAGTGGACTGAAAGCAGTTTGTTTCCAGCATTTCTGTTTATGAAAGTGCTGATTTCTGTAGCCAAAGTTTTGTATTTGAAAGATGATTATAGATCTTTTAGCTGTTTTTGAATATTAGGTGCTTGCTGAGTGTATTCCAAAGTGATTTCAGTAGAGAGGTATACACAGCATTAGGCAAGGTATTGTTTGTGCCTGTCATTATAATTTTCTATTCTTCACAATACACACCAGTTCATATACAGTTATAAAATCAGTGTTACACTGGTATCCACTATCGGGTAGTTTGGACTGTGATAAGAGTTTGGCACTTTTGGAAAAAGTATGATTGATGAATTTGCAAATTTACATAATTTAAAGTTATTGAAAATTTAAGTTCTGTTTAGTATTGAACACTGTTAAAAAAAACCTATCAGTTTCATATTCATGTTCCTATTCATATATTCATATTCATTTCTTTTGTCACGTTGGATTTATATTGTGAAACTCTGGTTGCTCTCCTCTTTGAGGGTGTATCACCGCAGTGTAGTGCCACCCAATTTTTGTTTGACCGAGACTTCAGAAAGGCAAGAAGGCCAGTTGGCCTTCTTGCGGAGGGACCTGGGAAATCAGCCTAGCTCTCCAACGTTTTATACCAAGGTAATCAGGTGAAAGGCCTACTTTTCATGATTTTCAACTGCTGTGGGATCTTTAGCATGCGCAGGCCAGAAGGCGCACAGTCCCACTCTTTTTCATTACCATTCAAAGGACTGGAAGTTCAGTTCAATTTTCTGGTCAGACTGAGGAGAAAAGTTGAGGCCTCAATGGGAAACGAACCCTGGAACCTCGAGTTTAGTTATTGGCAGTCGAACATCTGAAGCATTCTGCTACTTTTCTCTCTTTGGTTGATTTCATCATACTGTTTGCTAAATACTAACTTTACAGGTGTAAACCATAAGAATGTCAAGCTGGCATGATCATCTTTAGATGAACACTACGTAAGCAATGTAAAATAAAGGAAATATATAATGCAAACTGGTATCTTTAGATAAGTGCTATGTAAGTATTATAAAGTGTAGGAAGTATGGAGCTAGCACATGCTTTCATGCTTGATGTGACTTCAACTGTAAGTAACATCGATGTTGAATATATGTATGTTATTAACCCTTTGATTCCCGCATCCTAGTCATCAACTTCAAAAACTTAAGCCAAACTTAACCTTTGACTCCCTCACCCTATCCACCAACTTCCTGCAGGAAACTGGTGGATAGAGTGAGGGAGTCAAGGGGTTAAGTCTTTGCTTTGCTGGCATGGTTGACAGTGCAGGATGCTGATGGACAGGGTATGGGAGTCAAAGGTTGAATTTTTTTTTATTTTGTTTGTTTTTTGGTTAGATCTTGGCCATATACATTGTTTATATTGAGGAAAAAATGTGCTTTTGCTGTCTGCAGCTTGTTGAAACAGTTTGATAGACGGACTCTGAAACTCCTTGCTGAAAACAAACGAATCCTGGATTTCTGCCCAAAACTTCATGAGGAGATGAAGGAAGCTTACCAAAGTACAGAGGATACCGCTGTAAGTTGTTGAAATTTATTTACCCTGTCATTCCGTCATAAACTCTTCACATTGTTATATTAACCCTTTGACTCCCACACCCTGTCCATCAGCATCCTGCACTGTCAGCTGTGCTAGCAAAGCAAAAACTTAACCCTTTGATTCCGTCACCCTTTCCACCAACTTCCTACAGGAAGCTTTTGGATAGTGTGAGGGAGTCTAAAGGTTAAGTTTTTTTAGCTGGAGGATATGGTGCAGGAGTCGAAGGGTTAACTTTAAAAAATGTATTGCCAGTCTGCATGCCCACACAATGGGTCTTGTCTGTCTGTATGATGCATCACTGAATCAGATATTGAGGGGGAACATACCTGCTGTCTATATTGGCATCTTGTGTTGCTCTCCGGACCACTTCACACCACTTTCCTCTTCTGTTGATGGTGTCAGATATCTCAGAGGAGTTCTTTCCTTATCTCTGATGATGTCTGTGTATCTTGCTTGAGGTCTTCTTTCTTTTTGTTTCTAGTTTTCTTTCTATCACAGCTTTCATGAGGGGGCATTTCTTGTGTCGACATGCAGCATATGCCAAAAAATCTCATCTTTCTTTTTTTAATGATGTTTAATAGTTCTCTTTGGACATTCAGTTCTTGGAGGCTACTTTCATTTGTTCTTTTATCATTCCATTTCACTCAAAGAATGCATCTTTAACCTCTTCTCTGCTTGGTACGAGTAACGCTCGTAGTAAAATCGAAATTCACCACGCCCGTATACGAGTGCCACTCGTAGTAAACTCGTCACGGAAAGCGAGCAAATCTACACAAGAAATGACTGCGCAAAATGTTTCCAACTCTGTTGCTGATATCAGCGAAGAGCCCCATACCCTTCACGTCACCAGTAACTGACCACAGGATATGCAAATCGCGAGTTGAGAGGTTACAGTGATTAGCGAATTCAAGATGGCAGCGAGACCTAGTACGTCGTCGGCTCGACCTGTTTTCAAGCGGTACACTGCGCTTGATGTGTTGGACGAGATATTCAACGATCAAGACAGTGGAGAAGAAGACATGGGAGGATCGGATCCTGACATCAGTGATGAGGAGGAGACGGATGGGAACCAGCACCATCCACTTTTATCGGAGATAGGTGCTGGTGATGACGTGGATCCTTCGTTCGCTCCCAGTGAAAGCAGTGGGGAAACCAGTGCTAGCGAGGGTGAAGAAGAGGAAATGGGGGATCCTCTACCATCAACAAGCACTGCACCCCCTCCTGTCAGGAGGGGACGGGGTCGTGGACGTGGTAGGGGGTCTGGACGACGGCGAGGGCCCCGTGGAAGCGGCAGGGGGCGTGGCGTGAGGCGTGGTCAGCAACAGCTAGTGAGAGTATGGCGAGAAGCTGATGCACAGCACCCCAACCCTGGTGTAGTTTTCACTGGAAATCCGGGGTTGAAGGTCAGCTGTGCTAATTTTAGGCCGGTTGACTATTTGGAATTATTTTTTTTCTGACCTAGTCAACCATCTCGTCATTCAGACAAACCTGTATGCTGACCAGTTTCTCGAGGCACACCCCAATCTTCCACAGTTTTCCAGGGCCAACAAGTGGGAGAAAGTCGACGGTGCAGAAATGAGGAAGTTTCTGGGCCTGGTTCTGCTGATGGGCATTGTGCGGCTACCTTCAATTGAACTGTACTGGTCTAAGAAGGTGCTGTACAGAATTCCAGTCTTCAGCTCCATCATGACAAGAAACCGGTTCCAGGCAAGTAGCTCTATTTTTTTTCTTTTCTTTTTTTCACTACTTGATTCTTCATCCCTCCACTATTCATTTTGTGTGTGTGTGTGTGTGTGTGTGTGTGTGTGTGTGTGTGTGTGTGTGTGTGTGTGTGTGTGTGTGTGTGTGTGTGTGTGTGTGTGGTTTTATATATTCAAGTGTGTGTGATACTGTCAGTGTGTGCTTGTGTAAATGTGTGTGTGTGTGTGTGTGTGTATGTGTAGGCTGTGTGTGTGTGTGTGTGCGTGTGTGTGTGTGTGTGTGTGTGTGTGCATGTGCGTGTGTGTGTGTGAGTGCACATGTGTACATACGCATTATTTATTTCTGTTTGCAAGTTTTCCATACAAGTTTGCTGATTTTGTAAAACACAAAAGCACTTTTTTGGTACACCAGTGTGGTGTTTTTATATTCATGTGTGTGTGATACTGTCAGTGTGTGCTTGTGTGAATGTGTGTGTGTGTGTGTGTGTGTGTGTGTGTGCGCGCGCGCGTGTGTGCATAAGCATTATTTATTTTCTGTGTGTAAGTTTTCCATGCAAGTTTGTTCATTTTGTAAAAGACAAAAGCACTTTTTTATACCAGTGTGGTGTTTTTATATATTCAAGTGTGTGTGATACTGTCAGTGTGTGCTTGTGTAGTGGGTGTGTGTGTAGGCTGTGTGTGTGTAGGCTGTGTGTGTGTGTGTGTGTATGTGTGTGTGTGTGTAGGCTGTGTGTGTGTGTGTGTGTGTGTGTGTGTGTGTGTGTGTGTGTGCCCAGTTGTGGGTCTGCTTACTTATCTTGAAAGTTTACTCTGTATTTCAGATTCTTCTTCAGTTTCTGCACTTCAACAACAATGCAGCCATGCCAGTGCCAGGTGATCCAGCGTACGACCGGCTCTACAAGATCCGTCCTATTCTGGATCATCTGCATGAGAGGTTCCAGGAGGTGTATGAGCCCCGGCAAACGGTATGTGTTGATGAAAGTCTACTTCTTTGGAAGGGTAGACTGATATTTCGTCAATACATACCGTTGAAACGTGCCCGGTTTGGCATCAAAATATACCTGTGCTGTGAGTCTGACGGCGGTGTCAAGGGAAGTGGTGGCTACTGCTACCGCTTCAAGGTGTATGCTGGAAAGGAGGACCCCGTCAATGAGGTGCAGCCTGTCCTAGAGTCCGTAAATGCAGACAACCCAACTCTCTCGGCCAGCGAGAAGATGGTGCTGTACTTGGTAGCCCCTCTCCTGGAAAAGGGCTACCATGTCTACACGGACAACTGGTACAGTAGTCTGCGGCTGTACCTCTACCTCCTGGAAAGGAACACCTTGGCCTGCGGCACCGTCCGGGAGAACCGGGGTATTCCAGAGGAGCTACGTGGAGTGAAGCTGGACCCCAGATCATCAGCTGCTCTTTGTGGTGACAACAAGATCGTCGCCACAAAGTACCACAGCACAAAAGTGGTGCACCTGCTGTCCTCTGTGCATGGCCACACTGAGGCACCCATTCCACACCGGGGACGACGGGGTGTCAACATGCGTCCGTCTGTTTCATCGAATTACAACAGGAATATGGGTGGAGTTGACAAACAAGATCAGCTGCTTCACCCATATGACTGCTCACGTAAGTCGATGAAATGGACAAAAAAACTGTTTTTCCATTTTCTGCAGGTTGCAGCCTGCAATGCATTCATCTTGCAAAAGTCAAGAGGTGATGACTCCTGTAAAACTTTCCTAAGTTTTTTGGAGTGTCATCACCTCTTGGATTTGGCCAGATCAGGTGCCAGCTGTGGAAGAGGGAAAAACAGATGACGAGGTGAGGGTGGGTGCACACCACTTTTTATTTCCACTGCCACCGACACCAAACAAGTCTAACCCCACCAAGCCGTGTCGGGTCTGCACGAAGAAAATAAAAGTGCGGAAGGAATCCCGCTACTACTGCCCCTCCTGCCCATCCAAGCCTGGATTGTGCTTAGGCCAATGCTTCAAGGACTACCACACCAAGTTTGCGTATTGGCAGTAGGGTGTTCTGTGTTAGTTTTTTTTTCCCCTCAGTTATATATATTTCATTTTCTTCTGCTTTTTTGTGCTTTTGTTTTTTGTGTTCTTAGTTTTCCATTCTACAGTGCGTTTTTTTTTCTTCACCTGTGTGTGTGTTCACCGTTTTGTGAACGCTGTGACAAGACTGAGTGCCATCAGTGAAAGAAGACCAAGTGGAGTATAGAATGAATCCCCTTGTGTGTTTCTTTGAACCACAATTTGGACAGACAAAAAAATGAACACCATCCCCCAAAGTTATGAAGTAACGAATGCAGACAACCTGAGGATTATGTCCAAGCACAAGTGCTGGATTCCTTTAGAACAGTATGGCAGTAATGTGAGTACAATATGTTCAGAAACACTCACACAGTTCCCACAGTGTTTTGTGTGATAACAAATGGATACCATGTGTGTGTGTATGTGGGGGGAGGGTCTTTCTTTTTGAACAGACAATTGTTTATTTTTTTCTTCAGACTTTTTTTTCCCATAGTTGTCATTTTGAACATTTACCAATATGTATAATATTATACTATAACAATTTGGACCATACTGTGTACTTACAGTGATGTTGAGTAAACACTAACAGAAGTTTTTGTCAGTGTTTTACAGGTTTTATGTGTTGTAACATGTGTATGTTTTTAGAAACTTTTATTTTCTGTAAAACCACCATCCGTTATATCCCTGGCCATCTTCCCAATGGCTAACAAAATTACACTATTGTTATATAGCATTATAACTTGGGGTAAAATGAAAGAGAAGCCATAAAATCTAAGTCATATGTCAACAAATGAATAAGCAGTGATTGCGGTACTGAACCTACCCCAAATAGTAAAATTATGCCCCTTTCCAGTAGAATTGGGGTACCCCCAGTAACATACAGATTGTTACACAGAGGGACATTTATTGACATCAGTTTGAATCCCAGGTGTTTGTAATATTGCTGAGCAAACACCAAAAGGTATTTTGCTTTGTTCAGTGGGCTTTTATGTGCTGAATTGTACTAAAACTCTCAAATTGAAAACAAAACAAAAACTGATTTATCACATGTTATTAGTGTGAACCATCATCATTACCAACAAAATCAAATTAGAATGATGTGAAATTGTAAACAAGGGTATAAGGAAGAAGTCCACAAAAAATCTAACAAATAACTCAATAAGTGGATGAGTAATGTACATGTTAGTGAACATACTGCAAAAAGCATGATTATGCCCCTTTTTTCCTAAAAAATAGTACTCCCAATTATGAGCAGATTATGATCAAGAGCAACATTCCTTGGGATTTATATGACTGTCATGTGTTAGTGCTGATGTTGAATAAATAGTAAAACCACTTTTCCAATGTTCTGACTCATTTTGTGTGGCACAGTGTATTTGTGTATACTCGAAAGCTGTTATTTTTTGGTAATTTTTTGTAGTTATGTCAGTTTCTGCTATACTAATTATCAACATAATCAAGTTATTTTGACAGGACATTGTAGACCAATGCATAACAACAAAACATGCAAAACATCTGAGAGATCTGTCAAGAAATAAATGAGCAGTAACCATTTTATTGAACCTACCCTAAAAAGCTAAATTTTACCCTGGCAAGCTGTTATTCGAAAGTGCTATTATACTGAGCATTTAAGGGGTTAAAACCATATCTTAGCACTGTTTATTCTGTCAGTGGCTGTTGTTGTTTTTAATCATCCATCCTTCTGTTCCATCTCACTGTACTTACTAGATATTTCATTATTCCCATTTGTAGATCAAAGTTTAGTGAGCAGTGTTTCCATACATTGTTTAGTTAACCATACATTATTGCACCTTACCAATGTTCCATCTCACTGTACTTGCTAGATATTTCATTATTCCTATTTGTAGATCGAAGTTTAGTGAGTAGTGTTTCCATATATTATTTAGTTAACCATACATTATTGCGTCTTACCAATCCTTGCACAAATATCAATTGAGCAGTAAGCATCTTCAATCTTGATTGATCCAAGATATTTAAGTTGGTTTGCCCAGTTTTCTTCTTCGTGTCCAGTGCGTGTAGGCTTATTGTTGTTACTGCCAGTGTGCAGTGTGCTTCAGCTTTTGTTTTCTTTACATTCAACTTCAGGCTCTTTTTCTCTTTGACTTCATTCACCTATTTAAAGTGTTGTTGCTTCATCTTGGTTGTTTGCACATAGGGCTGCATCATCAGCATATCATAAGTTCAGTATATTTCTCTTTCCGACTTCAGTACCTTGTTTTTCCATATAGACGTCTCTCATGACTTGTTCGGTGTTAACACTAACAGGTGAGCATCCTTGCTTGCAGGTATTTGAAAATTACACACACGCACGCATGCACGCACGCACGCACACACACACACACACGCACGCATGCACACACACACACACACACACACACACACACACACACACACACACACACACACACTCTCTCTCTCTCTCTCTCTCTCTCTCTCTCTCTCTCTCTCTCTCTCTCTCTGCAATGTCACTGAATTTAGAAGAGCCACAAGCATTAATTTATAATTTTTGGAAGAGATGTGTTATGAGATGCTTTTTGAAAATAAGCAGACAGCTGCTTTGTCTTAAAGATACTGGGAGAGAGTTCCATGTTAATGGGCCAAAAACAGAAAAGAGTATTTTTTCCCTGAGTTTGTTAGTAGAACTGAGGTACACAGAGAGAAGCTCCTTGAGACATGAGAGCTTTGGAAGGTTGTGTGGCAGGAGTTCTGATACATACGTTGGCATTATCTTAGAATTCAGACACTGAAAGCAGAGTGTGGCAATTTTATACTCAATTCTCACTTTGACTGGTAGCCAGTGTAGTTTTCACAAGAGTGCTTTTGCATTGCTCTGTTTGCTCTCCCATAGGACAAGTTGAGCTGTAGTTTTTTGGATTCATCAGAGTTAGGATAGCTTATCATCAGAAAGTCCAGCTAAGAGAGAATTACAGTAGTCTAGTCTGGATAGAATGAAAGATGCACACACCTTGTTTGTGGCGTCAGCAGAGAGAAACAGGTGAATTTTGCTTATTCTGCATAGTTGGAGATACAGGATTTTGCTCAGGTAGTTAACATGAACTTCCGTGGATAGGGATTAATCAAGAAAAACAGCAAGATTCCTTGGAGACTCACTGAAGGCTATAGGACAGTGTGAGATAACCATGGTCTTTGAGGTTACTTTCTTCAAATTTGATTTTAGTTTGATTTTTCTGAGGCAAGACTTTATGTTGATGCTCAGCAAAGCAATGACAAAACGTTTTATTGGTTTTGGTGCCTTTGAATTGATTTATTTTTGTTTTGGACAGGATTTGAGCTGTCAAAGCACAGCCTCTACTTCATCAGCTTTCCAAGTGAGGTTCCAGGTTGATACTGACAACAGGTCCAACTTCCCATCTGATGAAAGATTTCATCAGTTCAAGAAAATGAGGTGTGGTTTTTTTTATGGCTATTCTTTACCAGTTGAATTATGTTTGTGTACCATTTGGTTGGATTGTTTGTATTTTGTTTTGATCTGGTTAATTGGCTGGTTGGAATGTGTTATGAAATTTCTTTAATTTTGACCATGTAAGCATATAAAAGAAATGTTTGGTGTTTTTTCATTGTTGTACTGTACACTACATACAGATATACAATTGCTCACAGAAACCATTGGAATATGCTTGATATAATAAAGTTTCATACTTGTTCAGAAAATCGTACTTACATATCTGTCATTGTGCTTATCCCATTACAATTTGCATGAAAAGTGTTTATGAAAGTTTACACTTGGATCTTGAGTATGCTCCATGTTTGTTAAAGTTCTTAGTTGTAATTTCTTTTTTATTTTCATTTTGTTGAAACAGGGATACCTTTTCTGAGCTAATGAAGGAATGGGAAGACAAACAAGGGATTGATGTTTGGAAGTCAAGGGAATGTTACATGAAGAAACTACTGTTCGGAGATGCCCATCCCACATCTGTTCATCACTTTGCGCGTCTCTTTGTTTCCCATCTGTTTGCTGTAAGGGAAATGGCATGATGCAATCATAGTTGTCTGATTTTTTGTATGTGTTGTTGGTTTTTGTTGTTGTGATTATATGTTAACAGTTACTATGGATTACTTTTGTATCGTTTGAGTGGTGTTATGCTGTGACAGTTACTTTTGTATCATTTGAGTGGTGTTATGCTGTGACGGTTACTTTTGTATCATTTGAGTGGTGTTATGCTGTGACGGTTCAAGCCAACAAAAGTTCTGTTGATCTGCCACACTTGATCTCTTTATCTATTTTGATGTGTGGTATTTTAGTGCAGTGTCCATGTGTAGTTTGTCGTGAGTGTTTGTTAGTATATTTGAGGTACTATGCTGTTAATGAATGAGTTTATGTGTGTTATGTGCTTTGAGTGCATGTGAGTACATTCATGTGTGCTCCAACATTTCGATGTGTGTATGTTCATATCAGATACATGATGTGATGTTTCCTTTCAAGTACTGCTTATATGATAGCTATGTATGACTTTTATTTGTTTTGTTTTGTTTCTTTTTTTCTTTATCTGAGGACTAGAAAAAAATGATTGTCTGAACGTAGTTGGACATGTATGTGCACCATTTTCTTTATTTCGATTGCATTCTGTAAGGGGTCCACCCAGGACAAGGACAACACACAGGCACATACATGCACACAAGTACACACACGCATATACGCACGCACGCGCGCATACACCACACACACACACACACACACACACACACACACACACACACACACACACACACACACACACAACACACACACACACACACACACACACACAATTATATCTAATGATTATGAAATTTTTTTTTTACATCTTTCTCTGTTATGAAAAGATACATTTTAAAATTTTTCTCTGTATCCATGTTATCAAAATGCTGATATTTCTTCATCTCTCCCCCTTTTTTGTAATTTTTGTTGTTTTATTGAAATTTGTCTCATTGAAAATGGTTTGGGTAGACATAAACAAAATGAATAATATGCCTTTCACTGCAGGTCTTTCAGGAGGAACAGATGGATGCCGCAGAAAACAACAACAGTAAGCAGCCAGACAAGTCCACCAAGTGAGTTGTGTTTGATTCATATGATTTGGTATATGATACGCCAGATGGCTGTAGACCTGCTACTAACCCCTCCTTATCCCTTCCCATTTTATGTCCTTTTTGATATCTGAAAATAAAGTCATACATAAAGTAACTAGGTAATAGTATAGCGAATGTAGATAAATTTATGTGGGCAGAACAACTTGTAGTTTGAAGGCTCTTCCTGTCATTTTCTGCCGTGCTGATCCAGTTACCTTTATGTGTTTGATGAAGTCTTACGTACTTGCTCTTAGGATTGATAATTCAGTAGACATATTACGTGCATTTTTGGCTCTAGGGAAATAGAAATACCGAAGCAATTATGGTATTTTAGGCCTATTTTTATATATGCTTTAAAGTCCTTAGTTATGTTTAAATTTGTATTCAGGTATGCTTTTTAAATCCCCTGTGTGATAAATTGGATGGAGTGGTCCGTGCCAGGGGCATCTCCTAAGATATGTGGGCGAATGCGTTGATATGTGTACTTAATTTTCTGTCCTTTTTTTTTTTTAATCAGTTGAAGTATTGTGTATGTTGTGAAAAAGTTATAGCCCTGATATGGCTCTACACAGTCAGCTGGGCATTAAACAAAAATAGCAATAAGTTGGAAGGCTGTTCCATGATATGTTTTGCTGTATCTTGTTTTGCTATCAGTGGTATCTGGGGTGAAAACGGAAAGCTTTGATTAAAAAAGAATCCTTGTCACAAAAACCTAGTGTAATACATGCTCAACTCTTTGACCATTGCACTTCTGGCAAGACTGCATGGCCTACAGGGAGATTGTCTTATTGATGATGATGCAGGAGGGTGTATGTCTATCTGTATATCTAATCTGTAAATCTAAACAGTGTATGTCTCTCTGTGTGTCTTATCTGTAAATCTAAACAGAAATGTACTTTTTTATACTTTTTTTTTATTTATTTTTTTACTGGATATCTGTATACCTTATCTATAAACAGAAATGTGTTGGCAAATATTGCTCAACTGTTTGTGGACAGGTTTTTACCTTATTTATTTGATATGAATGAATCATTGCAGATGAGCAGATATTTACTGGAGTGTTTCATTATTTTTGTTACAAAACATAAATCTACAAGTCTCTAGGATACTGGTTGAGAATATCTCAGCTATTTTGTGAACATTGTGTGGCATATTCTGCAGATTTCATAGAAATTGATAAAAGTCAGTGTAAAACATATACATGTGTTAGCAAGAATTTCTGACAATTGTTTTGGTGGATTTGGACCAGATTTTTACCATTCAGCGTATTCTAGGGTGGCACATCATTAATAGGCTTGGGGTATTCTTGCTCCCAAATGAAAGTTGAAGGAGTTTTCATATTATACATCCCGTCTCGTTATAGAATTTTTTTGGTCATAATATTGCAATTGTTTTTGATGTATGTATACACAAAGATTGCCCACACTGTGCAGACAGTATTTTTGTTGCACATTCTGCAACATCTTTGGGGACCTTACCTGCTGGGTGTTTTCATGTTTCCATAAGCCATTGGATGACTACCATGATTTACAAGATCTTTAATTCATGTATTTGATGTTCTCTGTGCATGTATATACATATGAGGGAGGTTTAGGCACTGACAGGTCTGTGATTGAGAAAGTGTGACAGCTGTACTCATTACATTGGAGCATCAGCAAGTGCCAAAGAAGGAGGCTACAGACGGCTGTCCTTTTCTTTTTTTCTTTTTTGTTTTTAAATTTTTTAATGTTCCATCTTCTTCATGGAGTTCAGTTGTGTTACCACAGCGCTGCCTGTTTGGACTCCCCAACACACCATTGAACTAGGTTAAACCCCTCACAGTTGACTCCATTTATGTTTTGTGATTACATGACAGGGAAGTACTGAATGCTCCCTGATCTCATGAATAATGAACTGATTGCTTGTGTTGCAGACTGACAGAACGTCTGACAAAGCCCTCTACTGGACCCATCGGCAGAGGTCCTTTCCCACCTATCACGTTTTCTGGAAAGGAACAATTTTTCATTGACTTCTTAAAGTTTGCCAGCAGTCCTGTTCTCAACCAACATATTTCAGATCTGTTGGTCGCACAGATTGATGAGGTAAAGTTGTGACTACTCGATTTGGGCTCTGTCTACCATGGTTGGTGTGCCTGATGATGTCAACCCATGACTACATCTTTTTTTCTGCCCCATTTCTATGCCACCTTAATGGCCATGCATGCTGTAACAGTTTTTACATTGTGATGGTGATGATGATGATATGTTTTTGCCCTTACTGGGTCTTACCCATGCGGTTGGTTCTTTAGATAAGAGCCGTATCTCGAGTTCAATCCCTGCCTGCCACATTAAAAACTGGCCTCTTCGCTGCCCATCTTGGTGTTTCCATCATTCTGGGTCAGCTTAGTGTTTTAAAAGTCCCTTCCCCCCTCCTCCCCAATATCAGGAGGTTGTCAGTTCATA
This sequence comes from Monoplex corrugatus, assembly GCA_030674185.1. NCBI lineage: Eukaryota > Metazoa > Mollusca > Gastropoda > Littorinimorpha > Ranellidae > Monoplex > Monoplex corrugatus. Next base: position 30,953,703 of record JAPXFY010000012.1, read on the forward strand.
GGATTTTGCGCAGACTTAGGGAGTCTGCCAGATAATTCTTGGCAGATTTGGATGGAGCACATATGGAATTGTCCGAGTGCGATGAATCCCTCTTGAAAAAAATCCCAAACTCCAAAACCCAGATATCAGTGTGCTATGGACTTAGGACGAAGACTGGGACCACACAGTTGAGTTTCATCCACTTTACAGATGGGTCTTTTAGGGTGTTGTGGAAATTTCCTGACCAACACTGCACGTTTTTGTATCTCAGGCCTGGTTAATTCCAGGATATTACTGTGAAAGGAAGCTTAGAGTGCGTCCCTGTGGTACAGTCTCAATCCAGAGTGGAACTCATGATTATTATCTCTTTCATCATGCATCATCATAGCTTTATGAAAAGTTGCCCCAGATCCTGTGACTTGTGAAATGGCGCAGAAATTGGACAGCAAAAAGAAAAAGAAAAACACCACTTATTCCACTAAGCATTGGAAATCAGATGAGTTAATTAACAAACATGCGAAATGTAAGAATCATGTTAATCTATTTTTTTTTAGGAATGTTTGTATAGGAATAAAGTGAAATGGATGTGTGATTTTCTTCTTTCATTTTGGGACAAAGTTAGCTTACCCCACTTCCCTAAAAATATAAAACCCACAAGTCGGGCTTGAGAAAATGTAGATCAGCAGTTTTCTGTGACCGAAATCAAGTTTTTAACTTCCGCAATGTCAACAATGTTTGTTTTGGGTTGTTAACACATACCAGCACCAACATTTTGTATTATGCTTGGTAGTAATGCCTGTAAGTAATAGTCTAAATTAAACTTGATTTGATTAGTAAATAAGTTTGATTTTGTGAGCAGCAGAATTACACTGTTATGATGTCCTTTTTTGTGCTTTGTATCGTTGTTAGGCGATTAGGGCTGATTGATGTTCAGTATTGATTTTTTTGTTTTGTTTTGGAAAATATTAAAGTTTCGCATTTCCCCCCAGAAGTGAGAAGCTGTGTAATACACACAGTATTTTGTATTGCTCTTGCTTTTTATTGTTTTCACTGTTATAGTGTTTTGTATTTCACTTTTAAAAACTATGTTGACAGTGAATGGAGTTTAATTTGTTTTATTGTACCGACATGTATCTGATTTGACAGCTGAACAAGATGGAATTTAGTAAGGAGGACATAGAGAGCACTGGATTGAACAGTCAGCAAAAGTCTTTTGACAGCAGACAAGAGGTAGGAATTGTGTGCAATGAAGTTTTTTGTTTTATTTTTTGTTTTGTTTTGTTTTTAACCAAATGTATCACTAATTGTTATGTGGAGAAAAGTCAGTTTATGGGGAAAGAGATTCCACGGATCAGTATGCATACTGAAACAATGAGGAAGTGGAGAAAGAGAGAGGGGGGGGGGGGGGGGAGAGAGTGATATATAGGAAAGTATATAAAACATAAAGCAGGTGCTTATTTCGGACATCTGTTGTGATCTAAGCCAAGAAGTCAAAAATTTGTGCAGTTGTAAGAAGAAATTGTGGTCATTGTTATATTTGGTTTTCTCTATCATTGTCAGAGCAACTGCTGCTTAGAAACACTGGAAATTGATATAGGAATAATTAACAAGGATGCGAATCTCACACCAGAAAAATATGTGTGGTATGTGTACTTAAGTATTCCTTTTCAGTTTTTTACCACAGAGTTATTGACTGTTTAACATCTATGTTTTGTATGGGATGGTTGTAGCCCTGGTATGGCTCTGAGCAGTCGGCTGGGCATTGAATACTAGTAGTAGTAGTAGTAGTAATGATAATAATAATGATTATGATAATAATAATAGCAACAGCAATAGTAATAATGATAACAATAGATGATGATGATGATAGTAATGATAACACAGCATAATGATAATAACGATAATAATAATGACACTTAGAATGCCTCTAGGAGATTGAAATGTGTTGAACATCTGGGCTCTGGTGAAGTTTTGTTCTCTCAGAAAGGAAAATTATAAAACAAAGTGTTTTCTGTTGTGTTCGTAACATTCTCTCAGTAACACACACTATACCCCGACTCATGAGTGGAAATACTTGTGGCTCTTAGCTGTTCTTACCTAGTAAAGGAAATTGTTCACTGTATTTCCATGTTAAAGATTGCAGTGTTTGTAAGGACCTAACTATAAAAGGAATAAATGATTTAGAAACTGTTCATTATTTTATGTTTATTCCTTTTCAGTGTGTAGCACACTGGGTATTGCATATGTCGATATAAATCCATATGTCGTTATGCATGATCAATGTGGAACTGAACATATTTGTAAGACTGAGCATCTTCAAAGTGGTTTGAAAATAAATACTATCTTTTGTATTGTAACAGGTAACATCAGAATATGACAACTTTGGGTCGACAGTACTGACTCTAAGATTGCTGGCTCGGTTTCTGGGACACGTTACATTCCTCCCGTACCGAGGGTTAGAAAGCTTTTCTCATCATCAGCTGTTCCAGGTCATGACTCGCAGATCTCTGGTGAGTGAAAGGGGAAAAAGTTGTGGAATGATTTGATTGAATTAAAGTCTGAATTTTAGTGCAAGAAAAAAGTCCTTTCAGGTGATTTTAAAATACAGGAAATGGGATTTTCGCTTCAAGAATTGGATACGGTAAATATATTAAATAAACATAAATGTTAAATCTTGTGTGAGATAGATTCAGTTTATTTTTTTATGTCTGTGATGAAGAATGGGAGGGGGGGAGGCAGATATTGAAAAGCAGGATTTCTATCCCAGTATATGTTTGACTAAATGCATTTGTGGTGTCCAGTTCTTGAAGTGAAAATCATGTTTCCTGTGTTTGAAAATCAGCTAGTATTTTGATTAGAATATTGGACTTTTTTGTTTTTTTGTTTGTTGTTGTTTTTGTTTGGAAGGGGGTGGGGAGTCATTGTGAGTGGTCCCTTCCATCCAGACTGTACATCCATGACAGGAGAAAAGCTGACTGGCTGCTGCTTGGGGGGAAAAATTTTTTTAGGAACTCCTGATTGTACCCTTTCTTATGCGCCAATGCCCTCAATTTTTTTTTATTATTAGTGTAAGGTCATTTAATTCTGATGCTGAGAGATGTCTACCAGTGTGTTAATCTGTGTGTGTATATGTGTGTGTGTGTTTGACGGAATAAAATTGGCTTGTCACGGGGGTCCATTTTGAAAATGGATTGCTGAAGGGGCAGTTAGAAAGAAAGAAAAAGTCGCTATAAAATTTCCTAAATTTTAATATTTACTGTACTGATATCTGATATCCTCTTCAATTAACACAGACACCACTGCCTCTGGACCTCCAGCAGTACTTGCACAGTGCGATAAAAAATGGTCGCCTGGCACTGACCGTGCCCTGGGTGGTGGAGTTCCTGGGTATGATGGATGGAGTTGCACACCGTACAACTCCCTTCAAACCTGTGCTGGATGACTTGCGACAACTACTCAGGTGACCATCAACATTGTGGTGATGTATTAAAGAAAGATAACTCACCAGAAATTTTGCTGGTGTGCCAGGAGAGATGAGGCAAGCCAGCAGACTTTTGAATATTCTTCTTTTATACAAAATGTGGTGGAGTAGGGCTTGGCAAACTATTTATTTGGTTAAACTTTTTATTTTTTTACATCACTGTGAAATAATGAAAATGGGTAGAAAAAGTCAGCATCTGGGACAGCAATTTATAACAAACAGAATGTCATTCTGCATCTTTTAATATCTCTCTTTCATACAACTGGTAAAATGAAGTGTACATTGATTTGCAGTTGGATAGCAATAAATAATCAACAGATTTTATTACTTTTTCATCACATCTCACGTTAACATAGTTGGTGAAATGCATGGTTGAGTGTTTGAATTTTTTCAGTCTCATTTTTTCAGTCTCATCTGTGTTAATGTAACAGAAAATGATTTCAAACTCATATGATGGTTTAAAGATTTTTATTTAACTATATAAATTGTGTAGTCTTAGATTTTTATTTAGCGAAGTAAATTGTAGTCTTACAGACTGGTAATCATAATGTGTTTGTATGTTGGTTCTTTTCATTTGGTGGTTGGTTGTCTGAAAGACTTCTTAAGACTTGCTTGCACAAAATGACAACTTTTGAAGGATTTGCCATTGTTTCTGGAAGTTATGAATTAGAATTCATATTTAGAAAAAAAATGAATGGGCATTATGCATAATTTTATGGTGACTTCAGATCAGCCAGTTTTTGTTTACCTGCTGCTTTTGTACCTTGGATAAATCCCCAGGTATGTCTGGTCTGTCCTCAATGGCTGGGCTTTGTGAGGACCATTGTTGGAGGGATGCAGTGTGGTATCCATATCAGGGGTAACACAACTCAATATGGTTGGTTGACAAGGTGGTTATTGTCATTTGTATTGCTTGTGTCATTAGTACATTGGTTCAAAACAGTCCACATAGGGGGGGGGGGGGGGGGGGTATGTGACATCATTGTGAGGCATAGATAGCTATTTCCTCAAATCAATGTGATATTTGTTGCTGTTATGGGTTTTGGGAGCTAAAACTTAGACCCAGTGAACCTGGTTTTGGTGTGTTGGGGATCAGTAATAAATGATGTGAGGTTATAACACTGAAAAAATATGGAAAATGAGAGAGAATAAAAACATGTACCTTTTGGATGCTATGCTTGTCTAACAGAGTGACAGGAGCACAACTGAAAGAGTCTGGATTCACTTACAGCCAACTGCTTGTGACTTCTTGTCTGGGATGGCTGTTTGACGTAAGTGTAATAGCATTTATCTGCTGGATAGCATGAAATGCAACGAATAATGATACCAGTGTTCAGTGCATATTTGTATTGATTTCATGGCTTGATTTAATTAATGTCAGTTTGTTGGGCTTTTTTTGTTTTTTTTTATGGAAACACAGTTACAAAATCATCACTGACAACTTCACAGTATTGATAACTACATACTCTGAAAAAATAATTGATTGAAGGACTATATGCATAAAATTATTTGTAGATGACTTGAATATATAATTTACGAAGATGTTATGTTAAAATTAAATATGTCCCTGAATATCATGTTAATATGGTATTTCAGAACAGTATATATATATATATATATTTTTTTTTTCCCCAATGAAAAAGATATATGTATATCTTCCCCAATGAAAAAAGTATCTTCTGTATGCTGTATGTTATGTATCTTAATGCTTAATGACGACAAGACAGAAGCTATCCTCATTGGCACCCGTCAGAAACTTTCTCAGCTGCCTCCTCTTTCTCTCCCATTATGTAACACATCAGTCCCAATTTCTGATTCAGCTAAAAACATTGGTGTCTGCATTGACTCTACCCTGTCCATGAACAACTTTGTTTCTCAAACTGCCAGATCTTGCTACTATCATCTCCATCGTATAAGGCTGATCAGGAAGTATCTCTCTGTCGAAACAACTGCAAAACTCGTTCTCTCCTTCATAATGTCTCGCATTGACTATTGCAATTCACTCCTGTCTGGTCTTCCTGCCTCCACCATTCACATCCTACAGCGCATTCAAAACAATGCTGTACGCCTTGTACTCAAAAAGAAAAAAGCTGACCACATATCTCCTCTCCTGGCACAACTTCACTGGCTCCCTGTATCAAAGCGCATACAATACAAACTAGACACCATGTGCTACAAAAGCCTCAATAACGCAGCCCCCGATTACCTGTCAAGCCTACTTGAGATCTATGTTCCCTCACGTACCCTCCGCTCTGCCTCCGATCCTCTGACTTTTCGCTTTCCACGCACTAAGCTCAATACCTATGGTCCACGAGCCTTCTGTGTTTCTGGTCCACTTTCCTGGAACAAACTTCCTCTCTCAGTCCGTCAGCAACCTACTTTTGTCTCCTTCAAGTCCGCTCTCAAAACCCACCTTTTCTCCTCTGCATAAAATCCTAACCTCACTCAACCCCCCTCCCCCCTCTGCAGCCTGTCTCCGCTCGGAGGGGAATCATATGGTTATAATATATAATTGTATATGCTATGCTCTCTATAATTTTCCATTGCTTTTATTCTTGCTTTTATTGCTTTTATTCTTTCTCCCCATTTATAGCCATGCGTGTGTGTGTGCGTGCGTGTGTGTCTGCTTCAGCGCTTAGATTTGATTTTATCAGATTTTGCGCTATATAAATATTGTAATTATTATTATTTATCTTCCATAGTGAAAAAGGTGTCTTATATATGTATGTTTTCTTTGTTCACAGCAACCAAATTTGATGGGTTACTATTGTAATGGTGACCCGTCCTCACATGGTGAAGGACCAGTCAGCACCATTAACTCAGATACTAAAATCACAGTAAGTGTAGAGCACGAGAACCAGATTCCATGACAGTTAACCCTTTGACTCCCGCACCCTATTCACCAACTGCAAAGACTTAACCCTTTGATTCCTTCATCCGACCTGCCAGAAGCTGGTGGATAGGGTGAGAGAGTCAAAGGGTTCAGTTTTTACTTTGCCAGCATGGTTGGCAATGCAGGATGTTGGTGGACAGGGTGCGGGAGTCAAAGAGTTAAAGAGGGGTGAACGACAGTTAAATTTCATAAAACACTTCAGATAAACCACAACCTAAACATTACTTATGCACAGATTCATTGATTCAGATGACAAAAAGTCAGCTTTCATGAGGTTTGCCATGCTTATGGCTCTGAGGCTGCTTGGCTGAATCACATGATCTCATGGTTCAATCATAGACTGGGTAGACTAGATTTGAAGGCTCTGGTTGGTTTTCACTAGGGAAGAATCCCCATACAGAAGTTGTTCATTGATCCAAAAGCTGCTAAAACCATGAGGAAAGGTTGGGCTTATTTTTTTCATTGCCAAGATCGTGGTGGACCAGATGAAAGTGTACATGCATGACACAATGCTCAAAAGTTTAGTGTGCACAGGGGAAAATCAAAGCGTAGGGTAAAATTTGGTATGTGTTAGTAACGCATGAATCTGAACTTCAGTGCATCAAGTAGGAATTTTTGTGCGTCAGAGATGTATGATTGTGCATAATGATTATCACTGTTATTGTAGTCAGTGGGCAGTCCTCAGTAAATTGAATCAAAGTAGCTCCTCTTGAATTATATGACATGACTAAGCAGCGATGCAGGGGCTCTTCTTGTGGGTGATTTGATGACGGCTTGACATCTCTGGCTGCCATGGGCTTTTTGGCTCTGGAACTTTGACTGAATGATTTCAGGGTTGATGATGTGGAATGAGTGGCTCTGGTTCAGTGCCATTAAGGCAGTGCAGAAGTTGAGACAGCAACAAACAAACAAACAAAAAACCTAACAAATTTTATCCTTTGAATTTTGCATTTTTGTGCTGTGCTTTTCTTCCTGTATTTGAATGAGTTAGTGATTGATGATGGTGATGTAGTAAAATGCCTTTTTTTATGTTTCAGGTTTTTAAGGAGTTAGTCACAAGAGAGCTGTTCTTCTCATGCTGCCCTTACTTTGGTAATATATTTTGCTGTTTGTCAACTTTATCCGAAAAAAAAAGATAACGTACATATACACTCAAACAAACAAACAGAAATAATAACAAGCAAGCAGACAAACAACTACAACAACAAACAAATAGGGCAGGACAGTAGAAGGGATGTTATATCGACTGAAATTAAGCTCCTGTGTCTGTGTGTAGACTTATCTGTGTGCATACATGTCTGTTTTAAATTGGCAGTGCATGTGGAAGCATTATACCTCATGTTGCTGGGGTGAAGGGGTTGGTTGATTGCAGGGGAGCACATTTTAAAGGGGTATGGACTGAAAATATGTGTAGGAAATATTTCTGGATGTTTCTTCATTTCTGTCCTTTTGTATCTATGCACTGTTGCCCAGACTTCGAAACTTTTTTTTTCAGGTGGGGGGGGGGATAAGGTACGTGTATTAAAACATTTGTCCAGTGATACATGTATGTAATGCATATTTTACAATAGAGGTCATATATCTCTATCATGAATTTGAAAACTTCCCTTTGCTAAAAGATCTGTATCAGAAGTATTATTTCTTCCTGTGATATATAATGTATCTTTTCCCAAAGGAAACATATCTCTGTGTTAAAGATTTTGGAATCATTTTGGATAAGATACCTGCATTGGAATGCATTTTCACCTTTGATCTATGGTACATAATTTACAAAAGTGAACATGTATTTGTAACATTTTTTTTTTTCAGATATTATAGTGTATGTGCATAAGAAATGACGTGCCTGTTAAAAAAAAAACACTTTCCCAATCATTTATGATATTATGTTCATTAGACTGATGAAAGTGTATCCAAATATTTATTCAGCCCATGGATCAGGACTTTTGTTTTCTGCGGGTTAAACTTACATGTGTGTCTGTCTGCAGGTTTGATTGGAGACCTGCTTGCTGAGTTCTCTAAGGGCAGCAGGGCCAAGACTAGGCCTCGAACAGTAAATCCTCGTCCTCCCCCTGCTTCTAATGGAACAGCTGCTTCCAGATTGCATGATCTCAAGATGATACCTGAGAGCGAAGAACTTCAGGTTGGTCCCACGAGATGTGTGCTGTTTATGATGTTGTGATTTTTGTGTTTTGGTGAGAACCGTTTCAAAAATGAGAAATATATGAGACAGCTGAGTTGTTTTTTTCATTTGGGTTCAGAATTAGGGTTGTGTATTCTCCACTTTCATTTTTGTTTGTGTGGTGGTTGGAGTTAATGTCTCAGAAATTTTGTTTGCTGCCTGTGTTTGAGCTGTGTAAGTCTAGGCATGTGTTAGCAACAATGTATGGCATTTACTTTTCACAATTTCTGTGTGCAGGAAAAGTTGATGAAGAGCCACTGTGACCACCTGAAGAGGTCTCATCGTGTAATCGACTTTTTACATAAGGCTGTGGCCTACAACTTCATTAGATACCTGCGGACTAAAGTCATACCTGCTGCCCTCTCCCGTTGTACTGGAGAGGTTTGTTCTAATAATAATAATGTTTCAGATTCTTTTAAAAAATCATTGCAAAAGGTAAATATTCATTTGTCCGTACTGCTTTTCTTGAGAGATGGTTTATCAACTTAGCTGGGTTTTAATAAAGCTTATACCCCCCCACCCCCCAGTGGGGAAGCTGGGGTCTCTTTCAGTATAAATGATATCCCCACCTTCTGGAAATACTGTGCTAGATATTTCCTCTTTTCTGTTACTCTCTGTGTTTCTGCCTTCTTCCTTTGCTTTCTGTCATTTTTTCTTATCAGTTTCTGCCTTGTTGGTCATTTCACCTGTATATATATTCAATAAAGTCTTATGTACTTTCTCTTTGGATTAGTAATTGGATACATGTAGTAAGTGCATTTTTGGCCCTAGGGAAGTGAGATCTGCGGAAGTGGTTTTGGGTAATTCAGGCCCGTTTTTATATACGTTTTAGTATCCTTAGTTATGTTTAAATTTGTATTCAGGTATGTTTTTTTTTAAATCTCCCTTGCGATAAGTCGGACGGAGTGGTCTGTGCTGGGGGTGTGTCCTTAGATTATGTGCTCAGATGCATTGATACGTGTACTGAATTTTGTTTTCTTTTTTTCCCTGTTAAGTTTTGTACGTTTGAAGCAGTTATGGCTGATACTGCTCTATGCAATCGGCTGGGCTTTAACTAAGAATAAGAATAACAACAAGGGCAGTATTTTCAGTTTGAGTTATGTAATGAGGTGTCCAGTTAATCTGCATGACTGTGGCCATAATGTTGCTCAAGCTACATCTTCAGTGCATGTTTCAAATGATAACTGCTCAGCTTCAGGGGCTTCATTACTTGGCCTTCCGAGATGTTACCCATGGAACCTTACTGGGGCTGCAAGAGATCGCCCAGACCCCTGCTGATTGTGTCTCTTTTAGAGCTTGATATACCTGATGAGAATGTTTCTTTAGTTCTTTTAAATGTTGTCATATACCAGTGCTCTGCATACTATATCATCACAGTAACTTTTTTTCTGTTAGATGGTTTCCTCACTTGATCTAGATACTTCACTCACCCCAATTTTGTCAGCACCTATTATACAATCATTTTCAGTATGTTTATTGAAAGGGGGTTTGTATTGATATTTAACGTTTACTAGGAGTGCTTGTTTTTGTTGTTTTAGGAGGGTAGAGGTGGGGTGCTGGTTGTGGGGTGAGGGTTGCATTTGATATATAGGTGTACCTTGGTAGTGGGATGGGGGCTTGTATTTGATATATAGGAGTACCTTGGTAGTGGGATGGGGGGTTGCATTTGATATATAGGAGTACCTTGGTAGTGGGATGGGGGGTTGTATTTGATATATAGGAGTACCTTGGTAGTGGGATGGGGGGTTGTATTTGATATATAGGTGTACCTTGGTAGTGGGATGGGGGTTGCATTTGATATATAGGAGTACCTTGGTAGTGGGATGGGGGGTTGCATTTGATATATAGGTGTACCTTGGTAGTGGGATGGGGGGTTGCATTTGATATATAGGTGTACCTTGGTAGTGGGATGGGGGTTGCATTTGATATATAGGAGTACCTTGGTAGTGGGATGGGGGTTGCACTTGATATATAGGTGTACCTTGGTAGTGGGATGGGGGTTGTATTTGATATATAGGTGTACCTTGGTAGTGGGATGGGGGGTTGTATTTGATATATAGGAGTACCTTGGTAGTGGGATGGGGGGTTGTATTTGATATATAGGTGTACAATGGTAGTGGGATGGGGGTTGCATTTGATATATAGGTGTACCTTGGTAGTGGGATGGGGGTTGCATTTGATATATAGGTGTACCTCGGTAGTGGGATGGGGGGTTGCATTTGATATATAGGAGTACCTTGGTAGTGGGATGGGGGGTTGCATTTAATATATAGGAGTACCTTGGTAGTGGGATGGGGGTTGCATTTGATATATAAGGAGTACCTTGGTAGTGGGATGGGGGGTTGTATTTGATATATAGGTGTACCTTGGTAGTGGGATGGGGGGTTGCATTTGATATATAGGAGTACCTTGGTAGTGGGATGGGGGGTTGTATTTGATATATAGGAGTACCTTGGTAGTGGGATGGGGGGTTGCATTTGATATATAGGAGTACCTTGGTAGTGGGATGGGGGTTGTATTTGATATATAGGAGTACCTTGGTAGTGGGATGGGGGGTTGCATTTGATATATAAGAGTACCTTGGTAGTGGGATGGGGGTTGCATTTGATATATGAGTACCTTGGTAGTGGGATGGGGGGTTGTATTTGATATATAGGTGTACCTTGGTAGTGGGATGGGGGGTTGTATTTGATATATAGGTGTACCTCGGTAGTGGGATGGGGGGTTGTATTTGATATATAGGTGTACCTTGGTAGTGGGATGGGGGGTTGCATTTGATATATAGGAGTACCTTGGTAGTGGGATGGGGGGTTGTATTTGATATATAGGTGTACCTTGGTAGTGGGATGGGGGGTTGCATTTGATATATAGGAGAACCTTGGTAGTGGGATGGGGGGTTGCATTTGATATATAGGAGTACCTTGGTAGTGGGATGGGGGGTTGCATTTGATATAAAGGCGTACCTCATAGACCAGAAATAACAGTAGGTTTCTGTTGTTTTAGATAAACGTTGTGGGTGATTGTATGTGCTTTATTTGAAAATGCTTGTTTAACCCTTTGACTCCATCCACCTTCTGGATAGGCTTAGGGAGTCAAAGGGTTAATCATTGGTTCTTGTGTGTTTTCAGTCAGAATGAGTTGCAAGACATTGACACATGTGGTTGTGTGTGTGTGTGTGTGTGTGTGTGTGGTTCGTTGCAGGAATACATGTTGAGCGACGTGCCCAAGATAGCTGGGGAGATATTCATGGATACCATACACAAGATCACCATGGAGATGGAAACGTGGGTACACACACATTCGATGTCTTTGGATTATTTTTATGTTTATCAGTGTAGCATTTCAGATGTGGTCTTTTTCGCTCAGCGCATGGAGTAAGTGGTAGACTCCCCCCCCCCCCCCCCCCCCCAACACACCTCTGGGGATGCTGGGGTCTCTTTCAGTATAAATAGTATCCCCACCTTCTGGTAATTCTGTGCTAGAAATTTCCATTTCCTCTTTTCTGTCACTCTCTTTGTTTCTACCTTGTTCCTTTGCTTTCTGTCATTTCTTCCTATCATTTTCTGCCTTGCTGATCCATTCACCTGTATATGCTCGATAAAGTCTTGCATACTTTTTCTTAGGATTGATAATTGGGTACATGTATTAAGTGCATTTTTGGCTCTGGGGAAATGTGATATGATGAAGCAGTTTTAGGTAATTTAGGCCTGTTTTTAGATATGTTTTATTGTCCTTAGTTATGTTTAAATTTGTATTCAGGTGTGTTTTTTAAGTCCCCTGTGCAATAAATTGGACAGTATGTTTAAATTTGTATTCAGGTGTGTTTTTTAAGTCCCCTGTGCAATAAATTGGACAGAGTAGTCAAGCCCGGGGGCATCTCCTTAGATTATGTGCTTAATTTTCTTTTCCTCTTTTTGCCTCTTGACATACTGTGTATGTTTTGAAATGTTGATAGGATTACAGTAACACTTGAAGTATTGTGTGTTTTGAAATGGTTATAGCCCTGATATAGATGTACGCAGTCGGCTGGGCTTTAAACACCACCACCAACAACAACCGCTCAAAGTATTGTGCAAGTAGTGGACCACTGGGCCACTTTTCTACTCCACTGTCTATGTGTTTGAGTCTGGATTGTATGAAGGTGTGTGTGTTTTCAGGTACTGCACATTAGCGATAGAGGTTATAGTGCCACTGTTGATGCCTCTTGACATGCCTGACACTTTACACAAGTTTGCCGTGAACATGACAGTTGTCCAAGCCAAGACACGGATTCAGAAGTGGATAGATGGCAGTGTCCAGTATAGTAAGTACATTTTGTTTAACCCTTTCGCTGCCAAAGTGTAAATAAAAAGGTGAATTGCCTGTGCCATAGAATTTTAAACGTCTTAAAATAAAAAAAAAAATCATATTTCTTCATCCAGCCCAGAAAACCCCACAACACTATATATTTTCTTGTTCAGTATACTTTATAACACACCAGGAGCAGCAGTACTTTCGTTTTTATGATCGCCAGTGCTAGTAATGTCACTCTGACTCTTATCTAGGTCAAGTCCGACTTCGGACATCAACACCGAAATATTGCCTGGTTGCGCCAAATTACTGTCTTTTCACTCTTATTGACAGACTGCAGATCAGAATCAGCTCACAAGTAATGATTTCTGTAACTTCTTTTGCTGCATAAGTTGTTTTTCGGGTCCTATTGACGCTCGGTGTTGAAGCGAGTTCGTCTGCCATTGTTTATAGTCGCTGAATAGTAGAGGGTCACATTTTCAACCAAACGGGCAGAAAAGACCGTAAAACGTCACACATACATAATTAGCATCCATTAGTAGTGGGAATACTGAAATTTCCGTTGATATCTCATACATCACTGAAAGCGTTGGGGTTTTCTGGCTAAAAATAGGAAAAGTCGCCGCCGAATATTCGGTTGGTGGCACTGGAGGCATACGTTTCTTCCGACTAAATATTCAGTCGGAAGCAGTGAACAGGTTAAGACATTAAGAGAGTCGAAAGTAAACTATTAGCAGGCGTATAGATTTTCTGTTTTTCTGCTTTTTTGGCCTCCAGATCATGCTGAAAACAAAATGATTTCCAAGTAAAAATAAAATCTGCTGGATAGAAGTTGTATCAGTTACTCTATTGTTTGTTCCACAGTAATTGTGCTTAAATGTTTTTCTGCCACATATGAGGTCAGATTTCAAGCAAGCAAATTATGTCTGTGTTAAGTTTTCCATGGTAAATTGAAGAAAAGCAAGTGGATACTTGAACGAAGCATTTCTTTGTTTTTGAGACTGCTTGTATATTCCATGAAAGTGATGACTTATTCAGGTTCAAATTTCTGTTGTAGCGGACATCCACAGGCTGCTGGTATCAGCAATTAACACAAGAATGGATAGGATTACTGCTGAGAAGGAGCCTCAACCTGATCAGGCAGCAGTGTCTTCCAGTGAGACCACAGAGAGTACATCAGGACCGTCTGCGACAGCTGAAGGAAGTACTTCATTTGATGCAACATTCATCAAGAAATTCTTACAAGATTCGGACACCAATAAGACTGAAGAGTCTGTTCAGGATGTTAAACCTGCAACATCAGAAGATTACAATTGTATGGTGTTGGAGTCGGTCAATAAGAACTGTATGTATGTAGTACCCCTCAAAAGCTCTCTGTCTTCCCAGGTACAGAGGTTACCCTGTAATAGCAGTGTTACTTTGAGCAATTTGACATTTGATGATAATGACCTGATCAGCTCGTTGGCCAGACAGATGGGTTTTGTCTCTGGGTCTGGTGAAGGACAGGCTGAAGTATCGTCATCGTCTGCTCACAAAACAAACACAAACACAAACACATTTAATAATAAAGATCTGATCGGCTCGTTGACTGGACAGGCGGGTTTTGTCTCTGGGTCTTGTGATGGACAGGCTGAAACAACATCGTCGTCTGCTCATGAAACACACACATCATGTGTGGGTGTAACAAATGCTGGTGACAATCTAGTTACGATGGCTGCTTCAACTGAACCATTTTCCATGGTGTCAGAAGACGGCATGTTTGATTGTGATTCTTTCTTCAGAGCTGAGACAACCTCTTCATCTGCTGTGACATCAGTGACAACCTCAGCTAGTGGCGTTATGGACATGGACATGGACAAACACTTTGAGATGTCAGGTGCTGAACGGAGCGCAGAAAAAGGTCAAGAAGTGGTTTCAGGATTTGGACAGGTGGAACCACAGGAAAACTCTGAAGCAGTTCTAGATGGTAAACTATCAGGCAAGAAGAAAGATAGTCCAAAAATTTCAAATATTGGTGCTGAAGTGGCAAGAAGTAGCTGCAACGCAGACCAGTATCAGTTGACTTTAGAGGAAAGAAAAGAAGGAGGGCTGGTGGTGTTTGTGATCCGTGAGACTCAGGTAAATGTCCTGTCTGTTTCCGTCTTTTTTCTCCTTCTCTCTGTCTCTGTATAATTCAGCGCAGTGCATTACTGTACTGTACAATGTTTACAGTAAAGTACCATTAAATATTTGCAAAACAGTACCACACAACATTTACAGTACAGCACCATACAATATTTACAATACAGTATCATACAGTATTTGCAGTGCAGATCATACACTATTTACAGTGCAGATCATACACTATTTACAGTACAGTACCATTCAACATTGGCAGTACAGTACCATTCAATATTTACAGGACAGTACCATACAATATTTGCAGTACAGTACCACAGTATTTACAGTACAGTAGCCTACCATAAAGTATTTACAATACAATACCATACAGTATTTACAATACAGTATCATGGAATATTTGCAGTACAGCGCTATACAGTATTTACAATACCGTACCATAAAATGTTTACAGTGCAGTACCGTACATTGTCTACAATCTGGTACCATACAGTATTTATAATACAGTACCATACAATGTTTGCAATCTGGCACCATACAGTGTTTACAATACAGTACTTCTGTATTAATCCAAGTTTGGAGTGCGCGCGCACACACACACAGTGTCACAGGTCTCTTCAGAAGCCACAGCACTTAACAGTGATACTCTCCTCATGTTTTTGTACATAGTGTAAATAACAAAGTTTAGGTGCGCTTGTCGTTACATGCGTCCCTTGAAATCAGTCTATCCATGGTTTTTTTTTTTTACTTTGTTTTTTGAATAATTAGTGATAGGCAGCCTGAAGAAAACATGCAAAACCTGAAATGCAATGTAGAAGTAATATGATTATGCATTTATAGGCTTGGGATTTTTCTTTGTTATATATATTCTTAGTTTATAAAATATCTGTTGCAGTCAGCATTCTGCTCTCCTGTTCCCATGCTTGTGCTGTCTTGGAGTATGTGAAAGCTATGCAGATGGGTTCTGATGTTATTCTGTAGTTAGTCTATGAATGTGTTTATGCATATTATACTGCAATGTGATTGAATATACCATTTTTTTGTCTATAATATATGTGTGTTAAGTGTGTGCCTGTTGATAGAAATACACTTTGTTGTACTTATCTGATGGCAGGACTTGTTGATGAGGTTGACGGTTCAGAACAGAGAGATCAAAGAGAATGATGTTATCACCTTGCTGGACTGTCTGCTAGAGGTGCTGAACACAGGAGATCTAAGCGAAATGGTACTATTCTATCTATAATGTAGTGACTAGTCTTTACACTGTCATATATCTGAAGCGTTCATAAACTTACATACGCAGTGTCTTTGGATTGTTTCACTCTTTTCATTAGATGCAAAATTGTGTGTTGGGAGTGTTTACCTCATTTAACCAGATGCAAGGATTATTGTCATGTTTGGTGAGTAATGTTCTTTTCATTGAATAGTGATAAATTTGCTGTTTTTTAAAGTGAGTGGTAATCCATGTTGTATTTTGGTTTGCCTAATCTTAATGTTTCGGTATTACGGTATCTACATCATAAGTAGTGTTGTCTAGATTTTGTTCTTTCCCAGCCTTTGAGTTTAAGAAGGCTACCTGTTTGGTGGTACTGTCTTACTTTTCTTAGTGTCCAAAAATGCAGGTTGACTTTCCTTTCGTTTTAATCTCCCTTTAGGGCCGTGTGTGCCTGTCTGTGTATAATTATATCTGTGTGTTTGTAAAGAAAATGTTGACAAAGATAAGAAGCTGACTGTGGATGCTTTTTTATGTAATTTGCTGTGTAGTTTTCTTTCACAGTGATGAGTGGTCACAAATATGTATGTATTGTCCAAACTGGCCCAGCATTTGGAAATATGTGAAAATATTTACTTGACCTTAAATTAACGATATCTTGTTTGGTTGGGCATGGATTTATTTCTGAAGGTTGTGCTGTTGACCATGACTCTGCTCTTTTTGTTGCTAACTTTTATTCCATACTGCCCCTGTGCTGTCTACGAGTCTGTTAATGAGATGTGGATTGCTATAAATGTAAAAATTAAATGCTTATATAACAAATAGGAAACTAATCTGATAGAATATGATCATTGCTTTTAGGATAAATATTATTCAAGAGTTAATAAAAAGAGCAGAAACAGCAACAAAAAACAAAAAAAGGGATTAATAGTTTGTCTTCATTCCTTTTTCTCTTTTATGAAGTACATTTGTTTATAAACTTTTGTGATTGTTTTTTCTTTTCAGGAAATGTTTCCATACGTACTAGACTCTGTGATGACGAATCTTGCCAGCATGGTTGTTGCTATAAGTGAGTTTATGTTTTGTGTGTTTATGTGTATGTGCATGTCTGTGTTTCCCATTTTTCTGTTGCTCAACTGATTTTTATATATTCGGGTCAGTCACTCTGTATTTCTGTTTCTCTTTCTCACTGTTTCATTGACTCACTTGTGCACATGCATTTGTAGACGCATGCGCGCACCACACGCACGCACACACACACACACACACACACACACACACACACACACACACACACACACACACACACACACACACACACACACACACAAACACACACACACACACACACACACACACACACACACACACACATATATGCGTGTGTGAAAAAAGCTTTTAAAATGACATCCTCAATTTAGAATTCTGATTTTACACTACCATCTAATGTACAATTATATGTATGTGGAGTAATGTGCATATTCAGACAAATCATGAGTTATCTTTGCTTTACTTCATCCTTTATATTTCTGATGGATTGGTAGGTAGACTGGATGGTTGGTTGTGTGTTTTGGAGACTATTATGTGTGTTTTGGAAACTATTATAATGATGCTACTCTGCCCTGAAAAGTATTTTTTTACATTGAGCATTTACAGTGTGTCAGTAACTTGTTTAGGTATTTACTAAACGTATCTTGTTTTTAAAGATGAATTTTTCTAGACACAGGTATTGATGGAGTATATTTCAGTATTCTGCAGCTCTCTTACATCTTCTCTCTGTCTCGTGAGCATCATTTACTCAGTTAGTTTAGCATCAGATTCACATGCACTGCCACAGGGATGCTGGGGGCTCTTTCAGTATAGACAGTACCCTCACCTTCTGGAAATTCTGTGCTAGAAATTTTCTCTTTTCTGTCACTCTCTTTGTTTCTGCCTTGTTCCTTTGCTTTCTGTCATTTCTTCCTATCATATTCTGCCTTCTTGGTCTATTCACCTGTATGTGTTCGATAAAGTCTTATGTACTTTCTCTTAGGATTGATAATTGGGTCATGTATTTAAATGCATTTTTGGCTGTAGGGAAATGAGACACGTGAAAGCAATTTTAGGTGACTTAGGCCTGGTTTTATTTGTTTTAGTATCCTTAGTTATGTTTAAATTTGTATTCAGGTATGTTTTTTAAATCCCCTATGTGATAAATTGGATAGAAGGTCAACGCTAGGGGCATCTCCTTAGATTATGTGCGCGAATGCATCGATATGTGCTTGGGTGCAACTTTTTCCGTTTGACGACGGAATCCATTTTTTCAAAAGATTCAGAAATGGAAAATCCCTTTCATTTTTTTTACTTTAGAATTTGCACCCTTGTATGTGTACTTAATTTCTTTTTTTTTTTTTTCAGTTGAAGTATTGTGTATGTTTTGAAAAGGGTTATAGCCCTGATATGGCTCTACACAGTCAGCTGGGTTTTAACTCTTTCACCGCCAAGTTTCCCCAGAAACGGCACTGCTCAGTGCCAAGTATGTTTGGGGCACCAATTTTGCAGCGCAGTACGCATTTTTAAAAGCTTATATCGAAGACAATGATTAAAGATTTTTACTTACCCTTTTTTTTGATGTGTAAAGGGAAGATGTTTATACATGTATGCTTGCTTATGTTTATGTGCTTGATTGATTATTCCACAGATAATTTTTTTTCATATGGTTTATTAGTTGTACTACTGACCTTATTTCATGAGTTGTGCGCCAGTTATCATTATAATAAATGAGGAAAAGCAGTGGAAAATCTACACACAAAGTCAGCTGTCTGCTTATTCTACTCGGAATGGTAGACAATGCGTGTCAATTTGCAGCCATTTTGGAGAAAACTCCTCGGAGAAAACGTGACGTAAATTCCGACAGTTAACAAAGCCACACTTCGGCCTTACTGCAGAAAACTAGGTCGTTGGATAAAGTTTGAAAATAGCACAGACGCCTGCATTCACCAACGGAGCTGACAGAAGCTTTGTACCCGCGTGAAAAGTTATTGTTGAGCATGACCCCCCCAAGTTGCACAAATGCGACCATGGCAGTCGTACTGGAAGTCGCTTATTGCGACCATGGTGGGAAAAGAGTTAAACAAAAATAACAGTAACAGATTTGCATGCTAGTAGTTATGGGTTTAAATCATAGGGTACACTAGGTTAAAATCTGGCCTTCTTACTGTCCCACAATACCAGTTGTTTTCTGGTGGTGTTGGTGTAAAGTCCGCCTTCCACAACTTCCCTGGGATGTTATCCCCCTTGACCATATCACCTGAGATAGGTGTTGATGTAAAATTAAACCAGATAAGAGCATTCTTCTCCCTGTCTCTGCCTGTCTTTCTCTCTTTTCTTTCTCTCTTTGAATCTGTCTCATGTTGACATAAAACTAAACCATATCAGATTAATCTCTCTCTCTGTCTGTCTTCCTCTCTTTTCTATCTTTCTTTGAATCTTTCTCACATTTCATGATCTGTAACAATGCTTATTTAGTTAAAGCAACTTGTTTTATTTCTAGTTCACTCATGCATTGAGAATGAAACCATCACGCTTGCTTTGTCTTTGAAATGATTGATGGTAATAAATTGTCATTAACTTTTTATTAACTCCCAAGATAAAATAATGTTTGTGAATTTTGAAAAGCTGTTCAGAACATTGTTTTTGTGCAGTCTTTAATTTACTTTTTAATTTGTCCTTTTTCAGTATTCAGACAGCCATCTGTCTGGTCAGGGGAGGTTTTGTCCCGGTTTCTGCAGCTGTGGAGAACTTGTGGTGAAGAAAAGTCAGAGTTAGGCTACTTGTGCCATGTCATATATTTTGAATACACGGACAAAGTACTCAACTTAGAGTTGTCCCTGAACCTGTTCACCGCCTTGTTGGAGACCCTCATAAAAGAGAACCTCTGCTCTTTAAGTCAGATCAAAACTGTTCTTACAAGTTTGCCTGGATCTATGGTGAGAACTCATTTTAGTATTATCGATGTATCGTGTGTGTATTCAGAGTAGCGTGTCTTAAACTCTAATTTACTGTTTTTTGTCTTTGTGGGTTTTGTGTTTGTTTGTGTGTATGTGCATGTTTTTTGTCTTTGTGGGTTTTGTGTTTGTTTGTGTGTATGTGCATGTTTTTTTGTCTTTGGTGATCGACATCCAGAAAGTGAAGGCTGATTCAGAAATCTTGTTACTTCCTTCACAAGACAAAAATGGGAAGTCCAACATTATTGAAAATTTTCTTAGGATTGATAATTTGGGTACATGTATTAAGAACATTTTTGGCTTAGGGAAATGAGATATGTGGAAGCAATTTAAGGTAATTTATGCCTGTTTTTATATGTTTTCGTGTCCTTACGTATGCTTATATTTGTATTCAGGTATGTTGTTTGAATCCCCTCTGAGATAAATTGAACGGAGTGGTCAATGCCAGGAGCATCTCCTTAGATTATGTGCGCCAAGTCATTGATATGTGTACTTCATTTTCTTTTCTTTTTTTTATCCTGTTGAAGTTTTGTGTGTTTTGAAGTGGTTATAGCCCTGATACAGCTCTATGTAGTCGGCTGGGCTTTAAACATCAATAACAATAATATCAACAGAAATAAGAGTTTTTGTGCAGGCTTGGGGAATCTGTCAGATAATTGCAGGCTGATTGGATGGAGTGTCAAAGTGTGATGAATACCCCTTGAACAAACTCCAAACTCACCAACTCTAAACTTATAACAAGCAGACAGAGAGATACAAAATGATTGAGCTGTTTCAATGACAGATGAGTACAAGGATAGGTGTGAGACCCGAGACCCATCTGCTGAATAGGACCTCAAAATACCTTGCCAGCGCTTATGTTAAGCGCAGGTATACAGCTTATCCCTTTTGACTCCCTCCCCCTATCTGTCAGCATCCTTATCCCTTTTGACTACCTCACCCTGTCTGTCAGCATCCTTATCCCTTTGACTCCCTCCCCCTGTCTGTCAGCATTCTTATCCCTTTTGACTCTCTCCCCCTGTCTGTCAGCATCCTTATCCCTTTGACTCCCTCCCCCTGTCTGTCAGCATCCTTATCCCTTTTGACTCCCTCCCCCAGTCTGTCAGTATCCTTATCCCCTTTGACTCCCTCCCCCTGTCTGTCAGCATCCTTATCCCTTTTGACTCCCTCCCCCTTTCTGTTAGCATCCTTATCCCTTTTGACTCCCTCCCCCTGTCTGTCAGCATCCTTATCCCTTTTGACTCCCTCCCCCTGTCAGCATCCTTATCCCTTTGACTCCCTCCCCCTGTCTGTCAGCCAGCATCCTTATCCCTTTTGACTCCTGCCACCTGTCTGTCAGCATCCTTATCCCTTTTGACTCCCTCCCCCTGTCTGTCAGCATCCTTATCCCTTTTGACTCCCTCCCCCTGTCTGTCAGCATCCTTATACCTTTTGACTCCCTCCCCCTGTCTGTCAGCATCCTTATCCCTTTTGACTCCCTCCCCCTGTCTGTCAGCATCCTTATCCCTTTTGACTCCCCCTGTCTGTCAGCATCCTTATCCCTTTGACTCCCTCCCCCTGTCTGTCAGCATCCTTATCCCTTTGACTCCCTCCCCCTGTCTGTCAGCATCCTTATCCCTTTGACTCCCTCCCCTGTCAGCATCATCCCTTTTGACTCCCTCCCCCTGTCTGTCAGCATCCTTATCCCTTTGACTCCCTCCCCCTGTCTGTCAGCATCCTTATCCCTTTTGACTCCCTCCATCTGTCAGCATCCTTATCCCTTTGACTCCCCCCTGTCTGTCAGCATCCTTATCCCTTTTGACTCCCTCCCCCTGTCTGTCAGCCAGCATCCTTATCCCTTTTGACTCCTGCCACCTGTCTGTCAGCATCCTTATCCCTTTTGACTCCCTCCCCCTGTCTGTCAGCATCCTTATCCCTTTTGACTCCCTCCCCCTGTCTGTCAGCATCCTTATACCTTTTGACTCCCTCCCCTGTCTCAGCATCCTTATCCCTTTTGACTCCCTCCCCCTGTCTGTCAGCATCCTTATCCCTTTTGACTCCCTCCCCCTGTCTGTCAGCATCCTTATCCCTTTTGACTCCCCCTGTCTGTCAGCATCCTTATCCCTTTGACTCCCCCTGTCTGTCAGCATCCTTATCCCTTTGACTCCCTCCCCTGTCAGCATCATCCCTTTTGACTCCCTCCCCCTGTCTGTCAGCATCCTTATCCCTTTGACTCCCTCCCCCTGTCTGTCAGCATCCTTATCCCTTTTGACTCCCTCCATCTGTCAGCATCCTTATCCCTTTGACCCCCCCCTGTCTGTCAGCATCCTTATCCCTTTTGACTCCCTCCCCCTGTCTGTCAGCATCCTTATCCCTTTTGACTTCTGCCACCTATCTGTCAGCATCCTTATCCCTTTTGACTCCCTCCCCTGTCTGTCAGCATCCTTATCCCCTTTGACTCCCTCCCCCTGTCTGTCAGCATCCTTATCCCTTTGACTCCCTCCCCCTGTCTGTCAGCATCCTTATCCCTTTTGACTCCTGCCACCTGTCTGTCAGCATCCTTATCCCTTTTGACTCCCTCACCCTGTCTATCAGCATCCTTAACCCTTTGACTCCCTCCCCCTGTCTGTCAGCATCTTTATCCCTTTTGATTCCCTCCCCCAGTCTGTCAGCATCCTTATCCCTTTTGACTCCATCCCCCTGTCTGTCAGCATCCTTATCCCTTTTGACTACCTCCCCTGCTGTCAGCATCCTTATCCCTTTGACTCCCTCACCCTGTCTGTCAGCATCCTTAACCCTTTGACTCCCTCACCCTGTCTGTCAGCATCCTTATCTCTTTTGACTCCCTCCCCCTGTCTGTCAGCATCCTTATCCCTTTGACTCCCTCCCCCTGTCTGTCAGCATCCTTAACCCTTTGACTCCCTCACCCTGTCTGTCAGCATCCTGCATTGTCAGCCATGACAGCAAAGTAAAAACTTAACTTCTTACTGGAAGCTGGTGGATAGGGTGAGGGAATGAAAGGGTTATGCCATGGTTATTTTGGATCTTATCCATCACATGGCATCTATGGCATCAGTGCTTATGGAATTTATTCCAAGCGCAGAGATGAGCACTGTCTGGAGAAACCAGAACCAAAACTGAAATTCTTCATCCCTTTTCTGTTTGTCTAATATATGGTAAGAGTAGTGTGTTCTTTATGAAAATGGTAAAATGCTTAGTGTTTGCTTTACAAAAGTGCGCACTCATTTTGTATGCTTTATTATGTTGTGTAGTTTCTGTCTGCAGATGTTGCATTCCCGTGTTCAGAAAGTCATCAGCGACCTGACGGAGAGAGTGAAAGAAGACCATTGTGGTTGAGGCCTGCTGTAAAAAAGTGTAGATCACTTCAGTGTTTTATGTCTTTTACACTGTTTTGCAAGGTTGTGAACCCAGAAACTGTTCAAAGCATCTATATGACTAGTCAGTGAAAGAGACGTGTAGACATGATTCGCAGAATTGTTAAACATTGCTCATGTATGGTCATATTCATTACTGATAGCAACTACCGAAATATTTTTTTCTTTTTGTTCTGTCTCATTTCCTCTGCCACATTAATGGCTCCAGGATATGGGACAATTTTTCACAATTCTGTGTGGGATGATGAGGATGAGGGGGATGATAATCACATGTTATGGAGTTTCTGTCTACGATTGAGATAGTGTGACAACACTGTACTCTATATTACAATGTATCCTGCTGTCTGTCAGGCCTGAGAGGTACAGGCATCATTGGTGTTTGTCAAGTAATTTGAGCAACACCCTCAGTGAGGCATCTGTGAAGTAGATGAGACTCGACTGTAATCCCAGTCATCCCAGTGAGCACACAGCATACTCATACTCGGTTCACGGTAAGAGCTAGTTGGAGCCGAAAGATCCACTCATGATTTTGATGGGACCAGCTGGGATTTGAACCCACAACAGTCTGCAGTTAGTTACATAAACCACAACACCATGGCAACTGGAAACAACCAAGAATTATGTGTAGGTAAGTACGCAAGAAAGGTGAGTAGTTGAAAACATACGCCAGCCACAAACAGGTATGCTGAGATAGAGTTTGGTTGAATTGATTTTTAAACGTTGGTATTGGTACAATGAATATATTTCTTCAGTTAAAAGATGTTGGTGCCTGTGATCAATCATGACTGTGATTGCTTTTACTGTTGTGTTGGTCATCGTTTTAATAATATTTTGAGTACGTTTTATGTGGACTCCGCGATCAAGTTGCCTTTGATTCAAATGTTCTGCAATAGAAATGTGTGCATAAGTCAATCGGGTTATTTTTTTTAATGGGCATGCAATATTAATGCTGAATATGTCAATTGTTGATCCTGATAGTGTCTTAGTTTTGGCTGTAAAAGGTAAGACCTCTGGAAATGTCATATGTTCAGAGCATCTTGCAGTCTGTTGCATGATGAATGAGACCGAAAAATCAAAATAATATTTTGTGGTACATTTATGGATGAAATTTGTTTTGGGCATTGTGACCATTAAAGAATTGAACTATGCAGTGAACCTTTCCTGCCTATGCTCTTTCACTCAGGGATTGAAAAACCTTGGTCAGTCAGCAATTCTGAAATCTATAAGTTCTTTGTTGTCTCTTTATGTCGGTCAGCATTCTACTGCAAATTGCTGTATAGATGGTGATACCATGCAGTGTAGAATTGAGAACTATTGTTTGATCTTTTCATGTGTGTATATGTAACCAGTGTGTGGTGTGTGTGTGTGTGTGCATGCATGTGTGTGTATCTATGTGTCTGTGTCTGTCACTGTGTGCGTGCATACAGGTTCTGATACAGTAAGACTTTTAGAGACTTTTTCAATGGGGGGATTGAAGTAGATCAACATTTGTTAGAATTCTACATTTATAGGCAAAGATATGTCCTCAAGAATTTATTGCTTGTTTTAAAAAGGTCACTTACAGGTTTTTACAAGACAGAGAGAGAGCACCAGTGACAAATAAAAAGAGAAAAGCAAAATTCTGTTGCTTTGGGAAGCTTTTCGTAAAAGTGATATCTTTTTTGTGCAACATTCTATTGCCACATTTGTAATAGCATTTTAAGATTTAAACAGTATTTTCGATTTTAAGGAGGGGGGGGGGGTCTTATTCAAAATACTTACAACTGTCTCAGTGGGAAGTCGTGTATACATTTGAATGAGCAAGACCATTATTTGTATCGTATTCCTAGAATGAAGGCTGGGAAAAACTCCACCATTTGATTTTAGGGGGTGTTATCGCTCAACTTCGATTAGATGCTTAGATTGGTTTCTTTTCAGGGTTAATTAGATAAAGAACATACAGTAGAAAGGGATAGATTGGTTTCTTTCAGGTTAATTAGATAAAGAACATACATGTAGAAGGGATAGATTGGTTTCTTTCAGGGTTATTCGATAAAGAACATACATGTAGAAAGGGAAGTTGGTTCTTTTCAGGGTTAATTAGATAAAGAACATACATGTAGAAAGGGATAGATTGGTTTCTTTTCAGGGTTAATTCGATAAAGAACATACATGTAGAAAGGGATAGATTGGTTTCTTTTCAGGGTTAATTAGATAAAGAACATACATGTAGAAAGGGATAGATTGGTTTCTTTTCAGGTTAATTAGATAAAGAACATACATGTAGAAAGGGATAGATGGTTCTTTTCAGGTTAATTAGATAAAGACTACAGTAGAAAGATAGATTGGTTTTTTCAGGGTTAATAGATAAAGACATACTGTAGAAAGGAAATTTTGTATAGATTGATTGTTCTTTGTTTTTTGCTGGCTGGAAAAAAGTGTTTCAACCATTTGATTTATGAAGAATGTGTTATCATTCAATTTTGGTTGGATGTTTAGATTGGTTTCTTTTCAAGGTTAATTTGGTAAAGAACCTATATGGAAAAAAGTGGATTTTTGTATAGATTGACTGTCCTTTTGTTTTTTTCTGGTTCTGATTGTGTCTGTGTGTATTTGTGAAGAATTCTTTTTTCTTTCGAACTTTTTAAAAATTCATTGTAAACAAAATAATACAAATAGGCCTACAAACGGGGATTGCAAAGCGTAATAACTATCACATTATAAGAAAAACACCTCCAGTTAATATAAAGTATTCATATGCATAGAATATATATGTATATTATATATATATATATATATATGTGTGTGTGTGTGTTTACATGAAGTAGAAGAATAGCATGAGGGAAAAAACCAAAGTTGTCAGTCTACATGGGAATATCGTTAGTCAGATTCAAAATCATATTTCATTTGTGCAGTGATGGTATGTGTATTGAAGATTCAATCGCAGTATCACATTTCAGTTGTTACTTAATGGTAAATATACAAGCTGTTTTGTTTTAAAGGTGTACAGCTTCCACATCAGTTTTGCATTATATTCTTCTATGTGATATTTCATGGCAAGACATATTTTGAAAGGGGTTATATTTGGTAGAATCTTTGCAAATTTGCGTTTATAAATGTACATTTTTCCAAGAAAGATAATTAAATCACATCTTGAATCTGTGTTTCGTATTTTCATTTACACCAAACAATGCAATATTTTTTCAGTCAATCTAACATTTGCAAATTTCAAGGTACCTTCCAGCCATACCCAGAAATTTCTCAATGTAAAACTTTTTCAAAATACACAATTGATAATACCATAAACAAAAGTCGGCAAAGTTATTCACAGTTCCCCTTTTTTTCAGCATGACATTAGTTTTAGTAATTCTTTGTACAATATGTATGTATCTGCAGCTATTTCAGTTTAAGTTTTTGTATTTTATGATTTTTCACAAGTACATTTTTTCTGTGGAATATCTGCTCCCAGTTTCTCTGACGACTTAGAGCAGGATTTTGGAAGTGTATTGTCGGTTGTTAATATTTTATAATGTTACATTTGTGAATACTTTTAATTTGAGGGATGTGTTAGTAGAAAGAATCAAATAATTGAGAATGATGTATAGAAATCTGAATGATATAGACCTTAGTAGTTCCAATTCAACAGAGAAAAGATTTAAAAGTGAAACATTTTACATAACAGTATATGAGTTGTTAATAATAAAGAATAGAATGAAATATGATGATCAGTCATCTCTGATGGAAAAGAACAGCAGTCATTCACAGTCAGCAATTATTCATTCACCTGAGGTATTCTCAGATCTGCTATTATTCTGTTTTGTTACTGATTATAATGATTTTCGTCTTTCCTCTTTAATGGCATATTGTATATTAGAAAGGTGATGAAGATATTTTGTAAATGATATACCACATGGCTGACAAGGGGAAAGCCTGTAAAATAAGTCATGTTACAATCACTAAAAGTGGGACTTTCAATTTGTGAAGAAAGGGGGGGTGGCATATTGTATATTAGAAAGGTGATGAAGATATTTTGTAAATGATATACCACATGGCTGACAAGGGGAAAGCCTGTAAAATAAGTCATGTTACAATCACTAAAAGTGGGATTTTCAATTTGTGAGAAAGGGGGGGGGGGGGGGGTTCAGTTATTACCATAAGATCATCATTGTTGAGCAATAGTGAGTCACTTTTATCGTGTAGATCTGTAATATTTCTTTGATTGTGTTTGCTTATTTTGTGTTTCATTGTTGTTGTGATGATGATGTTACTTTTCTTCAATTTTTTCCCTGTTTTGAAGTTGATCATTTTTTTGCTTTTTTTACTTTAATTTTTTGTTAATTAGTTTTCAGATCTTTCTTTTTGTGTTTTGCATGTTTACTTTTATTTCATTTAATTTGTGTGTGTGTGTGTTTTGTGTGTTGTGTGTGTGTTGTGTGTGGTGTGCAAGTGTATGAGTTTAGCAAGTGAGTGTATGTGGGCATGTGTTTGTATGAGTGTGATTATGAGTGAGTGTGTATAAATATGTGGGTCGTTGTGTTTGTATATATGTCTGTGTGTTTATGCGTTTGTGAGTGCGTGTGCATGCAATTGTTGTGTGTGGTGTGTGACTTCAGTAGTTCTCTTTCACTGTTAATCACCATGATTTTTCCTTTTTTTCACCATTTCCCACCCTTTTCTATTCTGATTAATTTTTTATCAGTGTGCTTTTTAAAGCATGTCATACACAACACTAATGCAGAACCATAGAACCATACTTTTCATGGACAGTGTATATTTTCTTTTGTAAGATAACATTTTGTTATATTGTGTGGATTTTAGTTTCATTGAATGTGAAAAGACTGTTCACTGACAGTTAAACACTTTGTTAACAAAAGTAAACAGTCTCATCACATGACATTATTATGCGCTATGCTCGTCTATCCTACCGACCTGTCTGTTCAGCTGTTGCTTTATGTATGTTCATCATCAGCCTTTCTTGTGACAGGATATCTTGTTTGCCTTATATATTTATGATATGGCTCAGTATATGACAATGCTGTGGAAGGTTGTGATTGTTCAGTTAATATTGTGTATATTGTTCAGTTGATATTGTGTCATGTTGTTCATTCAATACCGCGTCTTAGTCAGTTAATGAAATAAAAAAAATCGCTGATGCGACCTGGAGGAGGAAGAAAAATATTGGCACATAGCAGACATGCAACACAAACTTTAAAAGGATATTTGACCCACAAAAATGAATTTATTAACAAACAAAAACAACATAATCTCACCCTCCAGATGAATATGAAGTGATGTTTTTTCTGTTTATAAATAATGCATCACACACAGTGTTGTCTCTGCTGGAAGGTCTGAGCGAAATTGCCTGATACTGCATAATTCTTACAAAGAAAAAGAAGAGTTCCAATCTTGATTGTTATAATACTGTTCACATTTCATTGGGTGAGTTTGTATTTAAGAGGTCAACATTTGAAAGGGGTGGGGGGGGACATGTCATGTTCATTCATTTATTACTCATAAATTTAGCATCATGCACTCAACCATATCATAATCCAGCTTATGCAATACACTGTTGCTTTATTTTTGGTGGGAATCTACCTGAGATTTGGGCTTTGAAGTCTGTTGCCCGCGGCTTCATTGGATGCCTTAAAATAAACGTAAAGGTGTAAAGGAGTAAGTAATATATGGGTTTTTCTTTCATTGAAAGTTCACTAAATGTGTAGCACAGGGTGGGGGGTGAGGGAGGGGGCCGAAGAAATCGTGGTCTTGTCTTCCAATCTGACGACTTGGTTTGAGTCTGGTTCAAGAAAAAACTTGCATGTGGCCAACTCCAATCTGATCAGCTGTGAGTGGATGCCTGACCTTGTTTATGGTTGGGGAAAGTGAAACAGCTGAAATGAGCAAATGGACACCACCTCATGGCCATATGCTGGCCCTCCAAGATTAGTTGAAGTCTCCACCACCACACTTCTCTACAACTTCAGGGTTAAAAGGACCTTACCTTTAATTGCAAATTCAAATAAGAAAATGCATTTAAATACACAACTTGAATGAATGCGTCTTTGCACTGGCAGTTTTCATCAACCACTTTTTAGTTGTACCTGGTAATGTGCAGCTGAGAGGGACTTCAGTTTTTGGTTTTGGATTTCTTTGGCCATCATTTCCTCACGCTATATTTGTTTGTTTTTTTCTCCAGCTTATCATTCTCACTTTCATAATTTGGCCTCTAGAAATTCACCTCTTTTCAATTGTATGTAACAAACTTTTGCCACCTGTGTCTCTGTATATATTTGTATTAATTTTTGCTCTCTCTCTGTCTCTGTCTGTCTCTTCCCCTTGTCTCTCTTTGTGGTGTATATACTGTTGTTAGTTTTGCTTCTTCTTCTCTTACTCCTCTCTCTCTCTCAACATTCTCTTTCTAAACCCCCCGTCTCTTGTGTATATACTGTTATTAGTTTTTGCTGCTTCTTCTTCTCTCTCTCTCTTCTCTCTCCCTCTCTTTCTTGTATACATACTGTTATTAGTTTTTGCTTCTTCTTTTTCTTCTCTCTCACTCTTTCTCTCTCCCTCTCTCTCCCTCCAGTCTCTTTCTTGGTGTATATACTTTTAGTAGTTTTTGCTTCTTTTTTCTTCTCTCTCTCTCTCTGTCCCCTCCACTCCCCCCCCCCCCCCCCCTCTTTCTTGCGTATATACTGTTATTAGTTTTTGTTTCCTCTTTCTCTTTTTCTCTCTGTCTCTCTCACTCACTCTGTCTGTCTGTCTGCCCCTTTCTTGTGTAATATTTTTCCTTGTTTTGAATCATCCCTTTTGTGACAGGCTAACCGTCTATGAGTATACTTCTAACAACTGGGCTCCAAGTGTACTTTTATTGACAAAAACTCTTAAGAAATCCATTTTAAGTCCATTTTTTATCAGTCCGTTTTGACCCCACTTTTATCAGTCCATACAAGTTTTAAAGACTTTTTATCCCTTTAGTGGTTATTCATTTGATTTTACTGCTTTTGTGCCTTTTTATTCTTAGCTTTGTTCAGTGGTGTTAGTTGATTTACTTCTTCCATATGCCCACTTAACGGTGTTGTGGGAGGAAAAGTTATCTGCGAGCTGGAAGATCTGAAAGAGAAGAGATGCTATGCAATATTAAGAACTTCACATTCTTGATGCAGGTCTTCCTTGATCTGCCTCTTGCCTTACCTACGCATTCTTTTGTTAGCTATAAATTTGGTGAGCCAGCTGAAGAGGTTTCGGTCTGTTCAGATGACCAGACCACTGAATTTCTTGCTGATTAATGTTCCGGTGGACGAGAGTTGCTTCCACCACATGCAGATCCTGGTCTTTCTTGTAATGTTTCTTCTGATAAAATTGAGAGCTCAGATTCTCAAATAATACATATGGGTGGTAATTTTATGCTTTAGGGGTTTGGTCAGGATCCCTGTCTGACACCACTGTGTCAAGTTGGGGATGAACACCGAATTGATGAGCTTGGCTTTTATTTTAATAGGAATGTTGAGGTTCAGGAGTACAACAAGTTAGTACTCTGGTTTTACGATCTTTGTTGAGTCTCCCATCTTTAGTGCTGCTGAGGTACTTGAATTCATAATTGTTAAGAAATAGATTCGAGTTACAGAGGTGGGGGGGGGGGGGGGGGAGGCAATGCACATTGAATTTTCATTGTGATGCCTTGAGTAATGTAGTTTTACATAAGATCAGGCACAGTAAGTCAGAATAAGGTTATGATGTTATTGCATATTGTATTGGGGTTGTTGCTGCTTTTGCACCTGATGAATTTTTTTTTTTTTTTTTGGATAAATACTTTCTTTTCAATGTAGGCTACCAGTTGGAAAATCCCCTTGACTGATAATGAAATTTTGGAGACGTGACTGACCAAGAAATTTGGGATGCAGACACTTGGTTGGGCTGTTTTATGTAGGAGTTGTATGTTTGGACCAAAATTAGTTGCAGGTTCAAAATACACAAGCAAAAACAAAACAGAAATAGGGGGTGGGAGAAAAAGAGGGGCAGGAGAGGGGGAAAAAGACATTTTCTGGAAGTGGAATGTGTTGAAATTAGTGTTGGAAGTGTTTTAAACACTAAGAGGGAACCGCATCCTCTGAATGTTTTAATATAAAGTGACATTTTGTTTTTAAAACAAATTCAAAATGGGTGGAATGGTGTGGCTAATTTTCTGTACCTGTCATTGTCTGGGCCTATGTCAGTAGGGACATTTGTCTGGTTTCAGAAGTTTCCTTGTGAACCCGAATCAGAAAGTATTTTACATTGTAAATTCCACAGAGTTTAAAAGGTTGTAGACTAGCATTAATGGATAGACTCATCATCATCATCATCATTCTCCTGCCCGTGATGGGCGTAGAGGAGAGATGAGAGACACTTGAAGCCAGCCGTCGCCAACCGGTCCTGTCCTCCGCCTGTCGCACCAGCGTGGGGCCATCCAACCTGGTCCATTCTTTGATGTTGTCCATCCAGCATTTGGCTTGTCGTCCCCTTCGTCTGCCGCCTCCCAGTGTACCCTGGAGGACCGTTTTGGGCAGTGAGTTGTGGCGTGTGACATGCCCGAATCACGACAGCTTCCTGTTCTTGACTGTTGCCAGGAGGGGTTCTTGTGGGCCTGCGAGTGTTGTTATTTGGCTCCACACAAAGTCGTTTGTCTTCCGATCTTGCCAAGAGATCCCGAGCAAGCGCCTGAAGCATTTAGTTTCAAACGTCTGGATTCTCTTGGTGGTCTATGCTGTCATGGTCCAGCTCTCGCATCCATACAGCAGGATGGGGAGCACCAGGGACTTGTACAGCTTCATCTTCGATGGAAAGCCGATCTCTCTGCTCTTCCAGATCTTGTTTAGCTTTACCATTGCTGCTGTTGCGATCGCTAGTCTGGTCTTGATTTCTGTTGTAGAGCGACCGTCTTTGGTGAGAGTGGCGCCAAGGTATTTGAAAGCGTCCACTTCTTCAAGCTGTTGCCCGTTCATGTAGATTTCAGCATGGGTGTTGGTTGTGCTGTTGACCAGGACTTTGCTTTTTACTGTGCTCACTTCCATTCCGTGTGCACCTGCACTTTCTTCCAGTCTCATGGTCAGGTCTTGTAGTTCTTCGTTGCTGCCTCCCATCAGGTCGATGTCATCTGCGAACCTCAGGTTGTTGATGGTTCTTCCTCCGATGGAGACAGTGGAGTGGAAGTCATGGAGGGCTTCACGCATGATGTTCTCCAGGAAGAGATTGAACAGCACGGGAGAGAGTAGGCAGCCTTGATGGACTCCAACTGTGGTCTTGAAGTAGTCCCCTATCTGGTTGTTGAGGAGAACTGCGCTGCTGGCAGTGTTATACAGCGCCTGGATGGTTTGGACGAGACCTTCCTCTATGCCAAACTTTCTTAGCACCTGCCACAAATCCTTATGCCACACCCTGTCGAATGCTTTTTTAAAGTCTATGAAGTTGTGGAACAGGTCTCTCTGATGCTGCAGATGTTTCTCCATCATTATCCGGCAGGTGAAGATCTGTTCTACTGTGCTTCTGCCCGCCCTAAATCCAGCTTGTTCTTCCGCAAGGTGTTCTTCCGCTTCTTTCTTCAGTCGATTCAATATGACTCTGAGCATGATCTTGCTGGTGTGGCTAATGAGACTTATTGTTCTGTAGTTCTGGCATTGGCGCATATTTCCCTTTTTGGGCAGGGGGATGATGAGTGATTGAGTCCATTCTGTGGGCCACTGTTTTGTCTCCCAGATCTTCTGACAAATCGATGTTACACGAGTGACCAAATCATTCCCTCCATGTTTGAGCAGCTCTGCTGGGATATTGTCTGCTCCAGGTGATTTCCCTGCTGGTAGGCTGCGGATGGCTTCTTCCACTTCTCTCATCACTGGTAGCGGTGAGGATTCCCTCAATGGTGTTGAGTCCCCCTGAAACAAACTGTCATCTGGCTGTATTGGGTAGTTGTATAGTTCTTGGCAGTACTGCGTCCATCTGTTCAGAACAGCGGAGCTTTCTGTCAGCAGCTCGCCTGAGGTATCCTCGATGACTGACGATCTGTTTTGCTGCGTCTTGGTAAGGTTTTTCAGTGTGGTGAAGGCATGTTTGCTGTTTCCTTTTTTCATGCCTTTCTCGATGTTCTCACACTGGTTGTTGATCCATTGTTCTTTGGCTTCAATCATTTTCTTCTTTACAAGGTTGTTGGTTTTATGATACTGTGCGGCTTCTTCAGGGCTGGAGTTTTTCGTCTTCTTCAGTGATCTTCTGTTGTCGCAGAGGTCAAGGATGTCATTTTAGATCCATGCTTGGTGTTTCTTCCTCTGTCGCCCCAGTACCTCCTCTGCTGTTTCGCGGACTGCCTCACCAAAGTTGTTTGTGAGGTCGTTGATGTCGCTGTCCAGGAAGTTGAGTGCCGCGAACCGCCCCCCGAGCTGTGCCTGGAATGCCTCTTCTATCTCTGGATCTTTTAGCTTTTCCAGGTCAAACTTGATGCGTGGCTGCGCAGCTTGGTACTTCTTTTTCAATTTGATCTTCATTGTGAGCAGCACGAGGTCGTGGTCGCTGCCTCTATCAGCTCCAGGGTATGTCCTCGTCTTTGCTTTATTAATGCTTGATTTGAAGCGCCGCGGTGTGAGGACAAAGTCGATCTGGTTGTGAGTCTTTCCGTTCGGCGCATGCCAGGTTGTTCTTCTTGACAGTTTGTGGGGGTAGAGGGTGTTGGCAATGGTGAGCCGTTGGGTGCAGGCAAACTCCAGAAGGCGAAGTCCCCTGTCATTAGTTTCCCCTGTGCCAAATTGACCCACTGTTCCAGCCCAGTTTTTGTAGGCATCTGGGCCGACTTTGGCGTTGAAGTCCCCCTGAACTATGATGATGTCTTTCCTGGGGGCTTTTCCGATGGTGTCTTCTATTTTCTCATAGAATTCTTCAACCACCTGGTCTTCGTGGCTGGTAGTTGGAGCATACACTTGTATGATGGTGATGTTCTTTGGTTTGGCTGACACCCGAACGCTGATGATTCTGCTGTTGACAGGCGTGCAGCTCATGATGCATCCAATGACTTCTTTGCGTACGATGAAAGCTACGCCATTTTCATGTAGTGACTCTTCGCCAATGTACCACATCTTGTGTCCTTCCTCTGTGATTGCTTCTCCGAAGCCTGTCCATCTTACTTCCGATATACCCACAATGTCCCATTGGTAGCGTCTCAGCTCGTGTTCTAGTTCTTTTACTTTGCCGCACTGATGGAGTGTACGGACATTCCAGGTTCCAATGGTAGCTTTTTCCGTTGGCAGTTTGAATGATGTCTTTGCCCCAGTAGCTGACTTTTCACTTCCACCCTGGTGCTTGTCAGTGGTAAGCGCGGTCGTTTGTAACCCGGGCCCCGACCGATCCGGTATGTTGTTGGCTATAGTGTCTCTCATATCTTTTCTGTGGGCTTAGGTTAATCCTTGGTGGCGCCAATCCCCTCTCCAAGTCTCCTGCTGTGACAGGTAGTACTGGGCTACAGCTTGCCAGTAGCAGACCTATTTGTCTGACCTGACATTCATGGATAGACTAGAACTCTGATATTCCAGTATAATGGGTTTTAATAGTTTATAGTTCTAGCAGTGATGGATAAGCAACACTGTTGTACAAGTGATTGTGTCCATATATACATATGGTTTATTCAGTGACATTATATGATAAATAAATGAAAAATGCTTGTGATTGTACAAGTGCTGGATATCATTCATTAAGCATGATTTAAATATGAAAACTGCGACTTTTCTATGCATGTGCATTATTATACAAATATGAATATAATTTGTTGAATTTTTCGCTCAGGCAATGAAGTTTTTTCATTTTGCTGGTAACATTTGCAAGGGAATTGATTTGCTCCCACCGTCATTGTAAATCCAGCTTCAGTCAGTGGATGTCTGAACGTCTTTGTGGAATTCACAGGGAAGTATCCATTGAAGCTTAGAGTTGGAAAAGTGTAAAAATTGTGAAAATCAAGATAGGAAAATGAATTGTCATATTACATAAAAATGATGACCTTGCTACCGGAACACTGTATAAAACGCAGGCATATACTTTGGAATATGGGCATTCATTTTCATGTACTTACAGTCAGAGTCATATTTCAATTGTGTTTTTATGAGGTTTGTTTAATTTTCTTTGCATAGTGTTAATCTCTTGTTGTTTTAATACAAGTAGATTATTGATTCAATGACAGATGTTCATGTTGGTCTGCATTCTATTTACTGTCCATATGTCGTTGGAAGATAAAGTTTAATTTCATTTCTCTATTTTCTTTTCTTGTTCCTCCTCCTGTATTCCTCTTGCCCCCCTCTCTTCCTATGTCTATATTCCTTTGTTCATGTATATTTTTTCTTTTTGCTGTGGATTTGATTTCAGCTGTACGGTTTTTTTTATGAAATTGTTTTGCTTGCAGCTCAAGGACTTGGTTGCTGTTTTCTACCAGTCTGTCTGTCTTTCATAACAACAGCTGTAAAAAGTACACTTCTACTCCACCCCCACACACACACATACACAAACATGCAATAATACACACACATCTCACCCACACACACAAACATATGAAGAAGCAAGAGAAAGACATAATTAGGTTGCTTGTTTGTTATTTCTTTTCATGTCTGTTCACATTTTAAGTGCTTTTAGACAGAAATGATTGGAAATGTATTTGTGTGTGAGAGCGGGGTGGGGAGAGAACATGCTGGAGAATATTTTAACATTATGATTTGTATTTACGGAATGTAGAGTTGTACTGATTTTATTCTTGACACTGCTTTGAATAAAGTCTCTGAAGGAAGTCTTTCGGTGGAAATGTGGGTGAAAAGAAAGGACGTTCTTAACTTTGCTTGTGTGCCTGATTTATGTATGGTCGTTGTTGTTTACGTATATATATATATATATGTGTGTGTGTGTGTGTGTGATACGAACGAATAAAAACAGGTGGTGTAAGCAACCCATGCACCTTTTCACAAGCTTACTTCATGTCCAGATTTATTTCAACTAGATTCTTCAAGATCACAATAATATTGAGACGCACAAAATCTGGACTTTACGTAATAATTTTATGATCTTGTTCTTTTATTCATTTCACCCCCCCCCCCCCCCCCCCCCCGCTTATATCTTTAGCAGTTGTCCAGACTGATAGAAAAAACAAAGAGACTAAAATATATAAAGCCCACCTCAAAATGAATTAAGGGAAAGGGAAGACTGCAGAGTAAAGAAAAGCACAGTAATGCAATGTAGGCCTACCAAAAATGAATAAATAAAAAAATAATAATAAGATAAACTCAAGAAATTATGTTTAGTTGAACGGTACACCACAGGCTGTGCTTCTGGCCCTGAATTTTTTTTAGTAAAGACTAGAGTAGAAAAGAAAGGTTCAAACTGAAATGTGCCTAAATAAT
The DNA here is from genome assembly GCA_030674185.1 of Monoplex corrugatus. Classification (NCBI taxonomy): domain Eukaryota; kingdom Metazoa; phylum Mollusca; class Gastropoda; order Littorinimorpha; family Ranellidae; genus Monoplex; species Monoplex corrugatus. The sequence goes on from JAPXFY010000012.1 coordinate 30,990,589, forward strand.
AATTCCATTACGGTTACACTGATCTGCATGGCATTTGTTTACCACCACTAATGCTTTGCTTCATACATTTTTTTTGTCATGGCCTATGCTACTTCCTCCACAAGGCTCGTTTTGATCATCAATAAAGTTCAAATTGAAGTGTGCCTCAGTAATAATTCCGTTACGGTTACATTGATCCAGGTGGCTTTTGTTACCACCACAAATGTTTTGCTTCATACATTTTTTTTAAACTCGATCTTTTGCACTGCCCCTGTCATGGCCTATGCTACTTCCTCCACAAGGCTCATTTTGGTTCTCCAAACCTACAGACACTCAGTTCAGTGTGAGAGAAGGACATTCCTGCATAGTTGGTGATTGAACATTGTTAATTTAAGAAACATGCCTTTTTCAGCATTCATTATTGTTATACACAGTCATGCCATCATCATGTGCCCTGCCGCATGGCGTTGGCGATCATGGCCCTCCATACGAATCTATCCCTTGTCGCTGCAAGTATATCTTCCACTCTCTTTGTCTTCAGCATTTACTCCATGTACAGTCTCGTTTTGTTGTTTGTTTGTTTTTCTTCTTTTTGATAAGCATAGAAACAATGTGAATGCCTGTCTTATCGATTGAGCCAAAGTATTAAGGTCATACATTTGTTTGAAGAGAAAGAGGTTAAATTTTTTAGTCTGAATGAATTATTGGTTAGACTAAAGCTTAGTTTCAACGTGAAAGCATATAACCAAAGGAAACGTGTGTGCACGAGCATGCCTATGTGTATGAGGTAGTAGGGAAATGCGGAAATTGTAGGCACACACGCATACATACACACTTTCAGTGTTCAAAAGATGCAAGAATAACTAAATGAGAGGCGATTCACTTTTAGACGACCTTCATTCATCATCTAGCACCATAGTAACAAAATGAAACACCATAGTAGCAAAATGAAACAAGCATTCTCCATTTCAACTTAACGAAAATTCACGATAAAAACAAATCGAGGATTATACGTTTTAGCAAATGTTTCAAACCTTGATCTGTTTAGTATCAGAAAATGTTAAACTGGAGACACAAAGGAGGAAGGTGTTTCTTTTACATTATTTGTACCATTAATCAAACAGAATCATACCATTATTCATTCCATCAATCAAACATTCATTCCATCGATCAAATGGGTTCATTCCATCAATCAATGGGATGGAAGTATACCATGATTCATGCTAACTCTATGGAACTACACCATGATTCATGCTAACTTTATGAAAAATTGAAAATACAAACATGAAGCTGAATCTCAAAAGTTCTATTTCAAGCTTGCCAGAATGTCTAGACCTGCTGAAAAAAGGTAGGATATTAATACTGCTTGCCTATCTCTGTGTGTGTCCATGTCCGTATGTTTATATGTGTGTGAAAAAAAACGTTCTAAATCTGTTGCACACACCTTTTAAAACTACCATAATTTTGCATAATAAAAAAAAAACGAGTATAAGCACAACAATATTGTCAATACTGTTACATTCTATTACACAACGCATCAGTTTTGAGCATTCACAAGCAGCCTAGTATAGGCATAGATTTATAACTATGCACAAGCTGTTCGTGCACATTTGCTTTTACGAGTAATGAAAAAACTGCTGATTTCTAAATTAATTCAGTATTTAAAAATCAATGTCTGCTGTAGCCAATATGGATGGGGATCTTTTAAATGCTTCTACACATCGATATTTTCTGCACACTTTTATACAATCATTCAGGCTTCCTTTCCGTGGAACGTTCTAAGATTCAGACGATCTCTGTTCGACTAGAACTTTTCCGTCGTTCACTTTATTGATGTAAAGGCGACAGTTAGGCCTGCAAGTTCATCTGATAACAATAAGTAAGAAAACGAAATCGGATGTTCATGCCTGCCTTCTGAATAAGATCTGGCCACTGCATTGTCTGACAGCCCATACACTACTTAGCTACACACGGGCCAATATCTTGCTCAGGCTTCCTCGTCGACTAGCAGCAAACGTCATGCGCATGCGCCACTTACTCATCTGGGTTTCTTTGTCATGGTCTTGCTCCTTCCAGCGCCGCACTATGGCCGCTGATTCACGCAGTGTGTCCAGATGCTTGGCTTGCACCGTGCATTCCTTATCAGCCAAGTCTAGTGCCTCAGCCCTTCGCTGCTTTTCTATGTCAAGTCGCGAATGTGCCCTCTCTTTGACTTCAGAGGTCTCATCGTTTATGTGCTGACAGGAAACACTGCTCGAGCGGAGATGGATCCCCGGGGTGTGCCCTTGGACGCAGCTGGCTTTGCTGGAACATGAGAGGAAGAAATAGGAGAAGACTTTGCGCATGTCTTAGGAGATTCTGGCATCTGCAGCTTAACTACCGAAATTCTTGGAGTCGGATCTTCCTCAGACTCTGTTGAGCTGGAATAATTGGAAGATGACTGATCACATTGCCTGAGGTGTTTGGAGAAGGGATTCACCTTCTGGAGCAGTCCGAGAGGTCAAGTTGGCTGGAAGTCGACCACGAGGACGAGTTGGTGGAGCTGTTCTGGCTCTGTCCACGTCACCCGACTGTTTCCTTGGGTCATCTTGGTTTCGCCGGGTTTCCTTTCCCAAGGCGTGACATGGACCGATTATTGCTGCCATCACCAGGAGGAGTAGGACGTGATGACGTACGCCCTAGGTGTTCTCCAGGCACGTGCCAGTCATCCAGCCTCCCTGTGGACATCTGCACACGGAAAAGTCGCGCGCGCCTGTCACGTGACTTGGCCATGACTTCCCCAACTGTCATTCTTTTGGCTTCTTTTCCAACCAGTGACTTTTGTATTGCCACCAGGTTGTTGGTCTGCGGAAAAAAAAAAAATTCAAAGTGTGGTTCTTAATTTGTCCATTTCATTGCATGTATCGTTTCAACTAATTGCAAAGACATGCATGTAATAATGACAGTAATTTTCATCACAATGATTAATATTGAAGCCAGTATCTCTCGATCATTTTCTTTGACTTTTCATAATCTTTTCCCTCGAGAAAACTTAAGGATACCTATGAACTGGCATTACAATCACCTTTCTCTTTTCAGGCTGTTTATAATGCTCTGTGTAAAGAGCAGTTAAGTATCTACAGTCCGTTTCAGAAACTCTGCCCACTTGTTACCCAGTGCAAATAGTCTACACAGGACCATTTTTCCCAGTGCAAATAGTCTACACATGACCATGTTACCCAGTGCAAATAGTCGAGACATGATCACTTGTTACCCAGTGCAAATAGTCTACACAGGACCATTTGTTACCCAGTGCAAATAGTCTACACAGACCATTTGTTACCCAGTGCAAATAGTCTACACAGGACCATTTGTTACCCAGTGCAAATAGTCTACACATGACCATTTGTTACCCAGTGCAAATAGTCTACACATGACCATTTGTTACCCAGTGCAAATAGTCTACACATGACCATTTTGTTACCCAGTGCAAATAGTCTACACATGACCATTTGTTACCCAGTGCAAATAGTCTACACATGACCATTGTTACCCAGTGCAAATAGTCTACACATGACCACTTGTTGCCCAGTACAAATAGTCTACACATGACCATTTGTTACCCAGTGCAATATCATACTGACCATTGTTACCATCAATGTACCATGACATTTGTTACCCAGTGCATATAGTCTACACATGACCATTTGTTACCCAGTACAAATAGTCTACACATGACCATTTGTTACCCAGTGCAAATAGTCTACACATGACCATTTGTTGCCCAGTGCAAATAGTTCATACATGACCATTTGTTACCCAGTACAAATAGTCTACACATGACCATTTGTTACCCAGTGCATATAGTCTACACATGACCATTTGTTACCCAGTGCATATAGTCTACACATGACCATTTGTTGCCCAGTGCAAATAGTTCATACATGACCATTTGTTACCAGTTCAAATAGTCGACACATGACCATTTGTTACCCAGTGCAAATAGTCTACACATGACCATGTTACCCAGTGCAAATAGTTGACACATGACAAACAATCTCAGAGACAGGTCTGCACATCTTAAGAAAACCTTCCAACCTCTTTTTTAAAGGATCTGTACAGCACCTTAAAGGCATGCCCTTTTCTATCTACACAAAGTAAAGGATAAATACCTATTTCAAAAACAAAACAAATCAAGACAAAACAAAACATAAATAGAATACAAAGAAGAAAGGCCGGGAAAAAGTATTTATTTTGTGCAATGTTACCTATCTGCACATACTGCTAAAACATTATTCGTCCCATATGGATTTTTTATTTGCACTCAACAAGACTGGATCATTACTATTATCCCTTTATACTTATTGCCTGTTGTATCAATATTTCCTTTCTCTTCAGGGCCAGCTTGTCTATGGTGGTACCCCAGGTGAATTTCTGGGTCTTGAGCTCCCTTCTACTGTTTGACACCAGATACCTGGTAGGAATGCTGCTGAGAAACTAAACAGCACGGGAAAATGCAAGTTCTGCCAATCAGTACTGAAAATGTAATAGTCCTTGAAATGGTAGGAAAGGGGAAAAAAGTTAGAAAATGGGTGTATTTGACAAGGGGTCCACTCTTTGGTGTTACTCTTTTGCATCTTCTAGTGAAGGGCAGTCTGGCTGATGCCATCTTGCTGTCTTCAGATAATGTGTCCCAACTGATCTTCTCGTGACGATGTTCATACTCTTGATCACTCTGGGCACGTAGGTTATTTGTTGGTTGGACATGGTGTCACGGCAAAATGTTCACATGATTTTTCAGAGGTTCCTTGTGTGGATGGTTGACTGCTCGGTATGGTTGCTCCCTCATCACATCATGCACCAGGACAAAAAAAATCACAAATCTCAGCATTCCCCTGACCCCCTCCACCCGTCTCAAGGCCTCTTTATTCCCACCAAATCCCCGTCTATTTCTGCTTCTCCTCATTTTTCTTTCAGTCAGAATTCTGCTTGTAACTCAGCACCACCACACCAATTCTCTTTTGTTAATGTCTTTCACCCATAAGTATATGCAAGACCGTGTAGAGGACATTACAAGCGTGTGTATGAATGTGTATATATGCGTGTGAGAGTCAGTGTGTGTGTTTTCTGCGTGTGTGTACATACGTGAGTGCACTGGGGTGTCCAAACGTACATGCGTGTATGAATGTGCGTGGGTTTGCACACCCTTCTGCCTTTTCACGTGTGCACTGGAATCACTGAGATGGTAGGTAGAAGAGACGAGGAATCGTCTTGTTACCTGGTCTTTCTCACCTTGAGTTCTGAAGAGAGTGTGGGCGAGGTGAAGGAGGTAATGGTCTTGATGAGGGCGAGCTTGTCCTTGCTGTCCCTGAGGTGGTAACGCGCGTCACTGTGCTCTTTACCCTTCTTGTGTTTATCGTGGTGAAGGGTTACAACACCATGGCGACCTGCCACCGGCTTCATCACAAATTCCCCCGCCTTGTCCTTTACAGTGACTGTGATCTGTGCACATGGTCTTTCATCATCATGAACGTCAATTATCGTTGCCATCATCATCATCATCATCATCATCATCACAGCCAACATTGTCATCAGCATGGACACGTGTGTGTGTGTGTGTGTGTGTGTGTGTGCGTGTGTGCGTGTGTGTGTGTGTGTATGTGTGTGTGTGTGTGTTGTTCACATGAAAGATTGTATGCGTACACAGACGACTTTTCCAAAGATAGTATACAATTATTTTCTGTTCTTGCCCCTTGTCATGACACAGTTGAACGATTGATTTCAGTGTGAGTCATGTTTTATCGCATAGTGTATTTCATTCAGTGTGAGTCATGTTTTATCGCATAGTGTATTTCATTTCAGTGTGAGTCATGTTTTATCGCATAGTGTATTTCATTTCAGTGTGAGTTATTTTTTATCGCATAATGTATTTCATTTCAGTGTGAGTCATGTTTTATCGCATAGTGTATTTCATTTCAGTGTGAGTCATGTTTTATCGCATAGTGTATTTCATTTCAGTGTGAGTTATTTTTTATCGCATAATGTATTTCATTTCAGTGTGAGTCATGTTTTATCGCATAGTGTATTTCATTTCAGTGTGAGTCATGTTTTATCGCATAGTGTATTTCATTTCAGTGTGAGTCATGTTTTATCGCATAGTGTATTTCATTTCAGTGTGAGTTATTTTTTATCGCATAATGTATCTATGTTCTGTAAGTGCGAAATACTCACGAAGTTGCTTCTTGGGATGGTTGAATATGTAAATTTTTACCTGTTAATATTATTATTAAACACGAATAACAACAAAAATGAACAAATGAATGAATGGTGTTGATGATTATAACGACAATTGTGCAATAACAATTGGCAACGACAAATACGACGAAGACAAGAGAATTTTAGTAGCACTATTTGAATTAGTAGCACTAATAATACATATCTGAATTAGTAGCACTAATATCTACCTGAATTAGTAGCACTAACAGTGACTTAGCAGCACCAATATACATTTTTCTGTCACCACTTTTCAATACATCTCATAATCATATTTTAACAGAATCTTTATTTGTATACATGCTTATCTGATATTCTCAATAGGCAATAAATGAATGAATGAATAAATAAATAAATGCAATACAAATGAATAAGTGAGTGAGTGAATGAATGAATGAATGAATGAATGAATGAATGAATGAATGAATAAATAAATAAATGAATAAATAAATAAACAAATAAAACAACTAAATGAATAAAGTCATTGGTCGTTCAAACGCTCACTCGATTCGAAGACGAAAGTTTGTAGAATGCTCGTGGGTTCATCCGCATTCTGCGATAGGTTGAAAAGTCTGACGAAGGATCCATAGCCCCATCACAATCCTGATCCCGTCCACCGTACAACATAGCACCAGATATCTGCCAAACGAGGAGTGCCATTTCCAACACGTTTTATGGGTAAGAGGACAGTGACAGTATAAAGATGGTTACATCATGAAATACGCATCAAGATCACAAAAGCAAGGGCAGCAATGGACAGACTGAACAGGAAGCACCACCAGCTACACCACCAAATACAAATCAAATCAAACATTATTCCGAACAAATCCTTTCGGGGGTACATGGAAGAATAGCAAAAAGAATAAATGATAAACAAGAAACTGTGAGTAAATGAACAAAATCATTAATTTACCAGAGAGAGAGACAGACAGACAGACAGAGAGAGAGAGAGAGAGAGAGAGAGAGAGGCGCACACGATCCGACTAGCAATCATAACATCTGCAAAAAACATTCGACAAGTTATGAATACTTACCAACGATACAGACTTTACAAGTCACTCGTAGTAGTTTCCATCCTCTTCTACAGAATGGAGCTTGGACACTGCTTGCTGACTCAGAGAACAGGATTCAGAACTCTGAGACCACGATCTGGAGGAAACGATTTTGTAGTGTATCCTACCTCGAAATAGGACCAATGGGTACGTATGGAACAATGTCATCACCTTGGTAGACATATAGGAACCGCTGCTGGCAACTATGAAGCAACGCAACTTTGTGTGGTTTGATCATGTCACCTGCCATGATACAATGTCTATGACCATCCTTCAGCGTATCGTAAAGGACCATTGCTAAGGTTTACCGTTTCCTGGCCAGTTTTGGGTTTATGTGCAGGCTTATGGCGTGTGCCGTGATCATTCTGGATTTTTTCCATCACATGGCACCTGTGACGATAGTGCGTTTGGAATTCATTCCGAGCGCGGAGACGTCATCTTGAGAAATTGAAACTGAAACTTACCGAGGAAGAGTTGGACGGAAACATCAAAGACTGGTTCAACCTTAATTTGTCTGAATTGCTTGTTGCGTCCCATTAGTCCTTCCAATGACCATGTTGGTTATAAAATAAGAACACACGACGCTGCCCTTCACTGGACACCAGATGGAAGACGGACGAGGAGACGATCGAAGAACATCTGGCCACAAACAAAAGAATGAAACTTCGAGGTCCTGAAGCACACCTAAGGTACCAACCCATACAGAGGCTGGCCCAAAACAGACAGGAGTGGGCACTTTTTCTTGCTGCCTTACACGGCAATGGCTTTTTTTTTTTTTAAGATCATTGCACTCAGGGAGGTTACCTTTGTGCTCACCTTTCTTTTTATTTTATCGTCCCATTTTCTACGCCACCTTATTACACGCCAATGACTTAATGGACAGTAAGCAATGATGAAAACTGTCCGTTGATAAACAACTGAAAACCGTAAAAACGAGACAGAAAAGAGGTGACGACAGTGACAGTACTTTCTCTTTCAATGGCAACGAATCCAGATCGAAGCAGAACAATCTGCTGTCTTAACCCTTTGACTCCTGCACCCTGACCGCAAAAACTGCAAAAACTGAATTCTTTGCCTCCATCACCCTTCAGGAAGCTGGTGGATAGGGTGAGGTAGTCAAAGGGTCAAGGTTTTGCTTTGCTAACATGGTTGACAGTACTGGATCTGGTGGACAGGATGCGGGAGTCAAAGGGATAAAAGAGAACACAAAGGGACATTAGTCTTAGTGTTGTTCCTCTCACCAGCTTGCGATCCTTGCTGTGGGCAGACTGGGTGGCGAACCGTTTGTGTGAGCAGGCTGGGTGGCGGACCGTTTGCTGTGAGCAGGCTGGGCGGCAGACCCCAGCTTAGTGTCACTACGTGGTTGTGTCGTACAACTGCTTTGTGTCAGAGGACGTTCTTTCAAAGCACGGAACATGTGGGGAGTGTCTGTTCTTCCGGAGGACCTGTAAAAAGAAACACGAGACAATGGAGATATTAATCAATATTTGTAGTAAATATCTTACTGTTGGCGATTTTTATTCCATTTTCTCTCTCTCAAGCGCACTGACGCATGTGCGCACGCAGCATGCTCACAACGCTGTCTACTTTCAAAATCAGTGCTTTAAGATTTAACAACGGCAAAGTAGGCCTATATTACTTGTGACATGTTTAATAAGAACGATACTACAAAGTTTTAATGATTTTTGTCAATGATCGCACAGTGTTTCTATTATTTAACGACCAACAGTCTGGTTTGAGTTGGAATTTTTATGTGCACAAAAAGTCACATAATCGCTGAATATTGCTATCAAAGTTACAGACTGGCTTTGTACGGGAGCACAGCTGCGCAGATTATCAGACTCGCTGGAACCGCTTCTGACTGCAGTAAACAAACGCAGATACTCTGTCCAAGACTATCCTTCAAGGGAGTCGAGGTCGACAGAAGAAGGGCTAGTTGGCTAATACTAAAGATTGGATCAACCTCACCCATGATTACACTGGTTGGTGCTGCATCCTAGAGAGAGGAATGGATAATTCTGTCTGCTTTCCGTGCCATCAACCCCCGAGACCACACTGGTTATGAAATCAGAATAAGTCAGAGACAGCAATGCTGTACCATTAGATCTACAGATCACAATTTTGACCCACTATAATTAAAATGCCGAAGACGTGGTGAACTGTTTCCAATATAGATCTAAATCGTGAACTATTTGCTAAGCAGATCCCAAGTCACACAATGTGAACAGAAACGAATAACATTCCGCTAGTACTACCTGGGAGGAGGAGCCCGGATAGGAATGGAGGTGGATGGTCTTTTGGTTCCTAACTGAGTCACGAAACCCGACTTGGCGATAAAAGTTCGGTTATCGGCCTTGGAACTGGCCAGTCGTCGGAACTCTTCCATCTGGGAAGTTGTAAAGGCGTCCTCATCTCGACACAAGTCCTCCTCTTCCGGTGATACGGCATCATCTGCAGTCTGGGCGGAATCTGAATTCCTTTGCTGCTCCTTTTTCTGACGAAGAAGGCTCTGTGAGAAAAAAGAACGAGAACAGGGGATCAATAGGTTGTAAATGAATGGATGAATACATAACTTGATAATTATGCAAACACACTATCGGAAACAGAGGATAGTGACAGTGACTGAAAAATACCATTTCCCCACAAATTATGTACACACGATCGGAAACAGAAGATCGTGACAGTGACTGAAAAATACCATTTCCCCACAAATTATTTAGATTGTGGGCCCATCTTCTATACCCCCTCCCCATCCCCGTAGGGATTTAATGGGATATGCATCTGTGAAGTATGACATCGAAGTTTTTGGTTGCAAATTCTTTGCTTTGATGTTCCGCTGGGTGTGGCAACAGAACAGTACATGTTTAGAGTTACCTACTATGAAAAATCTGAATTGCACACAAACCCATTACAGAAGCCAACAGATGAATATATGATTGCTGCGTGCTTTCAGAGAACTTGTTACAATTTGTGACATGTTTTTTCATAGATTAGGAACAGAAATAATGACATCTACTCATTAGAAAGATAAGATCTTTGTTCAACTGGATTAAGGATGGGACGAAAGGGTGGAAGAGTGGGAAGGTCAGCTGAGTGAGTTAAATGTGGCTTGTTCACACATTTGAAGGCTGCTGATTTGAATCAAAAACAACACCGAAAACTGAACATAAAAGTATATGAAAAGGTGATGGTTTTCATTTCGTAGTGTTGTTTTTACTTTTGTTTTTACTTGTATTACAGACAAACTTGGGTAGGATGGCTGTCTGATGAATTCATAAGTTTCAATACACCACTGAAAAAAACCCTAATCTGAATTACTCTCTCCAGTGTTGTCAAATCAGCGACAGTAACCAGTCGAAGAAAACGCGCATATAATCCAAGGATATGCTCCTGGCACTGATCAGTTTGCCTAGTTTATCACCAGGGTTAAAAAAACAAACATGAATATAAATGTATAAATATAACTAAGTACGCTAAAACCTATTAAAAATTTACCTAAACTGCGTAAAATTGCTTCTGCACATCACACTTTCTTAGAGATTGAACTGCAGTTAATATACGTACCCAATTATCAATCAGCAGTTCATTAACGGCATTCTACAGACATCCCTCTTGCCTTCAGATTTGCTTTGCTAATGTACCAAAACAATATTAAAGAACTCTGTAAAATTTCTGGTATCTAAAATTTAAAAGACGAGAATCTGTGTGTAGCTGAAGAGTTAAATTGTGGGAAATGTCAACATCAATAACAAATGATTCTTCTGTATACTTAATTATTTTGTTCCTCATTGTGGAATTATATTTCTTTTCTCGTATATGTATTTTGACCAATGTTCAGTCGTTTGTAAAGATCAGTAAACAGCCAATTAAAACATTAGACCTTGAGTATTTGAAAATATCTCCCTTCTCTCTCTGTGTGTCTCTGTCTGTCTGTCTGTCTGTCTGTGTGTCTGTCTGTCTCTCTGTCTGCCTTACCCTTCCCGGATCTGAGCAGGATCCACCATTTACGTGGAGTGAATTAAAGACTCCAAGTAGAAATGTGTGTGTGGTGTGTGTGTGTGTGTGTGTGTGTGTGTGTGTGTGTGTGTGTGTGTGTGTGTTGGTGTGGCGTGCGCTCTTTTCATGAACACATCGCATTACTCATGATTAAAACATCCAGATGGATTATATCTTGCAAACGCATGAATCTAACAGTTTCTGCTTTTGCTACAAGGATGATCAAGGCAAGTCAGATGGATTGCCGAAAGAGTGACGTCATTATTGTCCAGTTTTTGTACGTACACCGGTCAAAATGAAACACAATTGTGGCGTGGAGTCCCCAGGCACAAATTACCAACTTGCTTCCCAACATCAGAGTCTTAATTTGAATACTGCGTACCCAGTAAACGTCTATTCACGTTAATTCTGGGATATCCTTTCGTTTGTTATTTTTTAGGATCATCGCATTTTTTCTTTTTTTTTTTAAATGTTAGGTTCATCGCATCAGGAAGTTACCTTTGTGCTCACCATTTTTTGTTTTGTTTTTGTTTTTGTCCATTTTTTTTTTCTACGCCACTTAATGGCCACAGAAGCTAGAAGTTTTTATTTAATTTTTTTTTTTTTATAATGCAATGATGATAATGTCGATGAGGACAATAATCATGATGCTATGGAGTTCCATCTAGGATTGAGACTGCGTGACAGGGCTGTACTCTTCGTTACTATCATAATATATCCTGGCGTCAACCAGGCCCGAGAGATACAGACACCTGTGGTGCTGGTCAGAAGATTTGAGCAACACCCTCAATGACGCATCCGTGAAATGGATAAACTCGATTGTGTGGTTCCAGTCTTCCTAATGAGCCCATAGCACGCCCAACTCTGGGTAGAAGCCGGTTAGAGCTGAAAAATTCCATAATGATATAGTTTTGAAGGGACTGATGCCGATTCGAACCCACAACCTTCCAGTCGGTAGTCCGTTGCGTTGACCACTACACTACGGCGACTTGTTGGGGGTATATCATCCTAATATCTCGGTTTGGATCCTGTAGAATAGCTACCGTATCATATAAAGTTTATCAACAGGTATGTTGTCAGAAGTGCAGTGATATAAAAGCCATTGCTCCAGATCACTGACTTCGACTTTATAAACACTGTATAATAAAGTCGGTAGATAAGTAATTTCCGTGTAACATGTATTATACCTGCATGCTTTTCTCGTGGTACAAAAATAATGCTGTTGGTTAGAAATATTGTTTTATTGTCCACTTGATCAACGCTTTTTGTAGAAGAACTGTGCAATCGTTAAAAGAAAGAAACAGGGAAGGTGGGGTGGCGAAAGACAACAGCAACCAAAAAAAAAAAAAAACAAAAAAAACGACCTAGCCCTGGAAGATTGCGAGTTCGAATTCCCATCAGTCCTATAACAAAATCATTGGAGATTTTTCGATTCCAACTGGCACCCACCCAGAATTGAGCGTGCTATGGACTCATTGGGAAGACGGACCGCACAGTCGAGTCTCGTCGACTTCACGGATGCACATTGAGGGTGTTGATCAAATTGTCCGACCCCCCCCCCCCCCCCCCCAACATGGCAGCCGTCAGTATCTCTCGGGCTTGGTTGACGCCAGGATATATTATGATCGTAAGAGTAGAGAGTGCAGCCCTATCACGCAGTCTCAATCCTAGGTGGCACGCCATAGCATCACGATTATAATTTTCACTGTCATCATCATCGAAGTGTAAAAACTGTGCTAGCCTCTGTGGACATAAAGGTAGCATAGAGAATCTTACAAAAAACAAACAACCAAAAAACAAGGAGAGCACAAAGGTAATTTCCCTACTGATCCTATTAAAAACATCTATAGGAAAAGAATGGGCCGGGCCAGGGTGTGTGTGTGTGTAATCCTTAAGCACTGACCCATTCTGCATATTGTGCAGCTGTGTGAAAGAGGACGACTTACCATTGACTTAATAATGTTCGTATATGAATTGACAGATAAAACGTCCGTTCATCAGAACACAGTTTTGTTTTTGTGTGAATTAAATGCATGCTACACAACCAACTGCCACTAACGTTACATGGTTCACCAGATTCGTGCATCGTTTGGAAAAAATACGCGAACATATACACTCCTACTGCACGTGCGTGCGGGACACACACACACACACAAAACACACGCGCGCTGCGCACCACACACACACACACACTCACACACAAACCCCACACACACACGCGTGCGCACCACACACACACACACACACCACACACACACACACACACACACACAACACACACACACACACACACACACACAGTGACAACTTGAACACGTACCGGTGGTTGGCCTACTTGTTTCATTTCAGTAACGATGTATTTCGATCACACCAAAACTCTGTGCATACACCACCAGTTGAAACGAGCCACTATATGAAACTCGACAAGCCGTGTCTTCTAGCCTACACTGCGTATTTTATGTTTATGATATTTGGCACCCACATACGATCTCAGACCAGTCAAGTTATTGTCGGTTACCACACCGACTAATGGGGTATTACTTTACAGGTCTGTATATAAGTTTAATGTCAGATGAATGCACTGAGCACTATCCAAATATTTTAACTAACAGCATAGCCCCACCTCGTTCTGCAGTGAAGTATTTTCAGGCCAACTGGTGGATAAATCTCGCATTTCTGATCCAGTTTGTCAACATTAGAGCACATGAACGATTGATCTTGACCATTCCATCCATTCACCCTATTCACCAGTTGCAAACACTTAACCCTTTCCCTCTCTCACCCTATCCATCAGCTTCCTGTGTTTCTGTCTACCAACTTCATGCTGGAAACTGGTAGATTCGGTGGGAGAGCAGAAAAGTTGGGTTTTTGCCATGGCTAATGATGCAGGTAGCTGGTGAATAGGGTGAAAGACATTTTGTCTCGCTATCATGGCTAATCATGCAGAACGCTGGTGAATAGAGGGAGGGGGTCAAAGGGTTAAGAATTTCTTTGCTGTCATATCTGATAACACTGGAAGGCAGTGGACAGGATGAGGGAGTCAAAGGGTTAAGATTTTGTACTGCCATCATGGCATCTACACAGTGAAATCATTCGCCATCTACACAGTCAAGCCATTCGCTATCTACACATTTAAACCATTAGCCATCTAACACATCCCAAAGTCATATCTCATGTCGTGACCGTTTTTTTTTCTTTCCAGTTCCTGCTGGCTGCCATGGAGGACCACAGGGGCAGGTTGTAAGACGGGAGAGCGCCATTCTTGTCTGATGTGGATGACTGTGTAGACCTTTGCGTTATATTGCATGGTAGGCCTACTATGGTTTGTTAGAAGGCGCCTGCAAGCCTGGTACGTCTGATTTCAGCCCTCTAGATTTTCTGTAGGGGTCACCATGCCCTTAAGTCAGTGTCTATACGGTGGTCTACATCAGACGCTTCTTCCTTAAAAACAACAGATTGTACAGACCTTCGGGAGATAATGCGTTAGTTAAGTTTGGTTAATATCCGCCTTGATGTGTTCCAGTTTTATTTTAAATCAGTTTCATTCATTTTTAACACTGATAATTTATACAATACAAGAAACATGCTTCCTTACAATCAAACATACAAACCATGTTCCACGTGTGTAATGTTATCATGTTTTCCTCAAAATCTGACAAGCCACCATCTGGGATGGATCGTTCAGGAATGCAAGCAGAGCTCTATCAGCACAGTCTGACCTCATCATTGTGTTACAGTACTGTATTCGCATGACTGCAATTATTCATGTAATAGATACTGAATAAAAGCACACAAGAAAAGAGAATCAATATTTCGTGTTATCGACGGACACGTTCCATACCTTTAGCCGTTTCTTAATCTGTTCTTCCTCAAAAATGTAGTCTGCCATGGTCAGCATGAACTGTTGGTACAGCTTGCCGCACTCGGAACGATAGTCACGATGGTTCAAAGCTGACGTCACCAAACCGCCACCCGACACTGTGATGTCAAAACCATAATCACGTGATAGTTCTCCGCTCCCCTCCATCTTCCTAAGTTCTTCCGTCTTTATTCTCTGTCCGGTCATTTCAGCTGATTGTGAAAAAAAAAGTGTTTTTGCTTGGTTGTTTGGTTTTGTTTATTTGTTTGTTGTTTTTCAAACTACCTTGAAAAGATTGCATCTCAATTATTATCGGTGTATAGGTTTGAGGTTCCTGCTGAAAAAACATAAGCACAGTTTTATTCTTTCTTTAAATTTCACCGGATTTGTGTGGTAGTCCTTTCTGCATCGGAGACTGAAAATTTCAATCCACGAGAGCTAATGAATCTATTTTTAGTTCTTCGTTTATGCCCGTTATCCTGTTTCATCTACTTTCTTCCATCTCTGTTTATCTGTGTAGTCTACCTGTCTGCTGATCTCTTGTTTCCAAAAGTTCTTCCTTTGTTTTCAAGAACTTGCGACACCAAAGCGCCACTGTTAAGACTCGTCGAAATTATGAGAACCAATCACTGGATTCTCACTATGTGTTTTTTACGCCTGTATACAAGCAAAAATTGCAACAAAATACAACACGACCGGTCTCGTCTCAAAATGTCTATCCGTAGTGACCTAACACATAAAAACAGAATGTCTGCCACAGTCTGTGGTTAGAAGCGCCGGGTGTTCTTAATGGGCTTAATAGAAAAAGACGATAGATTACCGCTAGACACAAGACAACAATGACCCAACACTTCAGATCACCACGTCATACTGCTCGCTGTTTGCCAATGTAGCGCAGTGTTGTAAACCAACACCACCGCTTGTGTCTGCACACACAGATATTCAATCCAGCTTTACTAAGTGATCGCATTAGAGCCGCTGATCCTTTTTAAGGCATTGGCCTGCACATCATGCAGTGCCAGGTTTGGGATTTGAAAAGTTCGCTGACCGACATAATACACAATTCAGCAATAAAGCGGCACTGTTTAAAACACCAGACTATAGGCTACTTGACAGTTTTCTGTTCTTGATGCTTTTCTTTGATAATGTTCTTTTCTTGATACTTTTATTTGATAATTTTCTTTCTTGAAGACATTCATTCATCTATTTTTCTGTGGGTTGTTTGGACCTTGAAATCAAACCACCATTATCATCATCATCAAGTGCCCTGCCGCTTGGCGTTGGCGATCATGGCCCTCCATAAAAATTATGTGTCTCTTTCTTGTTGCCGCAAGCACATTTTCCACCCTCTCTGTCCTCAGCCACCCTGCAAGTCCGTGCAGTATTTTCTCCCTGGGTCTACCTGATACTCTCTTTCCCTCCAGCTTTCCTGTTGTGACCAGGTGTAGTAATTCCTCTTTCCTCATAAAATGACCAGTACATGTTGCTTGTCTTTTCCTAATCTTCCTTATGAATGATCTTTTGCCTCCATCAAGACTGTCTCGTTTGTTTTCTTTGCATTCTTCTAAGAAACAACATCTCTGCTGCCTCAATCTTCTTCTGGCTTTGCTTGTTGGCTGTCCACGCCTCACAACCGTATAACATTACCGGTTCTACATAATATTCAAGAACTCTCTTCCTGATGTTAACTGATAGGCGTTTGTTGGTAAGAATGCTTTTCATCTTCTTGACTGCTGTTTTGGCTTGGCAGATTCTGCTGAATCAAACCATGGTCACGCAAATTAGGCATTATATTTTGTCCATGACTTGGCATTTACATGGCTGCCCAACATGCCAATAACATATCGGCAGTAAATAACTAACTGGTACCTGCAGAAAGACAACAAATCCAGAAATATCTGTACTGAGTTTTAGGCTACTCGTGATCATGTTTCGAGGATTAATGTTATTGAAAAAGTTGACACGCCAGTTCAGACAGATACAACCCGTATGAATTCGGCGACTCGTTATGTACATATCGGTTATAAACTTGGAATATATAACGTACAGTATATATAGAAGTCCTTTTGTAAGTATTCATTTAAGCCTGGGGATACTGTTTCTCAACACACATACACACACACACACGCGCGCGCGAGCGTACGCATGCACGCACGCACGCACGCACACACAACACACACACACACTCCACACACACACACACACACACACACAACACACGCACGCGCGCGCGCGCGCACACACACACACACACACACACACACACACACACAAGACACACACACATACACACAACACAAACACACTTTATAAACGATCTAAATCATTCTCACAGTTACAGAAAACGAACGTATAATTATGTTGTATGCAGTTCTAGATGACGCAAAACCAGAATGGGGTCTTCCGTAATCCCATTGCACGTTTCGAACCTGATTCATGATCTGGGAGTGGAGAGAGGGGAGAGAGACAGGGGGGGAAGAGAGGGGGAGAGAGAAAGAGACAGACAGACAGACAGAGAGTGAGAGAGAGAAAGAAAGAAAGAGAAAGTGAGAGAGAGAAAGGAAGAAATGGAGACAGAGAGACAGAGAGACAGAGAGAGACAAACAGAGAGAGAGAGAGGGAGAAAGAAAAGAGAGAGAGAGAGAGAGAGAAGAAAGAAAGAAAGAGAGAGAGAGAGAGAGAGAGAGAGAGAGAGAGAGATTTGATTGGTTAAGTTTTTACGTCGACACCCACGTCAGGTGATATGGCCGACGGGGATAACCATCCCAGGGAAGTGGGGGAAGGGTGACCTATCTAATTCTATACTGACACCACCAGAACAACAATGATGTTAAGATGGGACAGAGAGAAGACCAGTTTTAATGTAGCGCACCCCGGGATTCGAACCCACAACCATTAACATGTGAATCCGACGCTCAAACCAACCGAGCTACTGGGGCCCGCGTAGAGAGAGAGAGAGAGAGAGAGAGAGAGAGAGGCTTGGAGGTTTCTCCGTTGTCTTAAACTCTGGCCAGCATACCATCGCGTAGTTGTTGTAGGACGGTAATGGATTTCCTTGGACATCTGTACTTCGCCATGATCCTTCAAAGAGCCTCTCTACTAACAGTGTCGAAGGTACTTGGTCAGATCGACGTAGGTCGAATACAGGTCAGTGTTCTGTTTTTGATATTTCTTTTGAAGCTGCCTAGCTGCAAACACCATGTTGATAGTCCCGCGTTCCTTCCGGAAGCCACAGTAGCTCTCCGGTAGAGAGATCTGTCTTAAGGTGTGTGTTAAGACGATTGAGTAGGACTTTGACCAAAGTCTTGCCTGCGAAGTACTGTGGGACCTTCTCGTGATGCCAGGTAAGCTTTGTGGTCAGTGGCTTTCCTCCCAAGTCCCCTAGCACGACAAGACGGATGGGATGCACCTCCAGTAACTGAAGATGGATCCTGATGAGACGAAGGACCAAGAAGTCTGTGCGTAGGACCCAGAGTCGCTCCAATTAGTCTGAAGGGACTTAAGTGGGTGAGCAGCCATTATGGTCTGACATAGATGACCGCGTTGACATTTACGTTAGATTGCATGGCACCATGGTTTGTTAGAAAGTGTCTACAACCTGGTATCTATGACTTCAGTCCTTACGTGTGGGAGTGAATGAGTGAGTTCTGTTTGCAAAGCACTGGTGGGCAAAGATTGAAGTTGCTTTTTTTCGTGGATATTGACGCTCTATATGCGCGTACACCCCAAGAAGATTCAGGCAGATCTGCACAAGAATCAGAGATAATGAATCTGAAAGTCAGTACAATGTTCAAAGCTTAAAACAACACGTAAAACAACATGCATGCCGTTCAAAACAAGTGGGACATCCCACGTTTAAGCAAACAGGAACCAGAAAAACACGAACTTAGAATCAGAACGCGTATTTGATACAACCAGACAAGACAGGCGCAAATGTCCGGCCAACTGGCCTTTGTCAAGCGTAAACGTAAGATCACAAACGAACAAACAACAAATACAAAAACTGGGAGAAAAAGACTAAAAATTTCCCTGCTGCTTCGTCCATTGGGAGAAAAGGACTAAAATGCCCTTGCTGTGGTTGTTCTTCCTTCATCAGCTCCAAGCTGTATTGGCTCTGGCCTCCTTGGTTCACGGCAACTGGGAGAAGGAGGGGAGGCGGGGGCTGCTGCATAATATTATGTCCAAGTTTATAGCCTGGAAAACATCTCTCCAGCGGAGTAGCCGGTTCCATGTGAAGGAAGGAAGTCAACCAGCAGAGACAATTTTTGCTGACCAGTCATATGGGACTAGGGGTCTATTATTGAGATGCGATTATCCAAAATTGATCCAGACCACTTGATCGAACAAGTGCGGCATGGTTTGCTTGCAGACCTGCAGGTACATTACTTGACACATGGCGATCACTGATTGCTTAATTAATCGTGACAGGTATACTTTATCAGGACAGGGGCTGCAGTTATATTGAACGACGTCATCGACCGGTAATGTTTTCTCGGGGTAAATGTATGATTAATCTCTCTTTCACCCAGCACTCGTGACTGCTATGCGCCACTATCACAGCTGTTATATTTTTCTTATTTTTGTTTAAAGCCCAGCCGACTGCGTAGAGCCATCTCAGGACTACAACCGTCCCAAAACGTACACAATACTTCAACAGGAAAAAAAGGAAAAATAAATTAAGTATGAATATCAATGTATTCGCGCACATGATCTAAGGAGATGCCCCTAGCGCTGACCACTCCATCCAACTTATCACATAAAAAAGAAATAAAAATTCAGTACAAATATCAATGCATTCGCGCACAAAATCTAAGGAGATGCTCCTAGCGTTGACCACTCCGTCCAATTTATCACATAGGAGATTAAAAAGACATACGTGAATACAAATTTAAACATAACTAAGGATACTAAAGCATAAATAAAAACAAGTTTAAATTACCTAAAATTGCTTCAGCATATCTAATTTCCCTAGAGCCAAAAATGCACTTAATACATGTACCCACCCAATTATCTAGAGTAGAGAAACTACTTAAGATTTTATCGAACACTTACAGGTGAATGGGTCAGCAAGGCAGAAAACGATAGGAAGAAGAGAGAGAGAGAGAGAAAGAAAAAAGCAAATGAATCAGGCAAAAACAAAGAGAGTGACAGAAAAAGCTCAGCTTTTAGAGCGAGAGAGAGAGCGAGAGCGAGAGAGAGAGAGAGAGAGAGAGAGAGAGAGAGAGAGAGAGAGAGAGAGAAACGAGAGAATGACATTGACAATAACAATGACAGTGACAATGATACTGTATTTTCCAACGGTAAAAGTTACTGACTAGAAGCTATTTGTCAAAGTTGCTAGTTACAGTTTTTAAACAGCTACAGTGACTACTAGATGAACCGGGTTGGCAGCCTCAATAGCTCAGTTGTTAGAAAATCGTGCTCAGAACTCAGTGGTTTGGGGGTTCAACCCTCGAGCGGGCCACTTAATCGCTGGCAGATTTGGATGGAGCGCATATGGAATTGTCCGAGTGCGATGAATCACTCTTGAGCAAACTCTAAACAGAAACTAAACAGAATCACGTGAAATTTGGGAGGGAATCCTCAACGTGTTTTGGGCCCACGTACCTTCGTCAGACTTAATCACCTGTATTCATTACAGACAAGCAATAACTGCTTTTCTGTAAGAGTCATGGTCAACATCTCTGTTGAAACAGCTGCCAGGGGATTAAGAAAGATTAGGACGATCTGTACCTTAAATCCGGTTGGGAGAGTGAGTGTACTTAATTATTAGGGTACGTTCATACTGCCACTCACGACTGTCGTGCAGACAGACAAAAATCGTGCGGGTGGGAAAAACTACTCTTTATTTTACTTGCGCTGCTGAAGATGTTCATACTGCCACAGACACGCACGCACGACCACACCCGCCAAAAAAGTCGTACGTGCATGCTACACTTCAGTCGTGCGCGCGGATGAACAGAAGTCGTGACCTCGAGGCCAACCCTTCTTTTTTATCACTGGCCATCATCTGTGCGTTCATACTGAAACGCTTCTGTACGTGTGTGCGGATCAAGAGACTGTACTGTGCTTAAATTTTCAGTCATTTTTAACAAAAGATGGGAAGACGAGAAGCTGATTTCCGAAGTCAGGACTCGACCCTTCCTTTGGAACAAGTCTGACAGAAATCATTTCAACAGAGACATGATCGCAGAGGCATGGAACAACATTGCAAAAGAAATTGGAGATGTGTGTGTTGTGGTGTGTGTGTGTGTGTGTGTGTGTATGTGTGTATGTGTGTGTGTGTGTGTGTGTGTGGTGTGTGCATGCATGCGTGTGTGATTGTGTGCTTGCGTGTGTGTATGTGTGTGTGTGTGAGTGTGTGTGTGTGTGTGTGTGTGTGTGTGTGTGTGTGTGTGTCTGTCTGTCTGTCTGTCTGTCTGTCGGTTTTTCTGTGTCTGTGTGCACTGGGCCGGTGTTTATTCATGAGTATTATGTGTATTTGTGAATGGGTTGTTTGAGTGCATTTGTAAAGCGTGCGTTTATTATAGGTTTGTGGTGCACAGAAAAACGGCGAGTTGTTTGATGTTTCAGGTTTCTTCTCTTCCACCACCACCACAAAAATCAGTTTCTGTCGCCTCGTCAGTGCCATGTTTACCAGAAAGATAAACAACGCTAGCCTCCCTTCTTCCTCAAGGACGGAAAACGTGCTGATAAGCATGAACACCTTTTCTCACGCGTACACGTTTTTTCCCATCTGCACTACAGTCGTCAGTGCCAGTATGAACGTAGCCTTAAGGTAACTTTACACACGCACACGCCCACACGGACGCACGCACGAAGAACGACATACACGTTTTAATTAGAACAACATAAGCAACACCCTCGCCTATTGTAGAAATAGTGGAGAGAGAAAGACAGAGAGAGAGAGAGAGAGAGAGAGAGGGGGGGGGTCCCAAATTGAAATGTTTTGTGGCCTGATAAGAACAAACCAGGAACGGGGAAGGGACAGAGAGAGAGAGAGAGAGAGAGAGAGAGAGAGAGAGAGAGAGAGAGAGAGAGAGAGAGAGAGAGAGAAGGGGGAGGGGGACTATAGACCTGATGATGTCATGTTGTATCTACTCATGAAAGTATTGGATCGGATATGCTTTTATTATTGGGCTCATTTATTCGAACATCAAACGATACGATATGCATTCAAGATCGTGTATACAATTCATGAAAAAAGCAGCTGTTGACAACAATCAATAACCACATTGGACTTTCTCTTTCATCTTGGAAATGCAGGAAATCAAATCGCAATATTCCTTACTCTTGATCTCGCTTGGGTTTGCAACAAAATGTAAGCGGTGGTTGATCATTAGTTTTTAGATGGCAGATTTATACATCTTTTCCTAGTTAATGACAAGTAACGAGTGCACCTACCATGAAACGTTTCCTCACGTTGATGGCATGGAAGATGAATCTGGACACGATTTTGTTGTGTCGTTCGTCATGTGAGTGGATCAGCTTTTCCACACCTATATTTACAGTTTATTTTAGAAATTTTGTCATGATGTTGTAGTAGAGTAAACATTCAAACGAGATGGTGTTCATTTTCAATGAAAGATTTAAAAATACACGTCATTATTCCATTCACAATATTGGCGAAAACTGTGAATCACTGGCAAACATACTAAGCCTGAACTGAATAAAAGCTACCCTAGAGTAGTAATTTCAAAGTTTGAAATGTATGTATCTTTTTCAAAAATGGCTTCATAGTAAACATAACGTGTATATCTTTCTCTATCCCTCATTGAACCATTCCATTCTTGAATAAAAAATATCAATCAGCTTATGTTTAAATGAATGAAGCTCTCAGAGTCTTCGTCCTCAGAGAATTTGGGAAGTTTGTGGGTCGTAGGGTGTGCATAGTCTGGTCACGGTTGGTCTCTCCTCATCAGCCACCCTACTCTTATTTCTTTTCAGTTCCTAGTACTACTCTGGATCCTCTTGTCAGGCTGGTCTTTTGTCTTCTTCTCCTTGATGGTCAGCGTCCAGTCCTGTTGTCAGCACCAATTGTAATGGGGTGGTGGTAAGGATTGAAGACCAATGACAAAAGATTGGAGGTGGTAAGGCAGCCTGACAATGATAACCCAGGGAAGTCAGAGCTGGTGTTTCTCTCTATATATTTCGTCCCAACCGCTCATGACCAGATTAGAGGAATAAGGCACATGGCACTCACACTCACATGCTTATATATTCCATGAGCAAACCGCAATGACAGCCGTTCTGGCCTGCACGAGAATCCACTCTTTAGGACCTGTGAAAGGCCAGATTTGTGTCTCTTTGTGCAAGCTCACAGTGTTTATCTTGTGGCCCGTATAAGTCATCATCATCATCATCATCATCATCATCATCATCATCATCAGGTGCCCTGCCGCATGGCGTTGGCGATCATGGACTTCCATCTGTCTCTATCTCTTGTTGCCCCAAGCATCTCCTCCACCCTCCTCGTCTTCAGCCACTCCGCAAGTCCGTCTAACATTTTCTCCCTGGGTCTACCTGGTGCTCTCTTTCCCTCCAGCTTTCCCGTGTGACCAGGTGCTGCAAATCCCCCTTCCTCATAAAATGGCCTATAAATGTTGCCTGTCTTTTCCTAATCTTCACTATGAGTGATCTACTTGTGTCTGCCTCCATCAAGACTGTCTCGTTTGTTTTCTTTGCTGTCCATGGAACTCTCGACATTCTTCTTAGAAACCACATCTCGGCTGCCTCAGTCTTGCTCTGGCTTTGCTTGCTGACTCTCCACGCCTCACATCCGTACAACAGTATTGGTTCTATATAACATTCAAGGACTCTCTTCCTGATGTTAATTGATAGGCATTTGTTGGTAAGAATGCTTGTCATCTTCTTGAATGCTGTTTTGGCTTGGCTGATTCTGCCGGCTATTTCCGATGTGCATCTGCCGTCTGGTGAAATGACCGTTCCCAGGTATTTGAAATTATTAACCGTGTCAAGGTTATGCCATTTGCTGTTATTTTGCATGATGGGATTTCATGTTTTTTACTGATCACCATGATTTGTCTTCCTGCTGTTTAGTTCCAACCCCTTACCTTTGCTTTCTATTTCTAGTATATTCACAAGGTTTTGCAGGTGCCTTTCACTTTCTGCAATTAGCACGGTGTTATCTGCGTATCGAATGTTGTTATCATTTTCCCTCCAACCTTTAATCCAGGGTCTTCTTCTAGTTTTCTCATGATGTTTTCGCTGTAAAGTGAAAACAGATCTGGTGACAAAACACAACCCTGTCTGACTCCTCTTTTGATGTTTTGGAAAGAGCTTATATTGTTTTCTATTCTCATTGCAGCTGTTTGTTCCCAGTACATATTCCTGATTATTCGTAGATCCTTTCCATCAATATTGAGTCTCTCCAGTTGGTTGATCAATTCTTCATGTCTTACCCGATCGAAAGCCTTGGTATAGTCAACAAATCATAAATACAAATCCTTATTTATCTCAATTGACCTCTCTATGATAGTTCTTAGATGTATATGGCATTAATAGTTCCCTTCCCTTCCACAAATCCACACTGTTCTTCTGCTATTTCTCTTTTGATTCTATTGCTTGACCTCATCATGATTATTCTCAATAGGATCTTGGTTACATGACTCATCAAACTGATGGTGCGATGGAGTTCGCATTCTATAGCCCCTGTCTTCTTTGGAAGTACAATGAAAATTGATTTTGACATATCTTTGGGGATTTTTCCAGTGTCGTAAATTTTATTTCGGAGGACTGTTATTTTTTCTATGCTAAATTCCTCCAGGGCTTCAATCATCTCTGTAGTAATGTTGTCTTGTCCTTGGGCTTTTCCTGGTTTCATCTTTTTCAATGCTGCTCTAACTTCATCTTTCATTATGGATGGTCTTTCAAAGTTCTTTTTTATGTGTTCTTCGTTTCTGTCATCTTCAAAAAGGTCTTTAATGTACTCTCCCCATCTGTCTAATATTTTGTCTTTTTCCATGATCTTTCGATTTTAAGCAACCAGTTGATGTGCAATTATTTTTCCTGTGGACAATTTCTTCAATTCGTCTGTACATACCCTGAGGATCCATTTTGTGTCGGTCTTCTATCTCTTTGCATTTTGTGTTCAGCCAAGCTTCCTTAGTTTCATTGCACCTATACCTGATTTCTTTGTTTATCTTCCTGTATATCTCCTCGTTTCCCTTTGCCCTCCTCCTTTCCTCTATCAAGCCCAAAATTTCATTAGTCATCCAGCTCTTTTTTGCTTTTCTATCTACTACAGGGATTTCTTCACAAGCTTCATTTATCGAATTTCTCAACTTTGTCCATTGTTCCTCACTGTCACTAACGTCTTCCAGAACACTGAATTTGTTTTGAACACGTACATAAAATTTTTGACGTATCGGTTCATCTGACTTTAAGAGTCCAAGATTTAGTTTGATGTTGCTTTTGGTCTGTTTCCTTTTCCGTAATTTCAGCCTAAACCTTCCCACTACAGGATTGTGGTCACTGTTGCAGTCTGCGCCTGGTAGTGTTTTTGCTGACAGTAAAGAATTTCTAAATCTTTTGTTGATCAGGATGTAGTCAATCTGATTTTTGGTATTATCTCCTGGACTCATCTTACTACTTTTACCCCAGTCTCACAAGAAGAAATTCTCAACACAATCAGATCCATGTCGTTCAAAACCTGCGAACTGGATCCTCTTCCAGGTTCTGTCTACGCCGACTGTCTCCCTACTCTCCTCCCATTCATCACTGACATCATCAACACTTCTCTTCAAACTGGAACTGTCCCAGATTCTTTCAAGTCTGCTATTGTTCACCCTCTCCTCAAGAAACACAATTTAGATCCAAATGAACTGAAAAATTACCGGCCTATCTCTAATCTCTCTTTCTTGTCAAAACTCCTTGAAAAAGTCGTCCTCAACCAGCTGAACTCTCACCTGTCTGCCAACAATCTCCTCAATCCTTTCCAGTCAGCCTACCGCCAGTGCCATAGCACTGAAACTGCCCTACTACACATTCTCAACAATCTCCTCCTTGCAACTGATACTGGCAAAGTCTCTCTCCTCACACTCCTTGATCTGTCTGCAGCCTTTGATACCATTGATCATGGTATTCTCCTTTCTAGACTTCATCATACTTTTGGCATCTCTGACATTGCTCTGTCTTGGTTCACTTCATACCTATCAAACAGAAAACAAACCGTTCTCATCAATGGCACTTACTCTCAACCTGCATACCTGACCTGTGGTGTTCCACAAGGATCTGTCCTTGGCCCTGTTCTTTTCACTCTTTACACCTCCCCCCTGTCCACCATCACCAACTCCCATTCTATAAAACACCACTTCTATGCTGATGACACCCAACTTCAAGACAGTGACTCACCTGATAATATACAGCGCCTGTTGACTCGCACCACTGAGTGTTACTCGGACATTAAGAACTGGATGACACACAATAGACTTCAGCTTAATGACGACAAAACAGAAGCTATCCTCATTGGCACCCGTCAGAAACTTTCTCAGCTGCCTCCTCTTTCTCTCCCATTATGTAACACATCAGTCCCAATTTCTGATTCAGCTAAAAACCTTGGTGTCTGCATTGACTCTACCCTCTCCATGAACAACTTTGTTTCTCAAACTGCCAGATCCTGCTACTATCATCTCCATCGTATAAAGCTGATCAGGAAGTATCTCTCTGTGGAAACAACTGCAAAACTCGTTCTCTCCTTCATAATGTCTCGCATTGACTATTGCAATTCACTCCTGTCTGGTCTTCCTGCCTCCACCATTCACATCCTACAGCGCATTCAAAACAATGCTGCACGCCTTGTACTCAAAAAGAAAAAAGCTGACCACATATCTCCTCTCCTGGCACAACTTCACTGGCTCCCTGTATCAAAGCGCATACAGTACAAACTAGACACCATGTGCTACAAAAGCCTCAATAACGCAGCCCCCGATTACCTGTCAAGCCTACTTGAGATCTATGTTCCCTCACGTACCCTCCGCTCTGCCTCTGATCCTCTGACTCTTCGCTTTCCACGCACTAAGCTCAATACCTATGGTCCACGAGCCTTCTCTGTTTCTGGTCCACTCTCCTGGAACAAACTTCCTCTCTCAGTCCGTCAGCAACCTACTTTTGTCTCCTTCAAGTCCGCTCTCAAAACTCACCTTTTCTCTCCTGCATAAAATCCTAACCTCACTCAACCCTCCCCTCTGCAGCCTGTCTCCGCTCGGAGGGAACCACATGGTTATAATATATAATTGTATGCTATGCTCTCTATAATTTTCCATTGCTTTTATTCTTGCTTTTATTGCTTTTATTTTTTTCCCCATTTATAGCCATGCGTGTGTGTGGGTGTGTATGTGTGTGTGTGTGTGTCTGTATGTGTGCGTGCGTGTGTGTGCGAGCGTGCGTGCCTGCGTGTGTGTCTGCTTCAGCGCTTAGATTTGATTTTATCAAGATTTTGCGCTATATAAATATTGTAATTATTAATTATTATAAGTCCATTTTCTTCTATTAGGCTGCTCAAACCAGGTGTTTCCTACTATGAACTCATTCATCTGTGCCCATTCTACAAGTTTCCCTCCCCTTTCATTTTGTGTACCAAGGCCATGAGGTCCAACTATATCCTCCACCCTATCCTGTCCCACTTTAGCATTAAAATCTCCCATTATGACTGTAACTTCTTGTGATTTACATTGGACCTTGGCCATCTCTAATACTTTGTAGAAGTTGTCGATGTCATCCTGGGTACTTGTGGATGTTGGAGCATACACCAGAATGATGTTGATATCAAATGGTCTGCCTCCCAATTTGACCAGCAAGACTCTGTCGGACACAGCCCAGTATCCCTCAACTGCTTTTGATTTGTCTTTGTCCATTATGATGCCTACTCCTTTCATGTGAATTACCACCAGAGTATATCACTGTGTATTCTCCTGATGTTATCATGCCTGCCCCCATCCATCTCACTTCCCCTAGTCCTAAAATACTGATGTTAAGCCTTTCCATCTCCATTTTGATGTTGTCTAATTTTCCCTTCTGCAACAGTGTTCTGATGTTCCATGTTGCTATTTTGGTGTTTCTAAGTTTGATTTTGGGTTTATTTTGGTCACAGTAGCTGGCTGACGGTCTGGTGTCACTTGCGCCGCATGACAGTCCCTACCGGACAGTGCTCCACAGGAGCACCTATTAACGTCGTTACTTCATTCTTCATCTTTCTTTTGTCCATGGTTGTTCTGGGGAAACTACGATGGTGGTTTCCCCTTGCCTTCCATCGTTTTTTTTTCAGGGTTAACTCCCTTAGCCTTACTCTCTCCCGAGATGTCCACAAGGCAGTGGAGCTATTTATTTACCCATAGCTTGGGGATCTGGTTCGTGGGCACCAGGGCATATCCACACGCCGGTGGGCCTGCATGTCGCATGTCTGGGGGCCAGACCTCCTCCTCCCGAATAAGTAACAAATATAAACAAAATTTTTATGCACCAGAAAAATCTGCACAGCACACCTTGCATGAAATTCACTTAGATCAAAACTTCTGTATCTCTTCTTTATAATCAATCCAAGATATTGCAGTGGATAAACGTTTCCATACACCCAACCATAGCCTCCATGATCATTAAATACTGTTATTATTTCATTTCTGAAAAAAAAAAATGGTAAAACAAAATGGTCAGTGGAATGGATCAGTCTGAAGGACACAGCACTTTATCAAACATAGTAAGTTTTTGACTCTGCACCAGTCGCCATGGTGTAGTGGTTAATGCAACGGACTACCGACCGGAAGGTTGTGGGTTCGAATCCCCATCAGTGCCTTCAAAAATTATTTGGGATTTTTCGGCTCTAACCGGCTCCTACACAGAGTTGGGTGTGCCATGGTCTCACTGGGAAGACTGAAACCACACAGTCGAGTCTCATTCACTTCGCGGATGCGTCATTGAGGGTTTTGCTCAAATCTTCTAACACCACAGATGTCTGTATCTCTCAGGCCTGGTTGAAATCAGGATATATTATGATAGTAAGCGTAGAGTACAACCCTGTCACGCAGTCACAATCCTAGATGGAACTCCATACCATCATAATTATCATCCACATCGATGTCATTATCATTGCATAATGAAAACCGTTTCAGCTTCTGTGGCCATTGAAGTGGCGTAGAAAATGGGATGGAAAAAAGGTGAGCACAACCCCCCCCCCCCCCCCAAAAAAAAAAAAAAAAAAAAAAAAAAAAGACTCTGCTGCTACCTAATGTGTACACAGTTATGGGAGTAAAAGATAGACTAGACACACTCCATACCTCACACACACACACACACACACTGAAGAAAGTGAAGCGACAAAATATGAATGAAAGTACACTTTTCATTACAACTTGATTTACTTTTTCTTTATTATTTATGACCACAGTAAACACCTCCTGCAAAAAGTAAAATCTTGTTCCAATAAGCATGGTACATGAAATAAAGATGTACTTCTAAAGAAAAACAGTCACAAAACCATGCTAAAAGATGTCATGTGAATGGAATTACAATGAACAGACTGCACACAGAAATCTGTCGCTAGCTGCAAATATTTCAGTCATGAAGATAATTAAAAAACGAAATTATCTATGTACATACTCTGCCATAGTAAAATACTGTTGTCAACAGACTTGCATAGCATAAATTAGTAACAAACTACCAAAATATACCATTAAGAATTGTCAAGTTTCTAGACCTCTCATATTACTAAGGATCACCTCTGCCCGTGTATACAAACAAACAAAAAATAACAACAAACAAACAAACAAAAACAACCCCAAATAAACAACAAACAACAACAACAACAAAAAACACACACAGACAGAAAAAAACTCACACGAGCTGTAGACCGAAAACTAACATTATTCACTTTACAAATGCACCATCTAAGATAATCAAATCTTATCAACACTGCAGGAGTCTGTATCTCTGGGCCTGGTTTTGTCGTCAACATATATTATGAAAGCAAGTGCACAGTACAGCCCTACCATGTAGTCTCAATTAGAAATGGAACTCCAAAGCATAATTATCATAACCATAGCATCGTGAAAAAATGTTCCAGATTCTTCATGTCCAGCTCTCATGATGGCCTCAGTTGTAAAGAAATTAACGAACTGGGTCAGGTCACTACACAGAAGCAGTGCAAAAGACTGGGCACAAAAACTATACAGCCCTTTAATTCTGCTGACTCACTGGTTGAGAAGTGGCACACAAGATAATGCATGCCGTAAACAGAAAATGTCCGTGGAATATGCACGATCGTACACTGTGTGCAGTCAGCAGCACAAAATGAAAAGAGAATGGCTCCATAAATATTTTCAACTTTTTACACTACCCTTATTTGGGCTTTTAATCATGATTGCCATCCAGTTTGATGTTTGCCATAAATTGCAAAATATAGATCAGTTTCTCTACATACTGTTTAGGGCCCTAAAGTGTGCACAACTGGGTGAAGCAGAACGGTGATGTAAAAAAGACAAAGCGTTAATGGTAACAGTAGTCTCTCAACCTTTTGGGGATTTGCAAATGGCAGTACCTATCATGTTAACATCTTCAGATGTCTCATGATTTCATCACAATTATTCCCCCAAAAGCGTCATTCTGGCCAGTACAAAAGTACACAATTGGTCAAAACATCTGTATTTGTAGTGAAGATTGACTGAACATAGAACAGCAGCTCTAAATGCATTTCTGTATTTTAAAGTAAATGATTAGCACGAGCGAACGTTTGGTTTTATCTTGTTGTTACTGTACATTATTGGGAAGCTGTGGTATAATCGATAAAGCACCCATCTTAAACAGTGAGAGTTTCAGAAAGCTGAGGTTTCAATAACGATTGGTCCTTTAAAACTAAAGGTCACCAATTGGTTCTTTAAAAAAAAAAAGGTCAGATTTGGGATTGTCAGTGGTGATCTTCCAAGTTTGTACTAAGCCTGCAGAAAGGATTGAAATCAAAGCTGGGTAGACGAAGCTCATAACCCCTGTCAAGGCAGACAATCTAGAAGAGGGACAACTCTGATTTCAAACCGATGAAGTGTCCCAGCCTTGGATAAATGCCCTATGTCTCAAAAGGAAAGCTGCACCTATTGACACTATTCTACGCATGGCAGACACTACATGTGTGCAACCACGAATATCAGTAGGCAAGAGAGTGGGATGAGTATTGCACGTCCCCTCATTACTTTAAAAATTCCCTGCACCGGTCAGGCACACAGGCAAGCTAACCCAAGGCCTCAGAACCCCTGCCTATCAATGCTGCGGAAGACACAGGCATACAGGCAAGCTAACCCAAAGCTTCAGAACCCCTTCCAATCAATGCTGTGGAAGACACAGGCATACAGGCAAGCTAACCCAAGGCCTCAGAACCCCTGCCCATCAATGCTGTGGAAGAACACACACCTCTAGGATTGGTCTTGTATCCCACAGGAAGAGTCATACTCGGTGATAAAGGACCAGCATGCTTACTCATCTGTTGTATCGATGGAAAAGTCCATCATATTAAACACTAGGCAGGTCTGGAAGGATTTGTCATGTCAGCAGCAATAGTCAAAAACATAAAACCTCAGTACATACCAATGCAGTATGTTATTTATATACATTTGTGCTCTCTTATCCATTTCAAATGGCATATTCTAATGCTCTGATGCATCTCTATGTATTTACACATACAAAATGCCATATTCGAACGCATCTATACACATTTATACATATATAAAGACTCTCACTAGTCTCAGTAAAGATTACAAATCACTAACAATTAATGATATATGTTCCAGCATTATCGTTATCATTGTTTTACGCCCAGCTTAAGCCCAGCCCTACACTACCCTATCATGGCTATAACAAAAAACAAACAAAAACCTGGAAAAGAAAATCAAGTGCACACATCAATGCATTCAAGCACAAAATCTAAGAATATTACCCTGATGCTGTCTATCCCTTCCAATTCATCACTGGGGGAGATAAAAAATAAAGCCTAAAACATAAGTAAGGACACTAAAACATATATAAAACCTGGTCTAAATTACCTTCCTATGCACATCACATTTTTCCTTAGAACCAAAGATGCACTTAACCCTTTGACTCCCAAACTGTGTCCATCAACGGCAAAAACTTAACCCTTTGACTTCCTCACCCTATCCACCAGCTTCCTGCAGGAAGCTGGTGGATAGGGTGAGGGAGTCTAAGGGTTAAGATTTTGTTTTGCTAGCATGGGTAACCAGCAGGATGCTGGTAGACAGGGTGTGGGAGTCAAAGGGTTAATACATACATCCAATTTTCAATCTTAAAATGCACAAGTACCAATTACCAATCCTAAAATGCACTTAATACATTTATCCAATTATCAATCCTAAAATGCACTCAATACATGTATCCAATTATCAATTCTAAACTGCACTTAATACATGTATCCAATTATCAATCCTAAAATGCACTTAGTACATGTATCCAATGATCATTCCTAAAATGCATTTAATACATGTATCCAATAATCAATCCTAAAATGCACTTAACACATTTATCCAATTATCAATCCTAAAATGCACTCAATACATGTATCCAATTATCAACCATACATTGCACTTAATACATGTATCCAATTATCAATCCTAAAATGCACTTAATACATGTATCCAATGATCATTCCTAAAATGCACTTAATACATGTATCCAATGATCATTCCTAAAATGCATTTAATACATGTACCGGATTATCAATCCTAAGAGAAAGTATTTGAGGTTTTATAGAAGACATACAGGTGAATGGACCAGCCAGGCAGAAAATGACGGGAAGAGATGACAGAAAGCAAAGAAGAAGGCAAAAATAAAGGGAGTGGCAGAAAAGAGTAAATTTCTAGCACAGTATTTCCAGAAAGTGGATATATTGTTTATACAGAAAGAGCCCCTGGCATCCCATGCGGAATGTTCTACTCTCTTCATACGTCAAACATGCGTACATTGAAGGCCCTTAGTAAAATGTAATATTAGCCCTTTGAACCCGGCTGGCCGATGTGGCGGCCAGCGCGATTAATACCTCTGTACCCGGCAGGCCGCAGGAGCGGCCTGACATGTCCAGTTGACCTGGCCTGATATGGTGCTGGCGTGCGGTATGCGACCTACCGGCACCTTCTTCCTCTGCCACATCCTGTTTATATTACCGAATTCCAGACACCCTATACTTTCTTCCTGGCAAAGTTTTAAGCATTAGAAGGATTTATTCTGAGACACCGGTTTTCGCTAGAATTTCTCTAAAAATACTCAGGGTTGAGGGTATCAGAGGTCTAGAAGTACTTAGGGCTGAAAGGGTTAAAAATCACTCACAATTTCCACATTTTTCATGTGATTGCATAAACATGCACAAAAACAACAATAACCGGAAACACACTAACCAGACAATCTATCACAGGGAATGTACTAACCGTACAATATACAACAGTAAACATATTAACCAAGGAAATAAGAAACATGATGCTTGCAATTTACTATTAACTTATAACTACGTCTTATTCTAAAAATCAATCATTTTAATCTCAGAAGGCACTCAGTAAAAAAATACCTTTCATTTTGCATGATATCACATACATATGTATGAACTGTTTCATATGACCATCTGCAGAATAGTAATCACCAACTATCCAGACACAAAAAATTTCAACAGTCTCCAACCATGTATACAGAATTTGTTACATTACACTAAACCCTGTATATCCTGCAAAGAGTATCCAAAAAACATAATGTATGGTGATAAATCAGTCCCAAAAAACCTATCTCAACCACTTGACGTTATTTTAAACGCTATAAAACTTGTAAACGATCTGATAACAAGTCAGACAACACGATCAATCTGCTCTGATCATGAAAACTGTCAAGAAACTGCAACATTTATAAATTAAAAAGGTTCCTGAGCTGAAATGTGTAAAGGGCTCTTTGTTCTTGTCACATGCCAGGTATTCTGTTCATCTATCTGTATTTTTTGTTTGTCTGTTGTTGCTGTTGTTTTTGTTTGTCGTCTTTTTTCTTTTTTTGAGCATTCTGATTTTTCTCTGAAAAACAACTGTTCTACCCATGTTGTGCATACCCGATGTTTTCATGCTTCCATCAGTCAGGCATCGATGTGATTAACATGATCTTTAACATGTATCCTTGTTATTCTACATGCATATACATAAGAAGGTGGTTTAGGCAATGGTAGATCTGCAGATCTGTTGACCTGGGAGGTTGGAAAATCTAGCGGAGATGTCTAGGTAGATCGAGCCCAGGATCTTCCCATCTAAGTCCGACATTTACCCACTTGACTACCCCACCTGTCATACCTGTGTCTGATTTCAGTAATCTTAGCTTCAAATTTTGGAATGAATCGCCTTATTTCACCAGTAACTAAGACTGTGAAATCTGCATCCATAAAACCAAAGAAATAATTCACATCTTAAAATTCAAAACGGTTTTAAGACAAACTTGGACACATCTCAAAATCAAACTTGTTTAAAGACAAACAACAACAACAAAAAAGCAATACAACAGAAGTACACATAACAATGCCAGAAATCACTAATTGACAGAAAATCAGAAGTCCCAAGAATATAACTCAACATAGGTAAGATAGGAAATGTGAGCACAGCTCAGTATTAGACAATCCCGAACTTGTAGACGGTGGTTTGCGTGTACGTTTCTCCTGGCCTCAAAATGGTGTTTGGAAAAGATGGCTGAAACACACAGACAAATAAAAAAGTTGTACCTGAACAACATATTTTTTTTCTTATTAACAAAATACAATTGCATTTGTTATTGCTTTATCTAATTTATTTCCTTTTCTGTCAAGATGAACTTCCCATATGAAATTTGTGCTGCTCTTGCTTCACCATCATCATCAGGTGCCTTGCTGCATGGCGTTGGCGATTATGGACTTCCATCTGTCTCTATCTGTTGTTGCCTCAAGCATCTCTTCCACCCTCCCTGTCTTCAACCACTCTGCAAGTCCGTCTAGTATCTTCTCCCTGGGTCTACCTGGTGCTCTCCTTCCCTCCAGCTTTCCTGTTGTGACCAGGTGTTCCAATTCCCCTTTCCTCATAAAATGGCCTATGAATGTTGCCTGCCTTTTCCTAATCTTCCTTACGAATGATCTACTTGTGTCTGACTCCATCAAGACTGTCTCGTTTGTTTACTTTGCTGTCCATGGAACTCTCAACATCCTTCTTAAAAACCACATCTCGGCTGCCTCAATCTTGTTCTTGCTTTGCTTGTTGCCTGTCCATGCCTCGCAACCGTACAACAGTATTGGTTCTATATAACTTTCAAGAACTCTCTTCCTGATGTTAATTGATAGGCATTTGTTGGTAAGAATGCTTTCCATTTTCTTGAATGTTGTTTTGGCATGGCCAATTCTGCTGGCTATTTCTGATGTGCATCTGCTGTCTGGTGAAATGATCGTTCCCAGGTATTTAAATCTATCAACCTGTCTCAAGGTTGTGCCGTTTGCTGTTATTTTGCATGAGGGGATTTCATGTTTTTTATTACATTAACAGTTCCTTTCCCTTCCCCAAATCCACACTGTTCATCTGCTATTTCTCTTTTCATTCTATTCCTTGTCCTCATCATGATAATTCTCAATAGGATCTTGGTTACATGACTCATCAAACTGATTGTGTGATGGAGTTCGCATTCTAAAGCCCCTGTCTTCACAATCATCTCTGTGGTAATGTTGTCTGGTCCTGGGGCTTTTCCTGGTTTCATCTTTTTCAATGCTGCTCTAACTTCATCTTTCATTATGGATGGTCCTTCAAAGTTCTTTCTTATAATGTGTTCTGCATTTCTGTCATCTTCAAAAAGGTCTTTAATGTACTCTCCCCATCTGTCTAATATTTTGTCTTTTTCCATGAGAATCGTACCATCTTTCGATTTTAAGCAACCAGTTGATGTACATGTCTTTTTCCTGTGGACAATTTCTTCAGTTCTTCTGTACATGCCCTGAGGATCCGTTTTTGTGTTGGTCTTCTATTTCTTTGCATTTTGTTTTCAGCCAAGCTTCCTTAGCTTCATTGCACCTATTCATGATTTGTTTGTTTATATTCCTGTATATTTCCTCGTTTCTCTTTGCCTTCCTCCGTTCCTCCATCAAGCCCAAAATTTCTTTTGTCATCCAGTTCGTTTTTTACTTTTCTATCTACTACAGGGATTTCTTCACAAGCTTCATTTATCGAATTTCTCAACTTTGTCCATTGTTCCTCACTGTCACCAACGTCTTCCAGAGCACTGAATTTGTTTTGAACATGTACATTAAATTTTTGACGTATCACTTCATCTGTCTTTAAGAGTCCTAGATCTAGTTTGATGTTGCTTTTGGTCTGTTTCCTTTTCCGTAATTTCAACCTAAATCTTCCCACTACAGGATTGTGGTCACTGTTGCAGTCTGCGCCTGGTAGTGTTTTTGCTGACAGTAAAGAATTTCTAAATCTTTTATTAATCAGGATGTAGTCAATCTGATTTTTGGTATTATCTCCTGGACTCATCCAAGTCCATTTTCTTCTATTAGGCTGCTCAAACCAGGTGTTTTTACTATGAACTCATTCTCTGTGCCCATTCTACAAGTTTCCCTCCCGTTTCATTTTGTGTACCAAGGCCATGAGGTCCAACTATATCCTCTACCCTATCCTTTCCCACTTTAGCATTAAAATCTCCCATTATTATGGTAACCTCTTATGATTTGCATTGGGCCTTGGCCATCTCTAATACTTCGTAGAAGTTGTCGATGTCTTCCTGGGTACTTGTGGATGTTGGAGCATACACCAGAATGATGTTGATATCAAATGGTCTGCCTCCCAATTTGACCAGCAAGACTCTGTCGGACACAGCCCAGTATCCCTTAACTGCTTTTGATTTGTCCCTGTCCATTACAATGCCTACTCCTCTTTCATGTGAGTTTCCACTAGAGTATATCACTGTATCATGCCTGCCCCCTTCCATCTCACTTCCCCTAGTCCTAAAATACTAATGTTAAGCCTTTCCATCTCCATTTTGACATTCTCTATTTTCCCTTTTGCAGCAATGTCCTTGCTTGGGAGACTGAATTGCAGCAGTGCGACACCACACTTTTTTTCTTTGATTTCTGTATACATTTATTTCCACTTATCTATGGAAGGGGATTTTTCTGCAGAATTTCACTGGGGGCAACCCCTTTGTTGTCATGGGATCTTTAACATATGCTAAATGCATACTGCACATGGGACCTCGGCTTATCATCTAATCCAAAAGACTTGTTCTGGATGAAGCAACATTGGTTCCTGGCTGTTTTTTGGGTGGAATTTTATCAATCTAGATCTATAATCCACCATCTACTAACTACCTGTTCGACCAGAACACTTACCATGTCAAACTGGTGCAAATCTAGGCCAGTATAATCTATTAACTCCCTGTTTAGCCACAATACTTACCATGTCAAACTGGTGCAAATCCAGGCCAGTATAATCTATTAACTCCCTGTTTGGCCAGAATACTTACCATGTCAAACTGGAGCAAATCCAGACCAGTAGGTTTGCATTGCTGGCCTAGAAATTCTGCACCTAACAGCTGTTTTAAGGCAGACTCAGGCTCACATCGTCTGCTAATCAGAACTCTTCCCTCCTATTACTGCTTTGAACTGGTGTATTTCCTCAATTCCATGAATCTAAAAATGACCTCCACAGGAACCACAGCGATCAGAAGTGAGGATGGATGGGCAGGCCTGAAAGTTTAACATAATACGTATACTAGCCAAACAGGGATTTAGTATAGACTTCCCATTTTGGCATAATATATACTGTACCATGTCAAACTGGTGCAGAATTCAAAGAAAAAGAGGAAGGCATTGCCCTAATGGTTCACTTGGTGGTCCCTGTCACCAAAATGATCTTGATGGCCGCGATAAAGGAAATCCCCCAGGAAACATCGGCCTTGGTGATTCTCAAATCCCTAAAGCAGTGGGAGATGAAGGGGTTTGCAAAAAGCCAAGAGGCTGCCTCTAGGATCTGACTAAGAGGCAATGAGTATTGGAACTCCACTGAGGTGGTGATGGCTCTAACGTCATGCACCGTACACAGCTGTTGCTGTAACGGCTGTTTCTATCTTTTAGTCAGCCGGCACCATATACAGATAACAGATGTCCAGTACTACCGCCTCAGCCGTGTGTTTCCACATTGTCAAATACTGGAAGGTTACTGGTGCATTACAATATTCACTTTCAAAACCTACAAAACTTTCTTATACTTGAACGGAAAACCTAGAGAAGATAAAAGATTATGGCGACCTGAATAACAATAGTAAATCTAATAACACAGTAATCGCAGCTACAAATGTCTCACACACACAACACACATAAAAGCCCCACAACCTGAGTGTTTCAATTTCTTACAGCTGTTCAATATTGCCATACATATAGTATCATTATACGTTTGTTCAGAAACATGCAGTGGTCTCATCATTTACCTGATTTGGACTGTCAGGATAATGCTCAGCCTCCAAACAGAAACCACCAAACTGATTATAGTTAGCACCTCCCTTCGCACCGGGAGAGTTCAGATAGAAAGCAGTGTAGAACTGTAAGGCTGGCTCAGTTGTCCGGCATTCTATATAACGTCCTGAAGGGTCGTGCTCAACTCTGGTGAAAAACAAATCACTTCTTCAGTTCATGAAACACAGACCATTTCTTCATTTAACACATTCTTCAAGAAAAGATTTAATAATGTAGGCTACAAAACTGAACACATCTTTGCTGTACGAAAGCTTTGTGCCTGTAAGTTCTTTCTTTAGCTCAACCTTTCTCTCTGGATTATGTTCTATATTTGATGCATTTTTGTGGAGGAAACTGACAAGACAAATGGCCTCCAAATTCTGATTTATCACGTGGGGATGAGGCTGCACAATCCTGAAAAATGAAAATGAAATTGCAACTGTTAACTGCATTCAGTATGATATTGATAGTATTGAAAATGTAATGAGTGGAACACAGACAGCAGTTCTGACGAGCACCAGTGGCAAGGGCAAAGCACATAGTAGAAGGCAGCGAGTGTCAACAGTTATACTAAACATTAAGTACAACACACTGATGTAGCATACATATGCTTAAATAACCGCAAGTAGTGCACACTGACCTGGCAGCCAGCTTGGGAACTCCATCAGTAGGAGGAGTGAGGCAAAAGGTGTTGTCAAAACCCTTGCCATGGGGTAGCCTGTACAGACGGTCAAGTATTTTCACCGGCTTCCTAAGGTCCAGATCTGTTCCTTCCACAGGAAGAGTCTTCCCTGATAAAACAAACATACACATATGTATCTATACATGTCTATTTATCAAACTGATATATGTGTAAATGTAGCCATTTCTGACCCCATCTGATGAGGTTATGAATAGATGACCCACACCACCTATCCCCCAGTGACTTCATAAATCCATCTACTAAAACCAAACATTATATCTCCCTTAAACCACGCATAAAAAGCTGCCCCACATTGCAAACTATTGTCCCAGTAAAATTTTTCATGCTTTTTTTATCATCACAAAAAAGACTTTTGGACCTCGGTATATGTGGCACAAGCAGATGTAGTTCATAAGATTAAATATGTAGTCTACATGCCAGCATATACAAAACAGTGATGATATTAAAGGTTATATCAATTTTTTAAAAACTTAAAAAAATTTTTCTTCTTCTTCTATAATACACAACATCAACAAACAATGTGGCAAGAGAAATGATAAAAATTCATACATATTGAAAGAAGTACTGTTGACACACGAACAACATACAACATATAAAACATATAGGACAATATTTTAAACAGTGAAGGTGTCAATGTATCCATCAAGATCTAAGTGCATGTATCAAACAAAATCAG
Organism: Monoplex corrugatus; assembly: GCA_030674185.1. Lineage (NCBI taxonomy): Eukaryota > Metazoa > Mollusca > Gastropoda > Littorinimorpha > Ranellidae > Monoplex > Monoplex corrugatus. The sequence goes on from JAPXFY010000012.1 coordinate 31,030,603, forward strand.
ATTTCTATGGACAAAACATTGGCACATATTCCACTGAGCATTAAAAATGGACAAGTGAAAGTTTATTTTGGCATTATACTGTTCAATTTTGAATCTCAAATTCAGCATTTTTTTTTAAAGTAGGTACACTTGGGAACACATCTGCCAATTTTGCACTTACAGATAAATAATTCTGTAAAATTATTTTATGATCAAATATTCTTTTAGTTTTTACATTTTCATCAATACCAAACAACACAAGATTTCGTGAGATTTTGATGGAAAAGGCATTTTTGTGTTAATTGATTAAACGTTCTATCAAGTTCCAAAAAATATGAAAACAGTAACAGTTCCACAGGAAATGTTCAATACAGTCTCTTACATTATCACACCATACATAATTCATTGATTGCTATACCTACTGCATTTAAAATTATACTGAAGGCAATATCCAATGAATTATTCTTAGTTGTAACCATTTTAGTTTAACATCATTTAATTTATGAAGTTTTAGAAAAACATTTTCCCTTAAGATATTTAAACAAGTCTCAATATTTCAATATATTCACTGGGATTTCAGTTCATAACTGTGCATTCACTATTCTGGAAGTAGATTATAAAATGAATGACTAATCTATCATTTAGTATCAATCAATCAATCAATTAATCAAATGTGCTCTCTCTGAATGAATGAATAAATCAACATATCAAAGAATATTTGCTCTTCTATCAGAAACAGAGAAGAGGGAGGGGGGGGGGAGAGAGAGAGGGGGGGGAGATAGAGATAGAGAGAGAGAGAGAGAGAGAGAGAGAGAGAGAGGAAATGGTATGGAGGCACAGTTGTATATAATATATAAAAGAATTTAAAAAGATAAGCTTTAAATATAGAGGAAAAGGTATGAAGGCACAGTTGTATATAATATATAAAAGAATTTAAAAAGAAGTTTTAAATATATGAAACATCAAACTCAGCAACTTCTCACACCTGTGGGAATGGAATGTTCATCCACCTCGACGTATTCGTCTGCATGAATAGTTGCAACGTGACCATCCAGGTTACCAACATTCTGCAAACACACACTACATTGGAAAAAATGATTCAGGGTAATAAATGTAGAGGAAGAAAGATTATTATAGTCATGAAATGGCTGTACAATTGACCTTCAGTAACAATTTTTTTAAACAATGAAATAAAATAATACAACTCTGCTGCCCAGATTGGCTGCCGGCTTCAGGGAATCAGACCTGACGATTTTTGGGAAAGTCCTGGTGAAAGCTCGAAACAATGGCAAACTTGGGATCCCTTTGGGGGCATATCATAACTAGCTACAAAGCAGAATAGGTTGTGTCTGGGGCGTGATGTCTGACTGCTTTTGCATTGATTGCACACCCCCTGTGGTTGTGGTCAAACTACGCAGATAGCTTCCGACTGCTAAGTGTCGAAACTATAGCATGGGGAGAAGAGATGGCAGCAATGTGAGCTGTCAGCGGGGTGGGCCACCCAAAAGAGAGATGAAAGCCCAGAGTAAGGCAAGGGAGGGCTCTCTTTTATTCTCTCTTGGTCTGGTGGCTTGGTTGAACCTGGCTGGCTTACATTATGTGGGTGTGTCCCAGGGTTTGTCATCTCCCCACCTGGCCATTCGGCTTGTGAACAAGGTAACTGATGACTGGTCTGAACGGGTTGTACAGAACATGCACATTTCCCTCTGCTTGGAGAAATGGTTACTGTGTGGTGTTGGAGCTGGGAGGTGATTGTCTGGTCAATGGTGAAGTATTTTTGCTCTGGTCCCATTAAGAGTTTGTAAATGAACATTTTTAATATTAAAATTACCTGAACAACTACCTTCAATCAAAGGACATTGAACACAGTTATGAAGTGGTTGTTCAATCAAGGCAACATAGGCAGGACAGATATAAGGATCATCCAATAAAGTATCACAAGGTTTATCTGAAACATCTCGCCATCCCATGCTCAGTTCATGGTTATACTGATTTGGTCCTTAATCTTTTCATCCATCTTCTCTCCACTGAAAAGTACTGTACATTATTTCAATTCCACTTGCTTCTGCCCTGTTACTTTTTGTTATTGTTGTTTAACCCCTTGAGTGCCGTGTCTGTAAAATTTACGCTGTCTTTCGTTTCCTGGGTTTCCTGAGAGAGTAAAACTGTGAAAAGAGGGAATTTATGTTACTGTTTCTCTACTCAATGTGGATGAATAACAAACACAATGTGTGTGTGTGTGTGTGTGTGTGTGTGTGTGTGTGTGTGTGTGTGTGTGTGTGTGTGTGTGTGTGTGTGTGTGTGTGTGTGTGTGTGTGTGTGTGCGCGTGCGTATGTGCATGCGTGTGTGTGTGTGTGTGTGTGTGTGTGTGTGTGTGTGTGTGTGTGTGTGTGTGTGTGTGTGTGTGTGTGTGTGTGTGTGTGTGTGTGTGTGTGAACAGGCACACTTCTCGCTCTCTTGCTTGTTCTAAATCAACAGCGACTTTCCCAAGGGGGTGGGAGACGATTGGTGTATGGAGAGGGGGTAGTCTTGGTGACTGGACTGAGTTATAATGACATTGACAACCACAGCAGGAAGCAGCTGTAGTAGGTCTGACAAACAGGAAACTGTACCTAAACAACAGCCTCACTGCTGTCCCATGGGAATGGAGGAAAATTTTTATTTTTTCATAAACATGCCTGGGTGTCTTAACTGACCATGCCGAGTAGAACAGGGAAACCTGCTGAAGGCAATCTGATCCAGGAATGCAGAGTATAAACACAAGGGTCGTGTCCCGTTCACCGCATAGCTGTTACCGCGAGGAAAGCGGGAAGCCGGTAGGAAGGATAGACGCACTGCCTCCCGCTAAACTCGCCGCCGGTAATGAAGGGTAGAGGATGGTTTTAGATTTTCAGTACTCAAAGAGTTAATCGTACAGGGGATTGGAAAAACACGAATACAAATTTAAGCATACCTAAGGACACCAAAACATATAGAAATAGGCACAATTTACCTAAAATTGCTTCTGCATATCTCATCCCCCTGGAGCCAAAAATGCACTTAATACATGTGCCCAATTATCAATCTTAAGAAAAAGTACACAAGACTTTATTGAACACATACAGGTGAATGGACCAGCAAGGCAGAAAATGATAGGAATAAATGACACAAAGCAAAGGAACAAGGCAGAAATGAAGAAGAGCAACAGAAGAGAGGAACTTTCTAGCACAGAATTTCCAGAAGGTGGGGATACTATTTATACTGAAAGAGCCATATCAGGGCTACAACCTGTGTACAGCCATATCAGGGCTACAACCTGTGTACAGCCATATCAGGGCTACAACCTGTGTACAGCCATATCAGGGCTACAACCTGTGTACAGCCATATCAGGGCTACAACCTGTGTACAGCCATATCAGGGCTACAACCTGTATACAGCCATATCAGGGCTACAACCTGTATACAGCATATCAGGGCTACAACCTGTGTACAGCCATATCAGGGCTACAACCTGTGTACAGCCTTATCAGGGCTACAACCTGTGTACAGCCATATCAGGGCTACAACCTGTGTACAGCCATATCAGGGCTACAACCTGTGTACAGCCATATCAGGGCTACAACCTGTGTACAGCCATATCAGGGCTACAACCTGTGTACAGCCATATCAGGGCTACAACCTGTGTACAGCCATATCAGGGCTACAACCTGTGTACAGCCATATCAGGGCTACAACCTGTGTACAGCCATATCAGGGCTACAACCTGTGTACAGCCATATCAGGGCTACAACCTGTGTACAGCATATCAGCTACAACCTGTTACAGCCATATCAGGGCTACAACCTGTATACAGCCATATCAGGGCTACAACCTGTGTACAGCCATATCAAAGCTACAACCTGTGTACAGCCATATCAGGGCTACAACCTGTATACAGCCATATCAGGGCTACAACCTGTGTACAGCCATATCAGGGCTACAACCTGTGTACAGCCATATCAGGGCTACAACCTGTGTACAGCCATATCAGGGCTACAACCTGTGTACAGCCATATCAAAGCTACAACCTGTGTACAGCCATATCAGGGCTACAACCTGTGTACAGCCATATCAGGGCTACAACCTGTGTACAGCCATATCAGGGCTACAACCTGTGTACAGCCATATCAGGGCTTAACCTGTGTACAGCCATATCAGGGCTACAACCTGTGTACAGCCATATCAGGGCTACAACCTGTATACAGCCATATCAGGGCTACAACCTGTGTACAGCATATCAGGGCTACAAACTGAGTACAGCATATCAGGGCTACAACCTGTGTACAGCCATATCAGGGCTACAACCTGTGTACAGCCATATCAGGGCTACAACCTGTGCAGAACCGTATCAGGGCTACAAACATTTCAAAACAACAAAATATCTTGTTGACCCTGAAAAAAAAAAACCTGTCTAGAAAAGAAAATTATTTAAGTAAACATATCAATGTATCTGCAAACATAACCTAAGGATATGTCCCAGCACTGACCTCATGCCACCAAATCGATCACCAGGGATTAAAAAACAAAACAAAAAAGAAAACCAAAAGGGAACAAAAACATAGACACATGACTTAGTACACTAGAATATACATAAAATCAGGCAGAACTTACCTAAAATAGCTTCTGCAATCACCTTTCCTTTAAGCTAAAATGCACTTAACACACTTACCCAATTATCATTCATAACAGAAACTAAGAAAGTAAAGCTTTACAGAATACATACAGGTGAATGGACCAGCATGGCATAAAATGATATAAAGAATGACAGAAAGCAAAGAAGCAAGGAAGAAAAAAAACAACCAAAAAACAACAACAAAATGACAGAAAAGAAGAAATTTTCAGCATACTATTTCCAGAATGTAAGGATACTATTTATACTGAAAGAGCCCCCCCCCCTCCCCCCCCCCCCCCAATCCCATAGGGCAAGCTCCAACAATACCACACAGAAAACTAAACTTAAAAGAAACCAAACAACTAACAAAACTATTAAGTGGATTATGGACAACAACACAACTCTAAATGCTTACATGTCCAGCAAGATTGAAGAAGGCATGGCAAGTGAGGTTGACAGGCGTGGCCTTAGTGGTGGTTGCCTCATACTCCACAAACAGCTCATTCTTGTCCGTCACACTGAAGGTCACAGTGGAAGTAAGTTTCCCCGGGAAATGTTCCTCTCCATCTTCGCTGATGTACTGCATTTTAAGTTTATCTCCCTCCACGCTGCCAGTCCACAATCTCTGCCCAAAGAGAGAGAACACACATTCTATCAATGTTTGTTTGCTGCAGGTGAGCACGATTGTAGCCTTCCATCCCTTCTTCCTATCAACCGGTTTGCACCAGCTTCCTACAGGAAGCCAGAAAAAGCTGGTGGACTGGATGAGGGAGTTAAAGGATTAAATGGTAAATGGCAGAATTGCATAAAAAACAAACAAAAAAACTTTCATTCATTTGCGTTTTCGACAGAAAGAATTAATGTTAATTTTTTTCGTCACAGAGTAAAACTGCACCCTAGAAGGACTTAATGTTAAGTTTTATTTCTCGCAAAGAATTAACATTAATAACATATCACAAGTACCAGTTTATAACTTGAGTTTTCCAAGTTTTCAGTTTATAGCAGTATCAATGTTAATAATGTTAGAATCAATATACAGCAAATAACCATTAAAAATATTTATGTAATAACTCTTTCTTTATAACTATATGCTGTATTGTATTTAATATGCACATCTATCTGAACTGAAGTGCTCTATTGGGTACTTTGCGTTTAAAAATTCTTGGTGCGTGTTCAAAGGATGTATCCAAAGCTAAGTAGTACAGCTCTGGTCAACACTCATCCTAAAGTACAAATATACTCTTAGACTTGCAGTGAATGTCTTTTCTTGATGAGTATTATGATCATGAATGCTATACTAACAGCCAGTACAGAGCGTGAATGAGTGTGTGGTATCAGTTTATTTGTGGCCAAGTGACATTAATACTGATTCTGCTGAGAATACTTGCTGTGCATACACACTTGCCCATTCCATTTATAAAATTTGGAAATGTCTATGGATTCAACTCTACATTCAGAAATGTTCTTTCATATGAGAGTAAGTAACCCCCTTTGCCTCAGTTGTGAAAAGACTGATTTTTTTTCAACAAGTGCTAAATCAATCAATAATAAAGTACATGCATTCAAGCTTTGCCATTTGTTAGTCCATTCCATTGTCCATAATAACACAAATTTCAAATCTGTATGTACTTGCATTCTTTTTCTACATATACATTTTTTTGTAATCTATACAAATGGCCAGTTCAGAGAGTGTGGTGAAAGAAACAACTGTCCAACATAGAATGAGTTAACATATATTAATACTAATGACCTGCAACTATTTTTGCGATGAGAAATTTTAAATGAATAACAATCTGCTTTGACTTTCCAGTAAGAGGTAATGTTGAAGTCCCAGTTGCACACAAAGCAAGATATCGGGATAGGTAAGTGAGCTTGACAACAACACCTGGTGGTGGATGTCTTTTCCCCAATTTCTCAACCACCAGTGTAAAATGGTGTTCTGCATTAGCTGATCTTATGCACTTGTAAGATATGGGTTATGTGCTATTATACGACACATGAGTCTTAACTGTAAAAGAGAAGAGACTACAAATAGTTACACTATTGTGCTATATTTACCTTATCGAAGCCAGCTTTTCCTCCATGGTTCGTGTTGGGGCCATTATTGATAAACAGCTTATGGGTCTGACCATCAATGGTAAAACTGCCACCAGCAATGCGATTGGCCACACGTCCTATAATGGCTCCGATGTAGTTGCATACTCCTTCATATCCTGATCAGGTTTGAAAGAGATGAAGAGCAGGGTATTGGTTACAGTTTCTACTCACATATGAGCCAGGGTCAAAAAGAGCTTTGGGGTGACTTTCCTAGTTTAAATCACTGCAACTAATTTTCTTGCCTTTGCACAGCCTGAACAATCCTAGATATTGAGTTTTAAATGTCAAATCAAATAGCAGACATGAATTCATGGGGGTTGAACAAATCATTTATTAGCCAGTCAAGTTTATATTTACACTTTTACTCAAATTTCAGCCTTCCTTTTACAGATAGGTGTAGTAGGCTGAGAATAAAGTTTGGTGTTAAACCATTGGTTGTACCTATGTATATATTTTTTAGTTTCTTATCAAGGTTACTCACTAGTTTATAATTTCATTTGGGTTTGTTGCCTAAGTTTTTCATATATTCTGCAATATTAAAGTGTAAATATAAGGTTTCATTTGTGACACTTTTGTGTCACAGGCCTACAGTTTTTTGATCAATTACAGTGGGAAAAAATGATTAAAACATACAATGAAATAGGGCTTTTCAAGTTTTATGCATAAAACTATCTCAACAGAACTCATCAGCATTGCAATCAAATAGATACTTTGAAAACTATTTGAGTTTTTAGCGTTCGTGTGACACCTGTCACGGATGAAACTATGCCCAATAAAGTATGAGCTACTGCCTCTGGAAAAGCCAAATGATTTGTTCAACCCCCATGAATTCATGTCTGCTATTTGATTTGACATTTAAAACTCAATATCTAGGATTGTTCAGGCTGTGCAAAGGCAAGAAAATTAGTTGCAGTGATTTGAACTAAGAAAGTCACCACAAAACACCTTTTGACCCTGGCTCATAACGTCATATGCACCAAACATGATACAAGCACACACACACACACACACACACACACACACCACACACACACACACATATTACATCAAGAAACATGTACACATACTGAGAATATCAAAGTAACAGCATCTTTAAAATACAATATGTATATAATGAGATCCAGTGCAACACACGTTATTTTCATTTTTGTGTGTGCAATGATATATTTTACAAAAACAGAACTATGAGTGGGGGGAACCAGAGAGAGAGAGAGGAGACAGAGAGAAAGAGAGAGTGAGAGAGAGAGAGAGAGAGAGAGAGAGAGAGAGAGAGAGAGAGAGAGAGAGAGAGAGAGAGAGAGAGAAATGGTGGGGGTGAGGTGATAAATTCAGACAGTTAATACCCTTTGCCTAATACAACAGCTGACAGTGACATGTTTCCATTTAAATGTATTACTGCATCACTGCATGTTCACATTTGTCCATTTAGTCTCTCATCTAAAAATGAAATGGCACATTTACCAGAATACTTACCAGCCATGTCATCAAAGCCAAGGGCAACATCTGTCACTATGCCATTGCGGTCTGGGATTCTGATTTCCGTAATGGAGGCACCATAGCTGATGATTCGAACCACAAGGGTTTTACTGCTGTTGCTCAGGGTGTATCTGCAGAAACACACACTGACATGTTTACAAACAGGACTGCATGAAAAATGATCCACAAAACGATTCTGAAAATTTTCTTTTGCTACAAAAATTAACAAACACAATCTGAATGTTGGCCACCTACGCCAAATTGTTGCATATCAATAGACACATTCAATAAAAAAAAAACACAAACAGATATGATCATGATTAACAACTCGTTCTTAAGCTTATACAAAAATGTAGAAATTAATTGTTGTGTGTATGCAGAAAGTCATCAATTCTTTTCCCCACTTTATAACACAACAAATAAAATATATCCTATTTTAAAACATGTTTCTGAGCACGTACATTAACAAACAGAATTGTGTATTCAAAATATAAATAGCCTCTGCATGCACACCAACACTTGAACAAGTAGCTAAGCATGCACATAAAAGATGTACTCAAACATGTGCCAGAACAAACACATGCACATACATAAAACACACCATTTGCTGGTAGTAAAAACTTCAAAAATATTTTCCAAGGAAATGTAGGCTTATCAATCATGGTAACATCTGGAGGACAGGCCACAACTTACTAAGATATTTATGATCCCAAATGATGAAGTGTTTCATCAATGTGAACCAAGTTCATGATTTCATAGATCTCTCTTTTACAAAGTTTTAGTGTTATAATTTCAGTCAAACTACACAGTCTACACATTTTCTCTGGATTGCTACAATTTATTATTCATGTTTATAACCCTTGATGATATCATTACGGCATCACAATGAATGTCTGACTCAGGTTACAAGCAATATAGAATCTTCCTATGTCTTACCGTCTGAATGGACTATGCTTAAGAATGACTACAATGGCATACATTTTATTTTTCTTTAATAATAAAACATTGTCAGATTCTAAGACAGCTGTGTCATAATGCCATACTGTTAGTGTTACCTTTTCCAGTTCTCTGATTTCAATCCAACATTTCTAAAGATTCCAGAGAGAAGCTGTATTCATCAGCAAATTTCCTTAAAATATTTACATGAAGAGTACTGAAAAAGAAAGGAACTGAAAATATCATGAACGTAAGCAATGTATACATTGTACAGTGCTAAGAATGCTTAAATTAATATCTCAAAACTTTTTACTACATTATCATTCACAGCAAATGTACCTTTGACCATTCATGATTTTTGTCCATATCAATGAATACAAAGCAGGCCATAACACTTTCATTTTATCACTGTATCAGTTAATGTCGGTCATGTAAACTTAAGCAGCATTGTTCAAAAAGACTACTTGCTTAATTTCACTTTCAATTTGACAATCCCTTTCCAACGATAAAATCATTCAATGACAAAGATAACGTATAGTGGGTTTTGATAACACATAGCTGACTTTATCTTCCAAAGTACAGGTAAAAGTACATGAGATACAATAAAATACATATGTGATCAAAATCACAGAGAAAAAATTAAATCCCATAATGCAATCAGAAATGTAAGTAAATATATGTTCACACTAATTGTAATCACACTGTGAAAGTTATCTATTCATCTATTACTAAGAAAAAAGAAAAAAAGGTAAAGATTGTTCTGTCGCTCTGAGGTCACAGGGGATGAGGAGGCAGACAAACTATCTACTGAGAAATCCTGACCGCTCCAGGCATGATGAGAGGGGGCAGTGTGAAGAGGTTGGATGGATAATGGGAGGTGCCGAAATGACCCGCACTATACTGCAAAATGACCCACACTGTACTGCGAAATGACCCGCACTGTACTGCGGAGTTGGGGTGACATTTTGACCTGTATGTTCCTCCATGTCTTATTCACATTTTGTTTCATATTTTCTATAACCTACTGTACCTGACAGGATGAGACTGAGATACCAACTGTTTCTTATTATTTCTATATTTGCATTATGGACTGAGTGTGACAATGTTGTTTGATTTGCTCAACTGGTCAGTAAACTTGGTTAGTTAATATTGGTTTCTCTTTCTCCACCTTTCCGTAATCCCCCCATTCAGTTTGCTTCAATTAAGTTGAACATTTGTTTTCTCCTTCAGCTTAACAACAATTACCCTGTTCAAATGCTTGACAAACATTTCACTTCCAGCTTCAAGGTTTGATTTAATAATAAACCGAACTATCAGCAAACTGTGACTGCTGCTGCTGTAATGATTGTGGCTGAGGTTATTTATGTTCAATGCTGAACAAAACGGCATAAGGGACAGGCACTTTCTTTTCCAGCAGAGAGAAACTCAATTGGAGAGTGGTCTAAATTTTGTTTCCTACTCTGTTTTAATACTTATCTTTTAATTTGTGATGTTTACAAGTGAGAAAAGAAAATAACGAGACTGATTTAAGAATTTAGCAGGGATAGGCACCTTCCCCAACTTCAGCATTTCTCAGGGAAGACTTATGATTTCCCTGTCAATTTCAAACCCTGAAATAACACTCGCTATGTTTTCTATTTTAAACCTCAGATTTAGCCATGACAACTGACTACTGTTAACAAAACAAAGATAGGTCACACCCAGGTCATCAGTTTGTCTTCTACTGATTCTGAACCCTAATCTGGGATACTCTGTTCTTTTTCTCCTTGGATAGCACCTACATGTATGATGAACCTTGATCATGATCCTAGCATACAAATTGCAAGTGACATTTGTGTTTATTTGTTTACCTTTCAAAAGGGATTTTTTTTTTACATCAGAGATAACCATGTTAGTGTGATTTTAGTAGTTTTATATGACCTAAAAGCATCTGTTGGACTTGCGAGCTTTGCTAAAGACTAGCACACAGACCACTGGTCAATGTCAAGCAAATGGAAATAGATTAGTTCCAGTCAACCAGAACTGAACCCAAGCTTCACAGGTGGGTACTCCAGTATTAACCACTGACCCCCATTTATGATCAGTTTACCATTATCATATTTTGTTGGATAACAGACATATCAATAAATATTATTATACCAGATATCACATTACAGTATACTGGAGACAGACACATCAATAAACATCATTATACCAGATAATGTATTATACTTAAGTTCTTTGGAGTGTTTTTTCCCCCAAAGTTGTTCATTGTCCCTGTTGGCCTTGCTGGACTGCCTGCTGGATTCTTTTGGTATCTTCTCTTTTCATATCTTGTATTATCATATCTCTTTTTGCCTTTCTTTTGGCCTTGACCACCATTCCATTTTTGTTGATAGCAATCCCTGCCTATTGGTCTGTCTGTGCCCTATTATTTCTCTGACCATAAAGCTTTCCTTCACCGCGGCCTGTGCCTCATGGACTTCCCATTTTCTGCCAGGCCTCAGCTTGGGCTGAACTGATCTCACAACCGTATCTCCCGAGTCTTCAGGCATGCCAAGAAGCCTGACCTTTCCTGCCTTGTACTTCTTAACAATAGATTTTAGGGGTAGCTTCAGCTTTGCCAGGAGAAAATAAGAAGGTAATGTCAGCGAGACTTGGTGGGACACCAATCCTCTCAGCTCACTCTCCACCCTTGATCTACAGAAACAAGGCACATGCACAGAGAAACAAGCAAGTTGAAATTTCATTGGTTCACAGTCCTGTTAATGCGTTACTTTAACCTCTTCCATGCTTACGCCATGTTTACTATGGAGCCGTTTTGATATGTCCATACGCCTGTAACCGTGTCTGCCACAGGGAATTTTCATCATCGAAATTTTGGGAGAAAAATAGGAGATAACACTAAAACTTGGCCAAATTCTTGTGGAGATGTCAAAGTGCAGTTTTTCCCCTTTGACCACTCAGAGAATTGAATATTAGTCTAATCAGCATTGGAAAGTAATAAACCTGATAATACGATTCAAGATGGCGGAAAAACTGCCTATTCTGTCTCTTCCTCCACACCCAAGAACATATCAATTGTTGCATAGAAAAACATTCACAGAGAGTAATAATAGTAAGAAAACTTTTTCACTTGATGTTTATTATACGCAAAAACCAAATTTTGCTCTGTTCTGTGTGGTTTTATCTGTTACCGTGTGTGTAAATATGTCCTGAAAGCTTTTTTTTTCTTTTAGAAAATGGCTCATTATATCAGCTCTAATCATACTATTTTTTAAACAAAATCAAATAATTATGAATCACACCATAGCCAAGGGTATAAGGAAAAAAACATGCCAAAAACTGAAAAGATATCTTATGAAATGATTTAATGAATGAACAATGACAAAATTAGTGAACATACCCAAAAAAACAAGATTTTGTCCTGGCAAACAGCAATGCTAAAGGCCACAAGCACTGTGGCAGGGAAAGGGTTAAGGTTATGAAGGTTTTTAATTGTTTGTTTTGTTTTTGTGAAAAGTTTTCCTTCACATTTTTTATGTTAGTGCTGTTCTCGTTCTATTTCTCTGTTCATCCATATCTTTTTTCTTAAGACCTTGCCGCTTCCTTTTACAAATTTTCTCTTACTGTTTCCCCTCTGCCCCCTTTCCCCCATTTTCATCATCCATGCCATGCTTTTATATATATACACATACATACATAGATCTATATATATATTATATATACATATTTTTTTTTCCTCCGTCTAATAATAGTAAATAATAATAATATCACTCATAGTGAAAAGACGTTAAAGACCAAACAAGCAAGCAAACAAGCGCACACACACAGCTCCTTCCTCCTCCGCCCCCTCCCCACCCCCCACCCACACACATACATTCAGTGATACACTGGCACAGTCACGAACAGTTGAAACACACACTCCGTTTGCGTAACGTGCATGCACTGCACACAGACTATTTATATTACGATATCTTTAACAGCCTCCGAGGACACTCTTCCAGTGGTTGCTACGTCATCCACACGTGTCGCGCAGGTGTCGATTTTTTGTTCTCAGCAATTATGTTAGCATTGCTACTGTAGTACACATCAGTCATTCTGTGGTATGGGCGGCATCGGACATACACACACATGTGACATACTCACAATAGTACATGTACCTTTCGTGCAGAGCTGCTGGACAGAAACAAAAGTAGATCGAGATCGATTTTTCCACGCTATTTTATATATCTTACCGTATTACATCTTTTCCGTCCTTTGTCACACCGAAGAGTTCTTGGCTTATTTTGCAAGGCATTGTGGCTGTTAGACACAGAACAATTTTGTACTACTTGCAAACCTTCGGACGCCACCTTTCAAGGCCAAAGGGGAAGAGGTAAGGGGAGTGACAGCAGCCTCGTTGTGGTAATACCGACTGTTGCCGAAAGTACCCGAAGTTGAAATGAGTAGGGAACTGAAGCGCCCACTATCTGAAGCCGACGAAAAGCAAATGGGGGACGAAGAAATGTCATCTGGGTACGAAGGGCACATGTCTAAGAGACAAAAAACTGACGACGGCATGCATGGAATGGGAGGACGGGTAGGTTGTACATTGCTTGTTTACTGAACTGAAAGCCGATCTAATCTCTAAGAATGCTCATTCATAGTAGTTGTTTGATCATGTTGTGTGTTCGTCTTTGTTTCCCCGCGTGCGGCGTGCGGCATTGCCGCGGTCACGTGATTGTGCTGATCAACTGTTCATTCTAATTTTTTTTATAGCAATTATGTGTCCACCACTCGGTTTTAAGATTACTAAGAAAAGTAAACAGTTATTTTTGTCAGTCTTTTAAATGCAGGAGAATGAGCCAGCTAGAAAGGGTTGTAATAAACTCGCATTTACAAACCGTGCTATTAAACAAGATGGCGACGACGACGGTCGCTGCGAAGGCCAGTGAACTCAATGTTCTTATGTTGCTATTACTTCTGTGACTAAATTCGCATCAGCAGTGCAGTTTCCTGTTCAGATTATAATAAACATCGAATAGACATTCTGTAAACTGACATTGTTTTTGCTTAGTACGAGCTACTATGCTAGCAGCACTAGATATATACATACTAACATAGGGGTCTGCATTTCAGCATTAGTGATTAGCTCATCCAGTTTGAGTTTTCTAACAGATCTATTCGGTAGTGAGGTGGTGGATATATATTTTTTAAGGTTTCTTTTTGAAGATTATTTTTGCTAGTCTTTATGTACACGAATGTGTGGCAGGGCTTAAAGTCTACACGAACGGATACTAAGGTGAAAGTGTATTTTTCGAGATTTTGATCGCCAAGGATTGAAGGATTCGCACTTTTAAGCGGGACAATGCGCATCATTTCACGAAATTTGAATCGCCGATCGGTGTATCTGTCTTCGGCTGACAAGTGATCAGGTCTATCCAATTAGTTGTATGTCGCCATTGGCCTTGTCGCAGCTCCTGAATTATGGCGCATGCACGCTTGCAAATGCAGACACCATGATCGCGTTGTTTTATGCAGGCTATAGGCTAGGCTACATATCCAAAAAAACAAAAAAAAAGTAGGCCATAGGCCCAGGTAAGAATCAGTTCCAGCAAATTTTCTGTGTTCCACTAAACTTGTGTAGACATAATTTGCATGCACTATAGCAACCAAATAGTGATATATTGAATAACAATAACACTAGTACCTGAAACAGAAATCTCAGATATGCTAAGACACAAGGTACGTTACTTTGTTATGCAAAAATTTAAATAACTTTAAACGCTTTTCGTAACTTTTATATGTAGCCTGATTAGGCTATGATAGTGTCCATAGTTATTTGTATACAAGTTCACTTTTGTAAAAAGACATCATGATTGGGAAGTTTGTGTAATTTAAGGACCCATTTGTTTAAGTTATCAACAGACTGGAATTCAAAGATCATTTAGTAGGCCTACCTAACACGGAATCTGTTGATTTATTGTGTTACTGTTACTGTTAGTGACTGCATGATTCATGACGAAGATGCATGCAAAGATATTAGGAGATATAGGGGCCTACATGGTTGACATAGGTACATGAGTATGGCCAGTGGATCATTCCCTAACTTCGAAAAGTTCTCTATCATGTCTGTGCACAGACGCGAGTTCAGTATCAATATTCAGGAAAGAGGCCAAAACCTTCTAAAGTATTTTTTGCTTTGAACATCACAAACTCCACCAGATACATGTTTAAACACAAGGCATCATTACTGTAGGGGCAGTCTTAAAGACTTACTATTTTAGGTGAGACTGTATAATTTGAGAATCTGGATGTTGATGTTACCATCTGGATGTTTATGTTAACAACTTAAACAAGACTGAAATAAAAAGATAATCAAGCAGGTTGCACAGTCTGTGAATCTTTTGCTTTAATTGAGACTACAATTAGCATCTCTAAAAAGAGCAAAAAATCCCCATTGGCCAAAACCTTGTGCGCCATAGTGCCGTTACCTTGTTTTTAGGCATATTCCTTTCTCTTACATATGAACAAGCCGATAACAGTCGACCAGATAAAACGCATGAAAGTGAAACAGGTAATTCAGCGGAAATAGGTTCAAAAACAAGAAAAATGGCTGGAGGAAAAGAGGAAATGACAGGACATGCACTATATCAGTATATGCCTATAGATTTTGTTTTCCGCATTAACTCTCTCGCTACAAGCGTCAGGATTTCCCGATCATGTCTCAACAAGCTTGTCTACGAGCGTCGGAGAAATCCGACTTGAGTTTTGAAAATTTGCGGGGCTTTCAGTATTTCCGTTAACCGAAACAAATAGCCAGAAATAGATTCTTTGGTCATTCCTAGCCTCGTTTCAGGCCATGAGGTCACCGTATTACACAGTTGGTTAGTGGACAGTGCAAAGTTCATGACCCACTATCTCCGCAGTGAAGCAGACAATGGAAAAGCAAATGGCTGAACAATTTTCAACTCGGCTCAGTTCATCACGATCTCTTGCTTCAGTGCATGTGGAGTGTGTGCACGTTGGATTTTATGAAATTTCATTCAAAATGTGACTGTAGGAACTGATGTATTGACCTGACAGCGTATTTTGTAAGACATTTTTCACTTGAAAATGTCTCTAATTTTACTTGTACCATTACTCAGCAACCAGGAGGGTTAGAACTTAAATTTTGGCATTTTGTACACCAATCTTTTAATACATGACCTGCCAAATTTCAAAACTCTCTGATTTCATTTGTTTGTATGAGAATTTTCTCATGACCTATACAAATGGTGTGTATCAGGGGAACTGCAAGGGGCATAATCGTACGTAGCGAGTGAGTTAAGTGGATGAGTAATGGTATGGTACAGGAAAGCCGATCACTGTGGCTCTTGTATCAGTGAGACATATTAGTATGTGTATTATTATTAAACATAATTTTAAGAAAACATTTTAGAATGGTCTGATGAGTTTAATTGGTTGTCTTTGATAAAAGTTGAAATGTTTTGAATAATTGAATTTGTTAATGTTTTGGTTCATTGGATATGTAATAACGGCATGTCTGTGTTTTCCTCACAAAAAAAGCACCGTAGATTTGGAATGGGCATTATGGCAGGAAAAAAAACTATTTGGTATTAGTAGAAAAGTCTTTATTTGCACAGGATAACCAAAACCCAGTTGTTGGATCTTAGCACTCATTAGTAAAAATCAATTAGGAAAATAATTAATTGTCTTGACAGGATTTAAATGAAAATTAACTGAGATTATTGAAATCCTTGTAACTTCTGAAGAGAATGCCTCCCATCCTGGAATAAATGCCATCTGCACACTGACTGATGTCATGTGGTGTAGAAAATTCAAAATTATAAGTCATTAACTGCATCAAGTTGTAGTCAAAGGGGCCCATCTGTACTATCAGATAGCATAGTTTTGACTCTAGTGTAAAAAATGTCCAACAAATTAACCCCAAACAGTATAAATTTCTAACAAAATAATTACAAACAGCATAGACGTGAAACAAACACAAGTGGAAAATACAAGAAATGAACATTTTAAATAATTTAACTTTATTAGCACACAAGAAATGAACATTGTAAATAATTGAATTTAATTTCAGACTTTCTTTTCTTCGTTTTATAAGTGATCCAAAAAGATATGCATAGGCTGAAAAACAAATTTTCTGGTTCACTGTGATTCACTTCCATAACATACTCCATCCTTCCATACAAATTCAGACCCAGGCATGGGAATTGTTGGATTTTTAGTGGATTTCCAAGTTTAAAAAAACATTCTCGATCAAAAATGTCTGGGACCATCGAAACTGATATATTCTTGAATGGCTTCTTCTAGCTTAAGTGGTACGAGTTGCTGCTTCACAAAGCCCGATATTGAGGTTGCTTTAGTTAGTTCTCTGTGTAATATCTAAATGTGATGTTTTCTTTTGTACCAGTCAGCGAAGTGTAGATACTGGCATCAGTTGTCAACAGAAGAGATAATTGCAATGAAAACAGTATAGCACTCATTAGCAGATCAGTAGAGGTGGGACTGGATGTCTCAGCAGGTAGTAGAGTAGAAAAATCAATGTTGCTGAGCACACAAGATTCTTGCTGTGTCAGGTGGACATTTATTAGGCCAAAGGTGGAAATGATGTAGCCGATTGACAGCACTGTTCATTAAGATTGTATCTTTTCATTGTTTGTTATTGGTACTTTTCATGAAAATAAAATTTTGATTGCCGCAAATGTTTGTTTTTAGGCTGTCAGATAACCCTGGATTACACAGCTTTTGACCTAGCTTTTCAAAATTATACGAAAAAGACATAAAGAGACAGAAATGTACTTTACATTGTGAAATTTGCTTGTGAGTCAAATATTGAAAAAGACATAAAGCGTCAGAAATGTACACCACATTGTGAAGTTTGCCTTGGAGTTGCTTTGCTGAAATGTATGTGGTTCTCAGAACTCTGGTCATGTTGGGTCAGTTCAAACTTGTATGAAAATAAAAGAAGAATGTGATAAACAGTCAAAGGAAAAGAACAACTGCAGAAAGGTCTGAAGGTCCCAGTTTGCTGTCAGAACAGTCTAGGCTACATCATAGTGAAATGTATCTCCATCTGTAGTGCTGAAAAAAGAAAGGCACACAAGCTTCCCCCCCAAAAAAACAAAAACAAAAAAGAAACAAAAACCCAAGAAACAAAGCAAACCAAAAAACCTTCAAATGGATGGAAAGAGATTCCAGACTTAAGTGTAAACTGATCTGACCAATATCCTATTAGGACCACATCACAGAAATCGACCCTTGAAGTTGAACAATACAACATATTACCTCCCTCTGGCAGTCTGTGTGATTTATGTCTCCAGCATCTCAGTTTCCCCAGCCCATCCTCCATACTCATGTAAAAACAAAACAATCGACAACCACTATCAGAACAACTGCACACTACCCAACACATTCCTTTTCATCATCTCTCCAACTTTTTCCATTGATGGAGTTTGGAGTTCCTTCAGCAGGCAGGTCGGTTCTTTTGATAGTGGTGGAGTCGTATCTAATATCTTGAGTTCAGTTCCAGCCCACAACATTAAGAATTGGCCTGTTCACTACCCATCTTTATGTTTCTATCGTTCTGGTAATATCACCATAGTTTTTTTTATAGGTCTTTTTACCCCCCTCCCATTTCAAGACCTTTTTCCAGATAATAGCTGGCAGATTTGGGTGGAACGCAATATATATATATATATTGAATTACTGAGTGGTATGAATTCAACTTGAACTAACTCAAAACTCAGTGTCATTCCCATTTCTTTAAAATTTTGTAGATCTGTGATTCAGTAAAAATCAAATGCTTTATGTTCTTCACTGTTGCAGTCTGTGCAGTGTGATTATTTGAAGTAATACCAGTGTGTGTGTACTTGGTAATGATTCTTGTTTTTTCCTTCCATGGTGGATTTTTGACCATTTCTTCTAAATACCTTTTTGAATAGAGGATCATTGTGGTATGATCACTGAGAATTTGTTAATGAAGGTGCTTCAGGACTTGAGGATTTTCCAAGTTTATGCAGAATTCTTGTTTTAGTGGCTTTACCTGCAAGTTAATTGGCATGTTATTTTTCCTTAACAGGATGTTCAGCACAGTACATCCAGCTGAGTTACTAAAGAACTACAGTTACAGTTGAGACAGTGTTGAACTACCTGCAGTACATTTCTAAGCAATGGATTTTTGGGACTTTTGTAGCTTTTACTCTAAGAAAAAAAATGTATTCTTAAAAAAAATGTGTATTCTTCATTGTTAACTGAAATGCTGAAGAATAAGCTTTTGAAGATTAATTGACTGTCATCTTAAAACTTAATCTTTAATTCAGATACTCTGAAGGTTTTGTTCTGTTTAGAATTATTTGTAACTTCGATTTTTTTCCCATATATTTTTAATGATAGTGTTTAGGTAATTTATAATATATCATATGATTTTCTCTTACAGGACCGTTTTGACGATCCTCACAAGCCCAACCCTTCACCTGTGTTGCACGTGAGAGGACTGAGTGAGGCTGCTATTGAGGCTGATTTAGTTGAGGCTGTTCAGCATTTTGGTGCTGTTCGAGATGTTATTATGATGCCCCGCAGGAAACAAGCTCTAATTGAATTTGAGGTTAGAATGTATTTTATGGCTTGTACATAGTCTGAAGAATGTATTTTATGGCTTGTACTTAGTCTGAAACATTATTTATTGTAAGGTAAAATGTTTTGGTTGTTTAATGTATTTGTTTTATTGATAGCTTTTTTTTTTTTTAGTAGGTCTGGAAGACTGAGTTTAGATAAGTTATTAGGCAAGAAATGCATTGTAGTATGTGCAATATGTCTGAGATGAGTCATATGGAATAAATCTTTTGGTGGATATCCGCCAGTTCTCATCAATGGCACTTACTCTCAACCTGCATACCTGACCTGTGGTGTTCCACAAGGATCTGTCCTTGGCCCTGTTCTTTTCACTCTTTACACCTCCCCCCTGTCCACCATCATCAACTCCCACTCTATAAAACACCACTTCTATGCTGATGACACCCAACTTCAAGACAGTGACTCGCCTGATAATATACAGCGCCTGTTGACTCGCACCACTAAGTGTTACTCGGACATTAAGAACTGGATGACACACAATAGACTTCAGCTTAATGACGACAAGACAGAAGCTATCCTCATTGGCACCCGTCAGAAACTTTCTCAGCTGCCTCCTCTTTCTCTCTCTCCCATTATGTAACACATCAATCCCAATTTCTGATTCAGCTAAAAACCTTGGTGTCTGCATTGACTCTACCCTCTCCATGAACAACTTTGTTTCTCAAACTGCCAGATCTTGCTACTATCATCTCCATCGTATAAGCCTGATCAGGAAGTATCTCTCTGTGGAAACAACTGCAAAACTCGTTCTCTCCTTCATAATGTCTCGCATTGACTATTGCAATTCACTCCTGTCTGGTCTTCCTGCCTCCACCATTCACATCCTACAGCGCATTCAAAACAATGCTGTACACCTTGTACTCAAAAAGAAAAAAGCTGATCACATATCTCCTCTCCTGGCACAACTTCACTGGCTCCCTGTATCAAAGCGCATACAGTACAAACTAGACACCATGTGCTACAAAAGCCTCAATAACGCAGCCCCCGATTTCCTGTCAAGCCTACTTGAGATCTATGTTCCTTCACGTACCCTCCGCTCTGCCTCCGATCCTCTGACTTTTCCATTTTCCACGCACTAAGCTCAATACCTATGGTCCACGAGCCTTCTCTGTTTCTGGTCCACTCTCCTGGAACAAACTTCCTCTCTCAGTCCGTCAGCAACCTACTTTTGTCTCCTTCAAGTCCGCTCTCAAAACTCACCTTTTCTCCTCTGCATAAAATCCTAACCTCACTCAACCCCCTCCTCTGCAGCCTGTCTCCGCTCGGAGGGGAATCACATTGTCATAATATATAATTGTATATGATATGCTCTCTGTGATTTTCCATTGCTTTTATTCTTGCTTTTATTGCTTTTATTCTTTCTCCCCATTTATAGCCATGCGTGTGTATGTGTGTGTGTGTGTGTGTGTGTGTGTGCGTGCGTGCGTGCGTGCGTGCGCGCGCGTGCGTGCGTGTGTGTGCGTGCGTGCGTGCGTGTGTGTCTGTTTCAGCGCTTAGATTTGATTTTATCAAGATTTTGCGCAAGCTTGTAAATATATATTAAATTGCAACATTGCTGCTGTTTCAGAAACTTGTGTATTGTATGTGGGAGTATGACTTTATAGCGATGTTAACATGGATTGAAAATATATTGAGAGTAGGAATAGTTTTTGATTTTTTAGCTTCTTTGGTTTTTTTCTTTTAACTGAATTTTGTTCTACTGTTATTTTGTATTAAACTATTCGTACTGGTGTGTTTTGATTGAATCAAATAGAAAAGGTAGCAAAAAATGCATTAGAGAAGATAGGGACACATGTAAGTATTACGATCTGTAGTTACAGCTTAGGTTTTTTTTTTCAGTTTTCAGGGAGTATAAGTGTAGTCGGGGAAGGGGAGGATACTTACCTGTTTTTTGTATTATATGTTTCAGTTATATTCTCAGTTTTGTGCCTGAAAATGTAACTAACCATATCATTCTGTATTTTTCAGGATATCAATGGTGCAAGAAACTGTGTGGAGTATGTGCAGGTATTGAGTCTTGCCTGTGTTTTACGTTTATAATTAAAATAATTTTGGTGAAATGGTGTATCAAAATGCTGTTGATGTATGTGTATAACCCATGAACTTTTCATTGCAATATTTGTTGTTTATAGTGATCTGTGCAAATTATGTCTAATTCAGCAATATGCCTTTTAGCAGTTGAAATTGCGTATTTTTTTGTTCTTGTTTATTCGAAACTAAGAATGTAGTCATAGGTTTTCATCCAAATGAGATTATTTTGAAGTTAGCAAGCAGTCGCATTTGTTGAAATTTGTTTCTTTATGTGATTCACCTTGGTAAAAATTTAGATCATCTGTGTGGAGGAAATAAATTCTCTTGTCTGTATTGTTCATTCAGTGCCATGCCCAAACTTAAGGTCTTCATACTTGTTTGAAGGCTTATATACCTGACAGTGCTACATCATCAGTCTTTCTTTTTTTTTTAAGTTTAAATCTTGCTTTAAATCCAGAGGAGTGTTTTGAGCTTACGTTTTTTGTGCTTTGTATCTGCTTGTATTCTAGCTGAATGGGTAGCGCAAACTATGTTAGATTTGATAAGTTCCACAACATGGGAGATAATTCCTACGTGACTCTCAAGAGTTAAGTCCTTTGGTTGATATTAAATCTTGTTCACTCTCCCCATCGGGGTGCTGGAGGGGGGGAGGGGGGCTCTTTCAGTATGAATAGTATCTCCACCTTCTGGCTAGAAATTTCCTCTTTTCTGACAATTTCTTTGTTTCTGCCTTGTTCCTTTGCTTTCTGTCATTTTTTCCGGTCATTTTCTGCCTTGCTGGTCCATTCACCTGTATATGTTCAGTAAAGTCTTAATACTTTTCACGTAGGACTGATGATTTGGTACATGTATTAAGTGCACTTCAGGCTCTAGGGAAATGAGCTATGTGGAAGGAGTATTAGGTAATTTATGTTTTAGTGCCCTTAGATATGTTTAAATTTGTATTCAGGTATGTTTTTTAAATCCCCAGTGCGATAAATTGGATGGGGTGGTCAATACCAAAGGCATCTCCTTAGATTATGTGCACGGATGCATTGATATGTGCACTTAATTTTCTTTTCCCTTTTTTCTCTGTTGAAGTGTTGTATATGTTTTGACACATTACAGTCCTGATATGGCTATGCTGTCGGCTGGGCTTTAAACAAAAATAACATAACAATTGCTTGTTCACAATTATATGACTACGTAAGGGACACATCTTTTACTGGCTGTTTGTTGTCTTCAAAGAAGTTAGATTTGTCATTTCTGCTGATTTGAAACTTACATAATATATTACTACATACCATACATGTATCACTGCATGCCACAGATGTATCCAGATGTATTGTACAGCACGGTTTAATACACTTTCATTCAAAAAGTTTATCATTGCTTTATTGTGACTTTCAGAGCAGTGCCATATATGTTGCTGGCCAGCCTGCATTTTTCAATTATTCTACCAGTCAGAAGATCCAGAGACCAGGGTAAGTGACAGAAAAATAGCTGTTCAGAAATTCGAAAATATTTGTATGTGTGTATGTATGTGTCTCTTGTAGTAGGTATTCCAAAGTGATTTTCAAATTTGAACTTATCTGTATAAAAATCAGCTGGGAAAATAGAGATTTTCATTCTGAACACATACATACTTTATTTTTTAATGTGGGATAAAAAATAAATTTTTTATGATTTTTTCCTCTTTTTGGACTAGCAGAAGTTGAAAGTTGAAACCTTGACCTTTTGCACAGTGGAAAATATGGAGAGATTGGTTTTGAGTAAGGTTGCGAAATCATCGACGGAAGTTTTTAACGCACGAAACGACTGACTAAATGGAAGCCTATCAGTTCACTTTTTACATCGGATGAAAGCAAGTTTAGTCGTCTTTTTGACTGTGTAAATGGTTTGTTGATATCTGACCCAGCTTATCTCCGCAAGGCGAGTTTTCAAGGTAGGTGTCAAAACCGCGTTCCAATTTCGTCGTTCCAATTGCAGCAAAATCGCAATTTAGTACCCATCATCAAAAGCATATTTCAAACGGTAAATGTTACACTTATTGATTTATTTTGACTTTAAACAAAGCTTAAAGGATCACAGATCAACATGATCTATGTTTTTTATTTCTGACACTGCATTTTGTTGAGAATGAGCAAGTTGAAAACCAGTGAAAAATCGCACTTTGCCGTACTTTTCGCCGCCCGCGAAGAGCACTTTGGAATACCTACTTGTAGTGAGTTTTTGTTTTTTAATTGAAACATGCATGCACACAGATAAGCATGGATACTTGCACACAGGCACACATACTTCACATTATGAATTCATCTTGTTTTATTTGAAAATGTTTCAGTTTGCATCTTTATCTCTGGCTCTTTTGTTGTGGTGTGTGTGTGTTGAGACTTTAGACTTCTATTAAGGTCTTACATAGCCAGGACAAGGGGTTAGATATAGAACCACTGGTCACAACAAAAAACTGGGTGCAATTAACTTCGTTGCATTTAGCACCCAAGCTGGATTAACCAAATTGGACTCAGACATGGAAGTATGTCATGAAAATTATAGAAGGGATACAGCTATTGTTGGCTTCAGTTTTCGTTGTCAGTGAAGGTAGTGTATAGATAATAAGATGTTTCTGTGTTTTTTGTCAGCGTTAGCAGATAGTGTGTTTCACTTTCAAGGAAATATTCAACCAAATATTCAGTGATTCATGTAACTATTTCAAGGTTGAAGGTTTCAAGATATTAAGAAATTAACGTTAATGTTTTAGAAAATAGACTCATCTGAAATTTGCAAAGTAAAAGTTGTGCAGAATGGTACACACGTTTTCAGCTTGAGGAAGCTTAGTCCTTTTCCATGCGTGTCTGTGAAACCATTATTAGAGACATATCAAGAGCCCATGATCTGTACGTGGGAAAACATTGATAAGTGCTTAAACTGTGCATGTTTGTACATCTGGGGATGTAGACTGATACTTGATCTACCACAGATGATGGATAGAAAGATATGTAGAGAATCTGAGTCAGGCATTGTTTGATAAGTCTTTGAATCTATTCATGGGGCTTCTGTTTGACTGTAATGGTTTGCTTTGCGGCTGGCTTCATCCACTTCTGCCTGTAATTGTTAATTGTCATTTGATAAATAGGAGGTATTGAAAGTGTTTAATTTCATTGTGTAATTTAACTATTATCAAGGTTTTACAGATAGATTGGAGTGCTAGTGATGATTAATAAACTATACTTGTGAAGATTACTGTTACAGGGATCCGGAAGACAATCGGCCTGCCAACAACGTTCTTCTCTTCACCATCCTGAACCCCCAGTATCCGATCACTGTTGTAAGTAGTTTTTTAGAGCATATGGAACATGTAGGAAATATTACTTGTGATGAGTTATAATGAGTGACAGTACATGTGATGTGCCCTTGTGGGAATGCTGGGGGCTCTTTCAGTACAAATGGTATCCCCACCTTCTGGAAATTCTGTGCTAGAAATTTCCTCTTTTTCTGTCCTCTCCTCTTTTTCTGTCCTCTCTTTGTTTTTCTTCCGCTTTTGCTTTCTGTCATTTTTTCTGGTCATTTTCTACCTTGCTGGTCCATTCACCTGTATGTTTTTGATAAAAGTCTTGCGTACTTTCTCTTAGGATCCATAATTGGGTGCATATGTTAAGTGTATTTTTGGCTCTAGGGATATGAGATATGCAAAAGCAATTTTAGATAATTTAGGCCCGTTTTTTTTATATATAATTTAGTGCCCTTGGCACTATGTTTAATATGTATTGAGGTATGTTTTTTTAAATTCCATGTTCGATGAATTAAAGGAGTAGTCAACACCAGGGGCATTTCCATAGATTATGTGCATGGATGCATTGATATGTATACTTAATTTTCTTTTCCTTTTTTTCCTGTTGAAGTATTGTGTATGTTTTCACCTGGTTATGGCCCTGATATGGTCCTATGCAGTCGATTGGGCTTTAAACAACAATAACAATAACATTAACATGTGATGTAAATATTATCCCATATTATTCCATGGACATATTCACTGCTTGTGCAGAGATATTAATGAATGAAAGAAATGGCTGGATTTTTCGAAATAAAACTAATACAGTTTTATTGTATGTTTTGTTCTTATAGTCACATAGCTGATATTCATACACTGTATGATTTACCTAAGAAAATATTTCAATTTGTTTTACAGGAAGTGATGCATACAATTTGCAGTCCTTATGGCCAGGTCTTGCGCATTGTCATCTTTAAGAAAAATGGAGTTCAGACCATGGTGGAGTATCCTTTGGCACACACAAGTGACAGTGATATGAACAGGACAAGTTTGATCTTGGCATTAAAACGAAGTAACTGGTAAAGCATTTGACAAAAGATAAAAATGCAGTGTGGAAATATGGTTGTGGTGTGGTCTAATGATAATGGTTCTGGTGTGGTCTAATAACAGTATCATATTGTCTTTTGGACTGTAGTTTAGTTGCTGTTTGATGTTTGAATCAATGTAAATAAATTGGAAAAATAAGGTTTTACTTTTGATTGCTGCCCATTCGTTTTTCAGTCTTGCTTTTAAATTGAAAGAGATTGTTTATATTGATTGGAGAGAGAGAGAGAGAACTGTATCACCATTTTCTTAGCTTTTTATGGGTGGATCTTATCAAAATTTGGTCAAAGCTTTGGACTGGGTGAAAGCTGTGAACTATTGAAGAGCTGCAAAAGCAGAAGTTTGGAAGGAACCGTAAAAGTGCCCAGGTTAGTTGTTCTTGAGGAAGGTATGTGAAAGGCACTTTGTCAAGAACTTCTGACATATGAAACATTTTTCACTGTCCTGATAACAGTCTACCATCGTGTTTGATGCAGATAAGTTTTAACTGATGGATTTCACAGGGTCACAGTGACCTTGAGAAATACAAAATTGGATTGTGTAATTATTTCATGACCTTGTTTTTTTGCTTGGTTGGTCTCTCTTGTTATACGTGATAACGTTCACTGTCTCTCTACATTTATCAAAGTTGATTGTGCTTCAGTAGTCTATGCATGTTAAAAATACTGAGAAATCTGTGATAATGGAGAATGGAATTTAAGATGGAAATGATGTTGATTATCTTGTTACATCAATTGTTCTTACACCCCACCATAGTGTTCAGGTGTTTCATAGATGTGTGTATGCACATTGTTTTTACCACTCTGCTCAGGTGGTATGTTTCTGTACAGTCTACATATTCTTGACTTCAGTGAGCATGCAAACTTGTGTTTTGATGTTGCCATAAGCCACCTGATACTGACAAGATTTGCAGGATGGTAAAATGCGTATTTGATGTTCTTTGTGCTTATACATGTGAAAGGGGTGGTGGTTTGGTGGTTAAACTCTTTAACAGGTCTGCCCACATATTGACCTGGGAGATCAGAAAATTCTACACCCTATACCCACCAGGCAAGAGGTATTCAAACTGCAGTTCCATAAGAATCCCATGAAGAGAACTTAAAACTTGCATGCACAGACTTGAGAACTTAAATTTAAATTCTGTGGGAATTTTCTGTTGGTGGAAATCCAGTGAAAGGAATTTTGTGGGGAAGGGAGAGAATGGGGATCTGAATTGTAGTATTTTACTGATGTTGTGATTATACATTATAACTTTAGTAAAAGTTGCAGGCTGCTGTAGAAGTTGCAGGCTTCTATACCAAATCACAGGCTTCTGTACCAAACTCATTCTGAGCTTTGGGAACATTTCCAAAGTGGTGGAAGTGAATTAAGATGGTCAGACATGATAGAACTTCTCTGATAATAAAAAATGTGATTGGAGTGGACATCACTTGTACCAGAAACTAGAGCAGCACGATGGACCCTCACTATTCATGTCGGAGGAAGTAAGTGGGAATTCTTGAGAGTAGGTTAAGAAAGTAGGGTAGATAACTGTGATCTTTGCAGCGTGTTCATTGCTGTAAAAAGATGAAAGTGTACACTGACTACCCAGGTATGTAAGACTAGTAGGGATCACCATACTGCACGCATTTGCGCATAGAAATCCCAGTGTGGCCTGAAAAAATTTCCTGTATTGTGTGTATGTTGAGGAGTCTTGTACTGTTTTGGTTTTGCCAAGGCGATTGACTTGAGTTCAATATCATTTCAGTTTTCTGAGAAAGTTTGTGATTTATTTCCATCACCAAAATATGTTGGTTTACACTGATTTGAACTTGAAGTTTCTCGGTTCTTTATGTGTGTGGGGATGTGTAAACTTCATGTGCAGCCACCATGCTTGGAGAACTCCTTTATAAATCACTATCTTAGGGATCTCTGTGTTTCTCAGGAAGTTAGTTCCCATGGAATCTCATTTATGACTGCAAACTCTGCCTTCTCCATCCTTGAGCCCTTGGTTCAAACCTCAGGGGTGACACATTCATCCTCTATTCTTTAAATTTGAACGAAAGAAATGGTAATTGTGAATGAAGTTAAAGTGGGGATTCTTTCCCAAATCCTTGTTCACCTATATGCGTTTATCATTTTGCCCTACCCCATTCATATTGCTCTGGTTCTCACATGGGACATTTTTAAGTGACCAGTGAATGAGACAGTGTAACTTGAATGGAGAATGCACCAGATTGAGATCCATTGATGTCACTGACTGAAAATCTGGTCAAAACCGAAAATTGAACTGGGAAGGATAGCAGATGCTATAAATAGTAATTTTGTATATAAACTTAAACAGGGATTTAGGGGAAAAAAAATGTTGACATAATTTTTCAATTTTTCTAAAGGATTTGAGCTAGGGGATTTGCTCCAGGGCTTGTTTGGATTGCCTTTTTGGAATATTTTTTGTCCCTTTTATTGCTTCTTGTTTTTTCCTCATATTTCAAGTGAAGTCACATCACACAACATTAGATTTGGCTTGATCACTATCCATCTTGAATGCTCCCAATCATTCTGACGGTGTCAGTGTTTCATAGATCTTATCCCTCTCTCTATTTCAAGCTTTGTCAATGCAAAGGGGTTTTGCGCAGCCATAATTCTTTCATCCATGGAGAACGATTTTCTGTTCTGCAGGATTCTTACCCTTCCTTCCTGCAGGCGGGAAACCGGGCAAAATAATGTTTTCTTTCTTTCCTGCAGCATGATAAATCATTTTTGCGGTACTCGCTTTGAAGTTTGCTCCATTTGCATCATCAGTGCATGTCATCAGTACTAGACCGGGTCAGTCACCAGGCACCGTTTATTAATTTACCATATACTTAACACTAGACATCCCCTCCCTTCTTCCTCACAATGGGAAAGGGGTTGGCATCACATTCTTGCAGAGAGCTACAGTATACTAGTTTGTGTCTTTTTGGAATGCAGCAATGAAGGGTATACAAATACTTTGAAAATCCATAGACAAGGGGAAGTAATGATTCATACAAAATCAGACATGAGAGAGGAAAGGAATTTTCCAGATAACTGCTGCAGATTTGGAACGAATATGCAGTATCTCGTGCAGATTCCCTTTTGAGCAAACTCCAGACACCAGACTCAACCTAAACGGTTCAGTAAAAGTGGTTGCCAGTATCATGAAAAACAAGTGGAAGTTGTTTTCTCAATTCTGTTTATCCCATTGACTCCCTCATCCTATCCCCCAGCATCCCGCATTTGTCTGCCATGACGACAAAGCAAGAACCTTAACCCTTTTGCTGACCCTATTCATGAGCTTCCAGCAAAAAGCTGGTGGGTAGGATGAGAGAGTAAAAGTTGTCTTTGCAGCTGGTGGATAGGGTACAGGAGTGAAAGGGTTAGCTTTTGATGAATGAATCAGAATGTCATGGTGTGTTGTTTTGATGTTAAAATGTTTAGATATTTACTTGCCTTAACCTTCCAAAGATTTGACAATATTGAATCGGCAAAGCGCGCCAAACAATCCCTGAATGGTGCTGATGTCTACTCTGGTTGCTGTACCCTCAAAATCGAATACGCAAAGGTACTGAAATTTTACCTATGCAAATTTGGGTCACATGTATGGCCTAACTGGAATTCACAGCTTAATGGGTTTTATATTGATTGATCATTTGTTTGCACCATGATTGCACAAAACTTACAATAAACAAATTAATGTACAGTTGAATAAGAAGTTTGGTAATTTGGAAAAACTGGCTGATGATAATGTAAATATTGCACATATTTGATATTTTTAATATTACTGATATTGTAAGTATTTGATGTTTTTAGTATCGTAGTTAATTTGTAAATATATAGACCTATAATTTCTAATGTTCCTAGTTGATTTGTATGTATAATTTCTTGGTTAATTTGTAACTTCATTATAATTTTTGATGTTCTTAGTTAATTTGTAAATATATGCAATTAATGTTTTTCTTCAAACCATGTGTTATTAATGTTTTTCTTCAAACCATTCAAATGTATATAATTTTTAATGTTCTTAGTTGATTTGTAAATATATTAATGTTTTTCTTCAAGCCAACACGCCTGAATGTGGTGAAAAATGATGCTGAAAGCTGGGACTACACCAATCCCAGTCTTGGTGAGTGTTTTGATAATAAAGCACACCTGTTTTAGTCATGTTTTATGAAGCTTGACTTGGAAATTTTTTTTGAATCTTTATGAACAGAAAGTGAAATGTTAATCACTAATGTTTTGGTAATGAACATTGATTTTGAAAATCTTACGTTTTGAAAATAAAATGTAAGTTGCAGTAGTTGATCTGAATTTTTCCATTGGTGGTTTAGAATCTTTTGTGTAAATCAATTTTAGATTTGTTATTGTTTTATTTTGATGACTGTATAGAAAATTGATGCTGTCATGTACATGTATGCATATGTATGCCATACTGGTTCACAGTAAAACATCTGCTTCAGAACATGTTTGCACAACAAGCGCATATTATGACCAGCACATAAAACCTGATAGCAAGCAGATGTTGGAGAATCAATACAGTTTTGTTTTCCAAAGGTTGAACCTTTCGAAGGTTGGGTAAAGAAATGACAGCATGTGTGGTGTGTTTTGAAGGGTTAATTAAAAACCTCAAAGACAAATTTGAAGAAAATGAAGGGGCAGCTTTGATCGGGAATTCCTGATTTTTTTTTTTCGATCAAAGGGAAACTGATTGCGGGTTCCTAAGATATTTGTAAGTTTCGAAAGCTGTTTTATTTCTTTGCCCCCTTGACAGGTTTTACTGTCTTATCAGTCAACATATTGATTTCACTTTGTGCACACATGTGGCTTTCAAAGGGTATTGAGCTGCTGGACTTTTATAAACAACATGTTGGATATTACTATCAAATGCAGCCTTAAGCAATACAGTTTCTCCCTCAATCTTCTCAGTTAACAGCACAGTATTGATTTACTAACAGCAGTTTGCAGTCAGTCAGCTATCATTCTTGCCCTTCTCTCCATCACCCACACTCCCTCACCTTCCCTTCAGCCTGTCCTCTTGCATGTACAATACAGGACACAAGAACATGTATTCAAGAGGTACACTGTTGTCACTACCATTTGCATGCTGAACACCTGCCATGTTCATGTTGGGGTTTTTAGTCTTTGTTCCTTGAATGTTTTCAATTTTGCAATCCTAGCAGTTTCTAACAGTGTTATAATTTTTTTTTTCAACAGAAATAAGCAATTCAGAAAAGTGCAAAATATTTTGAGTCTCTGTTGTGATCTGCTAGTGCTACATTGTTCAGTTGCCTTGAAAAAGAGAAACATGAGGAAAAATGTTTTGGTGAAATCAGTTTGTTTATCAGTACATGAACCTGCGTTGGTGCGTCATAAAACAAACAAAATGAAACGTCAAAAAACGAAAACAAAAAAAGGACAACAACAACAAAAATTGATTTTGATAATGTTCTGTTGCTGTGCTGTTATATATTGCTTTATTGCTCTGTGATTTAGCTCTTTTCTATGTATTCATTCTTTCAGTGTTATTTGTAAGTTGTGTAAACTTACATGATAATAGAGAATGTTAGTTGTCAGTAATATATCTCACATGTTTCGTGGTTATGTATTTCTGTACTACAGTCCAGATTATAACGAAAACCTAAAATTGGAAACTATGAATTTCTTGTGTGACATAGGGTGATAAAATGGATGACAGCTCACCCATATGAATTGCTGGGAGTGATGAGATCCGTTTCATGACTGTTTAAACTTTTTGATAGAAGTGGCTGAAATGGTATGCTTGTTATTATCATATCTCCTGGCACAAATGGTAACACTCATGTTATACAGTGGTTGCTGTGCATAAAACCTGACCTTGACCTTCAAAATTATGAACATTATTTAATAATATGGAAAGCTAAGAGGATAAGGTAATCCAGTCTTATATGCACATTTTGTATAAGAATCGATTTGTCATGGAAATCAGCATGACACTGTGATGGAAACCAATATGATAGTAAATGACAAAGCTGTTAATTTTATTCCCTCTTGGTGTTATTTGTTATTTTTTTCCTCTTGGTTCTACCATGATTGGCGTTTTGTTGCATTAAAATCCTAACAGAATCCAAAACCAAGTCTGAAATGTAACTGGAGACATAATGTAACGGCTGTTTCTGGTATACCCAGATAACGTTACTGTTGAAAAATTTTTGTTTTAAAAGGCTGTACATAAACTGCCTTTTTTTGTTTGTTTCATGCAGATACCTTCCAGAGTGGTTTAGTCTAGAATTAATTCCCGTAACAAAAGAAGTCCAAGCAACACCTAGCCTAGCGTTGTTTGCAAGATCCTAATTTATTAGCTTTAATCCAACATAGCTCAATATGACTGTTTTATGGATAACATTTTTTTCTGGTTTACTTGTGTATGTGAGTCAGTTAAGCATCTTATTGATGTAGTGTTGTTCAGTTTCACATTTCCTGTGTTCTTATCAAACAGTTTACATATAAATGTTGGAAAGGGCAGTCAAATCCTGTAAGCATCTCCTGTAAGTAAAGAAAGAAAAAAAACTGTTCATATATTCTACACCTGACAGATTATAACTTTGTAACTGATAAAGTTAGAACATTTTGTCATCAGCTGCAGTCTGATAGATCTAGACTGTGAGTGAGTGGTTTGAAAACAACTTGCATCAGAACAGCATATTTGAAAAAAGATCTCCAGGGAGTTGCTTTGGCCTGACATTAGTGCAGTTTTGAGTATGATTATTCTTATTTTTTTATAAAGAAAATTTTTTACTTGGCATAGTGACAAGTACTGTTTGCTCAAGTTTAAGACAGAAAAAGTTCGAATGTTGTAGACAAGTGACAGCCTAAATCACCATGCATAATGGCATATGTGACATTTATAGAATAAACACATTTCTTTTACACAAGACAGTCTAAATCATCATGCATAACAGTGTACGTGATGTTTATAAAATGAACACATACTGAAGAAATGAAAACAGTATCAACAGAAAAAGACAGTTCATATATACTCATATATGTCACTTGTCTCACACATTGACACAAATTGTGAGTAGAATCCACACTTTCCATGTGCATGAAATGCAAGAAACATTTAGACTTCAGACTTGTGAAGAGGACATTCATTACATACAAGGGATTGGATGTTAAAACAACAAAGTTATTAGCATGGTCCACACTGACACCTCTGAAACGAAATCAGCAGCTGCACCTTCATCAAGGAAGTTGAGATTCCTTAGCAGTACCTCAAACTATTGCAGACAAGCCTGTCAGAAGCACATACCATCAATGACATTGGCAGTGGCACCGGCAGCAAGGATTTTGGAATTCCATTGCAAAAACCTCAAACATTTGCAGACATGCCTGTCAGAAGCACATGTCACCTATGAACTCAACAGCCGCACCAGCAGCCAGGATCTGGGGAAACACCATACTTAGAATATCAGACCAATGCAGACATGCCTATTGCAGACATGCCTGTCAGAAGCATGGAGAGCAAACTCGACATCCATTCTACAGCCTTGTGCGACACAGAACAAGAGGAAGCATTGACAAGCACCCACTCTTCATCCAAATGCTGGTCATTCACTTTTGCTCCACCTTCTTTTAGATTCTTTCTTAATACCAAGGATTATGCTCGTGCAGACCGCCAGGCACCCAGTGGCTGAAGCTTGGCGGAGGTTTGCACTCCCATGTTGACGACAACGGAGAAATCTTCCAAAACTTTGTGCACCTGTGCATCCGTCCAGCTGCAACATTGTGAAGTCCATAATGTGTGAAGCAGTTTGCTTTATGTGACTGACATGTACTCCTACGAAATCCATGGACTGATAATGGGCTGTCACTTTGAGACGTCTGTCTGTGCTTTGTCTTCAGGATGGGTAAAGTGTATATAGAACATGTGTTTCATTTCATTTTCATTGAGTAAGAATGCATTAGTGATATGTTTTAGGTTGGGCACTTGAGCATGCATGCATGCATGTTCCAGTGGCTTTTAATGATTTGTAGTTGTATGCATTATTTCTTGGATTGATTAATGGCCTCATTCATTTTTAATGTGTGTGGAACCTTGTAAGTCTTTCTGTTGTGTGAGACAATACAGGTGATGTAGTGTTAAGTTGTTTTATCATTTGATCAGCAGTGTGTATATATTTGAATGAATAGAATGGGTTGTGACTGACTAATCTCATAGCTTGCAGCTCATGATGATGATGAGAATACTCTCAGATGTGCATATTTTTGTTGTTGCATATGAGGCCCACCTGAAGGAATCCACATTACCCTTGCAATCACAGTGAAAAATACCCCACCCCCATCCCCACAACAAGAAAAAAATGACATGTTACTTGTTAAGTGTGGACAGTAATGATGACTTGTGATCATTATGATGTAATGCAGATTTGTTTGCTTCTTGTCATTTCATGTTATCACAAAGATCACTGTCAATTATTTGTGATTGTATTCTATGTGTTTGGCTACTTATTACTGAAAATTAACCTGCATTAAACCTGAAGCTGTAACATAATTTACCTGTCTGCAAGGGAGCACTTTGTGGATCTCCCTTGAGTTGGCTGTCATGGTATTAAAATTCATTTTTGTATGCCGCACACATTTATCTGTGATACTTGAAAGGATAGCATTGTCTGCGTGATGCTTCATGAATGCACTGACACTTACCTTTTATCTCAAACAGCACCAGGACTTGACATAAAGTATTGCTCATTGATGTTCTGAACGTATTATATGAAATGCTGGTAACCCACATTGATGGAAGTATGATTTTAACATTAATTGTATTTCCGACAGGGACATAATCTTACAAGTGAGAAAGTCATTATGAATTGAAATTGTATGGATTAAAAAGATATATTCGAAAGACTATAATTTGCAGAGAGGAAAGCTTTTCAAAATCCAAAATATTAGAAACTTTATTGACGGACTAATGATGGGCCATTGAAACCTTTCAAGAATTATTCACCTTTTTAGATTTTCTCCCAGACATGGTCAGCAGGGATCTCTTCTCTCTAGTTTCTCTAAATATCGGTCGTGTGATGAAGTCTGTCATCATGGACACATTTTATGTCAAGTCTGCACCATGTCCTGTAGCTTGCACACAAACTTGAAGCCAAACTAAAGCAACAGCTGTTTTATTTTTAGGGAAAGACCCGCATCACCAACAGCGTGGACAGCCACTTCTTCAAGAACCTCGCTTTGGAAATGCACCTGCTCCCTACAGTATGTACTACAGTCCCATTTGCATCAGTAACATGCTCTCACACGTTCATTCTAAAACTTGCACGCGGCCATACATTTGTAAAAATGTTACCATGATAGAGCTATTTATGAGTGTAATGAACATTCAGATATGTTTGTGTAATTGTGCATTTATTTTTAACTTTATCAGTATTGTCCCTGTTAGGATTACAGCCTGGCTGCTTTTAGCTGGGGTGCCTTGCTGTACTTCTGATCGCTCATGAACCATTTCAGCAATTTACACAAAACTTCACACAGTTACAGAAACCAGCTAGTTTATTTCTTTCATTACAGTTCCCCTAGCCAGACTGCAGCACCATGCACTGGCCTTGGACAGCAAGTGCGCACTTAGATGTACATATGCTTAAGCAAGCCAGTTACTGGATCACTTCAAGATAGCTACACTTAATTGTTGTAACTTTGGCTCCTCACCATCAGTCTCTTCCACACCTCATGAAATGATGATAGTAATACAATGATTCACATTTTCTGAACCCCCAATAGGACACAGTGTCCTGGACATAGAAAATTAATAGGACACAGTGTCCTGGCTATGAAAAAACAATAGGACACCATTTTTTCGCAAAAAAACAAGTGTTTATTTAAAATAAGTCCAGTAATGCAGAACTCTGATATACCATAAAGCATTTGCAACAAACATTACTAATTTTTAGTAATTACATCTTAAACAACACACAACAAACAGTTATTGTAAGTTAATACTGAAGTCGCACCTTGCTTCAAAATCAGTAAAAAAAAAACCCAACCCAAAACAACACTTGGCACAATCTGGCAATCACATTTGAACATAGTGATACTGAACAGTGAATGAATTTTAATAACGAAAACTAAGTAGAATCTTGCTATAAAATAAGATCTGACTGAGAAAACTTGGCACATTCTGGCAATTTTGAATAATATCTGTTAAGTCTTAAACAACACAAGTCCCCGATAACGTGCGAAGCTAAAAATAGCACACTCGCGGAGCGCTGGACGATGGCTGACACTGTGATAGGCTGTCCACTGTCACTGTGTCAGCGGGCGTGTCAGCGACTACAAGGGCTCGCACAGCCAGCGCTGCGTTCAACGCGCTCGATAAAACACTTGGCGTGTCCGCGACTTCCATGTAATAATCGGACACGGGTCCGCTCGGATAGCATATCAATCGGACAGCGGGTCTGCTCAGAAGCAAAACAATCGGTCATTTCAAATTTCAATCGGTCAATGTCCGGAGTCCGAGGGAAATGTGAAACACTGGTAATAGTAATAATAATAATGATAGTAATAGTAAGAATAATAATAATAATGCTGCTGCTGATGATATTCATGTTAAGAATAATAGTAATAATGATAATGTTTGAGATGCCAACTCTTGATACAAGATTCAAACAATAATGACGATGGTGGTGGTGATAATGATAATAATGATATTAATAATAATGATACTACTAATGGTAATAATATTGACATTTATGAGATGCCAAATCTTGATACAAGAATTAAACCATAGTGTGTACTCTCATCATTCAAAGCAGTCGCCCTACAACGACCAAAACTCTTTAAGAGTACAAAGCACATACAAATTTGTAGGGGGAGAACAGGAAGGGAGTAGGGCAAAAGGGGGCCATGTTGAGGGGGAAATCATTGCTGGACAAAAAGATATGTCCTCAAGCTAGACTTGCAGGAAGAAGAGTGTGTGAATGTTGTATAGATTGGGGAAGATTGTTCCATTCACATGGACCAGACACAGAAAAAGAGTGGTGACTGACTATGGAACATCTGTATAGAATTTGTAAACTAGTTTCAGGAGCAAAACAGAGGGGTCAGGCAGGAGCGTACATTCAGATACACTTGTAGCATAATGTATTGATTTTGTATGAAATTCTGAGAAGGGCAAACCAGTGGAGAAAGTGAAAGAAGGGATTGACATGGCTGTTTTGAGAGAAGATAGGGCAGATCCAGTGAGAAGGGAGGTGTTGATGGTATGCGTTTTGGATGGAAGAAGCTTGGGAAGTGTTTATGAAAATAGATAGGTAGGTATGGGGTCAAGTTCACAAGACTTGAATGACGTATCTTTGAGGATGCTGGCAATCAGAATTTCAGAAGCTGGTTGCAGTTCACTGAGTGGGAGGCCTATGATAAGTTTCATCTTCCTGGTTACAGTTGCTCACTGTTACCCAACGACATGTTGACTGGAGCTCCCTACAATTTTGAATTTCTGTGGAGGATTTGAGTCACCTAAGGTGGTGAAAGGGTTGATAACTAGTTTGAAATAGTTATTTTGACAAATTTGTGAAGTTTTGTTACCACATTAAGTCCAGTTTCTGTAGGCAACTGTGAGTTCCACTCATTTTTAGAATAGTCATTTTCGTTGTCATGGTTATTTTGATTTAACATGTTTTCATTTTCACCCGTGTTAATGCTGATTTTTGACAATTTCTGCCATTTTCTGGGTCAAAATCACAGTATGATTTACCAGATTTCTCTTGAAGAACTTGCTGGGCAGTGAATCATCTGTTGGTCAGGGTTATGAAAAGACTGCGTAATGTGGGCGGGAAACTACAGGAATAGCGACCTTTCTTTGCTGGAAGTAAAAAAGAGAGAAATGAAGAGTTCTATCACATCTGTAATTACACCAACTCTAGAAATATTTGGTGTTGCAACAGATGGGCCTGCCGATATGCGTGGTGGACCTGCTGGTGCATATGGAGGTGGTGGCTTTGGAGGTGGCTACTATGATGACTATGATGGCTACGGGGGGGGACGTGGACCTTTTGGTGGCCCACCTGATCGCTTTGGGGGTCCTAGGCAGGTGTGTATGCTGTGACCAGTACCTGACATGCTAATGGCATTCCATTGCAATATAATACTTTTAATAACCCATTTATTTGATTGCCAAATAGAAAATTTTTTGAAACTGAAATGTTGATGTAATACAAGTTACAATATGAAATGATTCAGGAGGAACAGATGGTCATGCTACTTAGTGTTGAGCTTGTTTATTATTGATGATTGATGTCTGCAGGTCAGTAAACATGAACCAATTGTTCATTAGTTATAAACTGGAAGGTGGGAGATTTTCTCACCAACTATTCTCTTCTGCTTCTTACATTTGTAGTTTTGATTTTCAGGAAGGTACAAAACTTTTGTTGTTGTTTTTTGTTTTGAGATATCCAGAATGTGGGAATATTTTGCCCCAAGAGAAAGAACAGCTGGAATTAATATGGAGCAAGCTGGAAGTGTAGATCATGGTATTTTGTTATATTAGGAAATTGGCCATCTTGGACTTGAAGACACCAATTTTAAGATGAACAGTGTCTTGTTTGCTGCTAAGTGTATAGAATATTACTTCCAGTAGAACAAAGATAGCAAAGTGTCTTGTAATGTGTGTTGACTTCTACTGTAGTATCACAGTCACTGACTTGGCTGGCTTATGTATCAGAACAGACAAACAAACAAAATTTCGGGGGCTATATGAGTTGGAGAACCTGTACTGTAGAAGGCAAGGGTGAGGGGA
Organism: Monoplex corrugatus; assembly: GCA_030674185.1. Classification (NCBI taxonomy): domain Eukaryota; kingdom Metazoa; phylum Mollusca; class Gastropoda; order Littorinimorpha; family Ranellidae; genus Monoplex; species Monoplex corrugatus. Next base: position 31,069,493 of record JAPXFY010000012.1, read on the forward strand.
TAAGTAAAAGAAGAAAATTGTATTTTGACTTGACTTAGTGATGCTCTAAAAATGTTTTGTGACTTTAAATAAAGATGGATGAACTTTTCACTAGTCCTTTGGTTCGTTCAGGATCGTTTTGGGCCCCCTGGCCGCTATGGTGAGCAGTCAATGGGTCCCCAGTCAAGTGGGCAAGGCTGTGTTGTTATGGTCTATGGCCTCAACATGGAAAAGATGAACTGTGACAAGCTTTTTAACCTCTTCTGCTTGTATGGCAATGTTGTCAGGGTAAGTAATAATGCCCCATTCCTCTCTTTATTCATATGTTGTGATTTGTTTACACTTAATTTGTGTTTTGGCTGTGGAATTATGATTTGTGCTCAGACAGTTCTTTACATGTTCAACTTTATCTGCTTGTGATGATCTGGCAAATTCCTTGACATGTTCAAAACCCTACCATCTGCTGGGGTCATTGTTTCATGGCTACCTCCTCTCCTCTTCCACTTCAAGATCTTGCAAGTGCATAGGGGTTTGTATGCATCAAGGAATTTGCCAGATCATTACAGACAGGCAGATATGGGTAGCATCAAGATGAGTAGCAAACAGGCCAGTTGTATATTGGCTGCAGAAAAATCATAAGTTTTGAACTGACTTTTTGTTTCAACTAGGTTCTACGTGTGGTGGTGAATTTTTCGTTTAAAGTGACGTGATGGGACACAGCATGGATCATTGAGGTTGCATGCTTTTATATTTTCTCTTCAGACTGAGGGCCAGGTGCATGCACTAATTTGCTCAAATGTACAATTTTTCTAACGGTTTCATTTACCCTAGTGAAGATGAATTAATGGCGTAAAAACAAATTTTTACAATACCAGATCAAGTTCTTGAAGAGCAAAGAGGGAGCTGCTATGGTTCAGCTTGGAGATGGAATTTCCGTGGAACGTGCTATTCAAAACCTGCACAATTGCTTCTTCTTTGGCAGTGAGCTGCGTCTCAGGTTGGTGATTTATCAGATGGATTAATCCTGTCTGATGTCCTGTGTTGTCAGAATCGTCCAGCTTTGCTTTTTATTGTTTCATACATAGTTCCATTGTGCAGGTTTAGACTTTTTTGTTGAAGAATTTTTTCTTCTCCTTTTTTTTCTCTCAGAAATGTCTTTGTATTTAACATTTCATGAGACCTGCATTATTGACCAAATTTCCCCACATTACAAATTTACAAGAAGCAATGCTGATGGTGAATGACATGCTCTTGCATAATGCAAGAATGGCTAATAGAAAATGTAAATGATCTGAGCTTTGCATGTGACAGTAGAAAATAATTCTTCCTCCTTTCTTAAATAAAGTGCATGCTTTTTGAAATGTGTGCCAGTCTCATACCAACACGAGAATATTTATCTTTTTGCGATTGTAAGCAATGTGTATTTCTTCCGGTGATTGTGAGCACTTGAAAGATTAAATGTTGCTTCTGGCTACTTTTTAAAAATCGTCTCATCAGTTTGCCTAGTCTAATGTTAGTTTCATTCATTTGTAACTATTTCATTTTGTTTATAGCAGGGTAGCCATGCTAACAGTGTGTGTGGTGTGTAGTTGGGTAGAAAGCCACGGACAGCTCTTAAGAACGTCCACATAATTGTTTTCAGCGGTTTTGGGTTCCTTAATATATATGTATTATAAATTTAATTCTTATATCAGGAAAACATCGCTTTTGAGTGACTAGAAGCTTAATTCATCAGCCTAAGAGAGCAAATCCCAAAACGGGTGCTCTGCCCCTGGACCTCACTGAGGGACACCTGCGTTTTTTGTTTTGTTTTTGTTTTTAATCTAAAATTAAACATGTTCAGAGTTAGAGTGGACAAGAATGGACTTTGATTTGCATCCAGTGATTGTAAGCATTTTTAAGATGCTGTTTACTTTGAATTTTTGTTTTGATCTTCTGGCTGCCTTTTTAAACTGCCTCTTCAGTTATCTAGTTTTAGTTTCATTCATTTGTAATTATTTCATCTTGTTAATACCAGGAAGCTAACATAGTCCCTGTATTTGTATCTAGCAATTCCAAGCAGGCATTCCTGCAGGATGTGCCCAACCCCCACGACCTTCCTGATGGAACACCCTCCTTCAAGGACTTCATGGGCAACCGCAACAATCGCTTCACTAACCCGGAGGCTGCTTCCAAGAACCGTATCCTTTTTAAGTGTAGTTTTACCATGTTGTTTGTTGTTGGAAGGATTGTGTGTATGTCTGTGCATGCGGACTTGTGTCTGTGTGTGTGTGACGGTGTGTCTGTGCGCATAAAGGAGAAGATGTACGGTGTGAAAATAGCAGGGCAGTTTACCGGTCCCATTCGTTGAGGAGCAACTGGAGAATCAGATTGCAGTGATCATTCTGTGTATACTTGGCGTGCATGGGCATTAAGGATAAGGAGATGTAAATAGTTGAATACGGTACCTAAAGTTAGTAGCAGGGGTGCAGTGTCTCAGTTTAGAACAAACAACCTATGAACAGAAGTGCAGAGAGTGATGAAACTTGAGAAATGTATACAATTGCAGATAAGTTTTAGTGCATTTCTAGTCGAACTTTGGTTTCCAGTTCACACACACACACACACACACACACACAACACACACACACACACACACACACACACACACACACACACACACAACACACACACACACACACACACACACACACACACACCACACACACACCACACGCACACACACAACACACACACACACACACACACACACACAGAGTGGGTGTATCTTATATTTCATATCAATATGTAATCCTATGTGTTTTTCTACCTTAACCCTTGATCAGGCATCCAGAGTCCTGCTAAGGTCCTCCACTTCTTCAATGCTCCTCCTGGTATCACTGAGGATGATTTGAGAGAGGTAAGCTGTGGACTTGCCTTTTGAAAAACTATAGTAGAATGTAGCTGCCCTGTGTTATTTTTAAAAAGAATTATGTTCATTTTGTTTAAATGTTTTATTTTTGGTGTTTTTTTTGTATGAGGAAGCATTTTAGAATTGTTTCTAGATGAAATAGTGTGTGACCCAGCAGTAGCATAGGTGTTTGTTTCCAACATTGATAAGCACACATCTGTCTGCAGGCAAATGGTAAACTTTGGTGGGTTCTGTAACATTTTGTTTTTAGTATTTCTATTATTGAACCAAATAATAAAGCAGAAAATTTTCAAGCAAGACATATATATGTATATACATATATAAATGTATATGATATGCATTTGTGTGTTTCAGATCTTTGAATCATGCTGTGGAAAAACCCCACTGAGAACAAAGCAGTTCCCATCCAAAAGTAAGCAACAGTTTTGGTTAGGTTCACCTTTGACAAATGTACTTTCTTCTTGTGTCCTTTCACAAACAGTATGTTATGACCAGTGAAATGAAGAATTAAATTCTGTAGAAACTCCTTTTTATAACTGATAATTTTTAAGGAAAAAACAACCCAACTTACAGTGTGATATTCAGGATATGAAATAGAAATGAATTCAGATGAGCACCATATCTGAGATGTCTCATAGGTAGCTTAAAGAAAAGTTTTATACCATTCTGATTTTTGTCAGTTGCATGTAGCACATTGTTTTGCGCACGCTGTGAAGGCAGTTATGTTGCTGCACAAAAGCAATTCATTATGAAGGCGTTATGTTGCTGTGCAGTCTGCTTATTGTGCCTTTGGTAAGCATGCATGCTGGGTGCAGACTTGCCAGACTTTTTTTTTTTTAAGCGTAGCATGATCCGTAGAGCATTATATTGCTATGCTGAACTAGCAGAAATGGAGCAGTGATTCTTTTTTTTGTGTTTTTTTTTTGACCAGTTGCTGCCACAAAGCGGAGTGGTGTGTGGGGTTCCCCTATCATGATATAGTTATCACACAATTATCTTCCAACAGGAGTTTCATTTGCATGGATGCCCATGTGGAAGTCCCAGCCACAGTGCAGGCTTGAAAGCCTAAAGCGTTCGCTTGCAAGGCCATGTTAACTCGTTAGCCATACTCCACAGCTCAGGCTGCGGTGCTCAGTCTCTTGACTATGACGCTCTGCAGTTTGGCTGCAGAGGTTCTGATTTTTTTACCAAGACAATTTGCATACTACACTAAGGGAGATTATGCTGAAAGCACAGTTTAACCACTTTTCTAAATAGATTTTTTCCCTTTGACTGTAGCGGACTGTTGGAAATCTATTTTTGGCTTGTTTTCGCAGTACCCCAAACAAAGGAATTTCGAAGAGTCGAAAGACTCTACGCCTGTACATAATCAATCTTGGGACAAAATATTCATAAAAGCAGAACTCGTAATGACTTCCGGTGAAGGATGTACATCCTGTGACATGTTCAGGACAGTTGTGTGACTTGGATATTCAATGGATTACAAGCAGCAGTTTGATAAGTCGCGTGTGTACATCCAGAACTTTTGTTATTAGCTATTTGCATGCCTTTTTCAATGGTAAATCAGAATAAAATGAAAGCAAGCATAAATAAGCGGCTACACAGTTACAAAGTAGACATAATGACCTTTTTAAACATATATAACATGATAGGTTTTTTATCATTGGTTATTCTCCATGATTTTTTAAAAAGTACTAAAAAATGTGTGTCTCAACAGTTTCAGCAGCTGTTTTAGGGTGCATCTCCAAAGAGTTAAAACACAAATCTGGCGTTCTTTCCACCTTGTACTTGGCTGATTCATTATGGACCGGTCAGAATCATGTGTGTAAAGAAAAGGATACGCTGTTGTGAAGTAGGGTTGATTGATTGAAAACTGCATCATCTCAATTAGTCAAAACAGTGACCAACTGAAGAGATCCCACCCCCACTCCATCCCTAAGGAAAAAGCGGAAACCAATGTAGAAGATACTGGGAAGAATACTTTTGGAAATATCCCTGCACTTTCTACTCATCAATCACTCTGTCAATGTCCACCATGTTTCATGCAGAGTAAAATACTTTGAAATTGAGAATCCACATTCGTGCGAGTTTTTTTTTTTTTTTTAATGTGGATGTGTACCCTGCTACTCTTCAAGGTCAGTTGCCACACTTGTTTTGCCTTTGTATTACACTTGAGTGTTAGTAGGGGTTGGATGGTCTGAGTTTGAAGAAATCAAGAAATGAAAAAAGGATTAACATGCAAATATTGAAATTATGTGTGGCTTATTGTTTGGTAGCAACATCTGTTATTTTGTTTCCGTCTTTCTTTGAGCACCTCCGCCCTTACCCCCATCCCCACCCCCATCCGTGTTTTGTCTCAGTGATGATTGTGTGTATGTATCATTGTGTGTACTTTAGATTTTTTTTTGGTGGGGGGGGGTCTGTCTGGTATTTGCCTTTGACTGATACAAGTGAATATTGTGTTGCAGCGGAGAGAAGTTCTACAGGACTGCTGGAATTTGAGAGCAAGAGTGATGCCATTGAGGCTTTGGTCCAAACCAATCACCATCCCATCCCCAGTGAGTTGTTTTGTCTGTCTGTATTTTCCCAGTTTATTGATATCTTCTGGAGGGCTAGTACTCTGTATCAGATTGATGTCATACCAGTTCCACTAAAGATTCCAGAGTGGTCAAATTTGATTTTAACTTAGTCTGGTGTTTCAGTCAGAGAAACCCATTGCTTAACTACACATATTTTCTTTTATGTTAAAATACATAGTTTTCTCTTCTGGTAAGAAGTACAGCAATGCAGCATTGCAAACAAGAGTATATATAATGGAAATGGATAAGCAGCTGTAAGCTAGAAAACTTGATTGAAATAGATGAGTAAAGTTGTTGTCACACAGAAAGCCAGCCTACCTTTTTCTGCATTTTCTCCACAGCACTTCAGGAAAATGCTCATCTACTACAAAGTTATGGGCAAAGAGAGGTCAAATTAGTCAAAAGAATTTCTTAGATTTGTTTTGTCAAATTGTTTTATATTGAAACTGGTTATGAAGTGTCTTTTTTATGCAGATTTTTCATAGATAATGCTAAGTTTTAGTGCCAATATTGTGTTGCAGGCGCCAAGACCCCTTTTGTCTTCAAGCTCTGCTTTTCTGCTTCACCCATGGTGTGAGCTTCACAGCAAGGAAGTCGGTTCCTTTGGTGGTTCATGTGTTCTTTGTTATTCTTTGTTATTCTTTTAAGTAACAAATGATCTGGCTACTTATTTTACATATGCATGGCACATCGAACTGAATTCATGGACTTCATTTAATTGTGTAGTAGTTTTCAATGGTTGTAGTCATTTATTCTGTTTTCTTTTAATTCCATTCACCTTGTGTTTTTTTTAAATTAACTTATCGTTATGTGTGATGGTGTTAAGTGTTAGACATTTATAACAGTATCATGGACTCATTTCTTTTTGTGACGAAATTTAAGGGACAGAACATTTTCATTGTGAGAATTTGAGCATGTCATCAGATCTGTGTTTGAAAATAAAAAAATTGATTTCATTCTGTGTGTGTGGGTGCATTGTGTGTGCACATGTATGTGTGCATGTTCGTGTGTTGACTAAATGTATTTGAAACTCTTTTGGCATCATAAATTGTGCCATGTCAAAATGAACACTAAGCAGAATTATGAGCCCTCCAGGCTTATTAGCAACCAGAGCCGATCACTCTTCTAAAAGTTGTCTTTGAAAACACTTACTTTGAGATCTCAGTTCAAAATGTGCTCATGTTGTCAAGAGCTATTACCAGTCCCAGAGCAGAATAGAGTGAAACAGGGATGTATTGTAGCTCTCATCCTCTTTTGCGGCAAAGTTTGTGATGTGTACAGAGTCTCGTCAGGGTTGTGTACATCCAGTTCTGCTCATATGGAAATTCCATTTTCGCTCAGATGGAAAACTCCAAGCCAAAACCAATGTGCTCAAAGCCGTCTTGTGAGAATTTCTCTTTGTTAATGTTTGTGAACTGTATGATATCCCGCACTTTACTGACAAGTTTGCTGTGGCCTTTAAAACACACTGCCCTTAAGTCTTCCATGACGGCCAGTGCGCACCGCGGCCACGGCTGTACAGAGAGAAGAAAAACGGCACGTTTAGTTACAGCTAGGCCGCGGGCGGCTGACCCAGCCCGTGACCCCTGATAGCATCAGTGCCAGACATTCCACTGCCTACCATCAAGGTCACGGAGTACTTCCCTTCTTTGTCTCTGTTAAAAAGTGGCGCCTTTTCACTCTCTTTGGAAGCGGATTACAGTGCAGTCAAGGTTTTGTTGGCGCCTATCTTTTGTCAGTCAAAAGAATTTTCCCTTGTCTTGAACTACACCAAGTTTCAGAATTTCTTGTTCAGTCGTTTACTATTTATTTGCAATCGTTTTGGGTATATGTTTGCCGTATCAACACATCGTCTGTGCTAGTCAGACAGTGAAATTAATTTTAATTCTTTAGTGGAGCAAGTGGTGCTAATAAGAGTGGGGCACACAATCTTTTACTCCAGTAACGTGGAATTGAATGAGTATTTAGTGCACTGTGTCTGCTGAAGTGAAGGTGTTTATTTTCAGTTTTTTACTCCAGTAACGTGGAGTGTGTGTGTGTGTGAGTGTGTGTGTTTTTTTTTTTTCGGTATCTATCTTCAGTGTGTGTATTTCTTCATGAACTATTGTCAGTGACCAGAAAACACAAAAAATAGAGTGAAAATGTGTACACAAAATTAGCCAAGACAATGTCACTGATTGTAATATCAGGTTTTTTTCAATCAAACATGAGCATGGGCTGGCCTAGGTCGTTGTGAAATAAAATATGTCATAAAAGGTAATTACAAATCGTGCTGAATTGAAAACAACATTGCATGAGTTCTGTTACATTCTACTATACAGTGATAATCTCGGTACAGACCGAACTGGATTTGACAGGTTTAATTGACAACAACAGCAGCTGATATATTTTTTTTAATGTTGGAGTTGCTTTTGTTCATCAAAAATGATGAGACTTTATTAGACTGGAGCTGAATAGAACAAAATATGACTGAGTGTCCCACTCTCATGTATTATATGACTCCAACAGACGGACCCAAAGGAAAATAAACCAATGCAACTAATAAACGGTATATAGTGAGAACAGCCATAACCCCGTCTATCATGTCTAGTGGCCAACCTCGTGACATTGGAGTACTTAACCTGTGTTTTCCTCCTCCCCTTTCGTAAAAGAAAAAGACACCTGGTAAGTGAAGACGCATGTCTGTCTGTCTGTCTGTCTCTGTGTGTTTATGTGATGTGTGCGTCTGTGCCAGTGCGTGCGTGTGTCAGTTTGTGTTGTGTGTACCCCCCTCTCTCTCTCTCTCTGAGACACACACACACACACACACACACACACACACACACACGTGCGCGCGCACACACACACACACCATCCTCCTTTTTATTCCCTTTATATTTTTTTTCTTTTCGTTCTTTATTTAATGCTTTCTGTGTTTCCTTCTGTTTAAAAGCTAGTATTCTTTTTCTTTTCTTCCACAGTCCACTTTTCTCTTCGTTCTTCACTTTTATGTCTGTACGCTTAGTATTAGAAGATTAGTAAGGACTAGCTGTAAGAGAGGTCCTGTGGCACCTAATGCTACAATCCTTGAATAACAGTGTTTTTCATGTTTCACGTTTCTTTCTCACTTTCTCTGTCTTTAGAACTGCCTTTGTGTCTGAGTGTATTGGGGAGGGGGGGTTGTAGAGGGGTGTTGGCCGGTGTGTGGGAGCGTCTCTCTGTTTCACCAACTCACAACCCCTCCCTCTCTCTCTCAAACACACACACACACCCTTTGTAGAGAGACACAAGCACCCCCACCTCCCCACCCCATCTCTCTCTCTCTCTCTCTCTCTCTCTCTCTCTCTCTCACGGCTTTGTGCAAACACACAAGAAACAGTCTATAGGCCTCCTATGTCGACTTTCTCTTGCAGCCGGCAGCTAAGAGGCAGTGTACCGGGCGGGTCAAGTTGCCGCTATGGTAGAGTAATTAACTGGAGGCTCCCTCCTTCCCCGCCAACATTGAAATTTGTCTGATAAGCGAAGACAGGAGCTGAAGTGTTACAGATTGCATAATGCGTCTTCGTTAGACCATGAAAACCTAGAATGCTTGATTAGTGGGGTTGACATTTATGGGAGAAAACTCAGATCGTGACGGAGTTACGTTACTGCATGAATTTACATATGTGTTATACAAGATTTGGTAGAGTAGCCTACTGAACTAACCTGGTCATATTTAGTCTTGTTCTAAAGCTGTTTATATTGGCTACACGATTTCTTACATATCAGACAGACTGTTGAAAGGCGCTCTAAAAATTGGGACTGTTTAGCAACCAACTCATTTTTGTTCCCTGACAGCACTGTGCTGGCACTACAGCTGTCAGTGGGATGGAATGCCCCCCACAGCCTGAAAGTAGGTCAGGTCACTGCTAGGTCAGGCCGCTCGCCTCTCCAACTAAAGAGCACGTTTGGAACAGCCGTGCGGCAAGTTCCCAGCTGCCGGGCCATTGACGTTTGTTTTCTTCTGTGCAGACGCACCGTTTTTGACTACTTTTCTATTTCATTTTACACCTACTAAAGAATTATTAATGGTGAAGGATTTGTTATTACCAGAAATCTAAAAACGTGATCTTTCCGGGCATACTATATTCAAATAAGAAATTCCGACACATACGCACTGTTATGACAAGAACAACGTAGGTCACGGAAAATAAACCAGACGCATGCTCACGTCTCAGTAGTAACTACTGTACTGAAGTCTAGAGGAACTGTTGAAACCTCTTTCTCTCTCTCTGTCTCTCTCTCTCTCTCTCTGTCTTTCCCTCTCCCCCCCTCTCTCTCTCTCTCTCTCTTTCTCTCTCACACACACACGCACGCACGCACGCACACGCACACACACACACACACACACACACACACACAGAGCAAGCGATCGAGAAAGAGAAAGCAGTCAATTTAGATGGTAAGATTTATAATAACTCGTGAATTCCCACGCATAGTAGGCCTACCTAATCATGATGAGGACAAGGAATAGAATCAAAAGAGAGATAGTAGAAGAACAGTGTGGATTTGTGGAAGGGAAAGGAACTATTAATGCCATATACGTCCTAAGAACTATCATAGAGAGGTCAATTGAGATGAATAAGGATTTGTATTTATGCTTTGTTGACTATACCAAGGCTTTCGATCGGGTACGACATGAAGAATTGATCAACCAAATGGAGAGACTCAATGTTGACGGAAAAGATCTACGAATTACCAGAAATATGTACTGGGAACAAACAGCTGCAATGAGAATAGAAAACAATACAAGCTCTTTCCAAAACATCAAAAGAGGAGTCAGACAGGGTTGTGTTTTGTCACCAGATCTTTTTTCATTTTACAGCGAAAACATGAGAAAACTAGAAGACCCTGGATTAAAGGTTGGAGGGAAAATGATAACATTCGATACGCAGATGACACCGTACTAATTGCAGAAAATGAAAGGGACCTACAAAACCTTGTGAATATACTAGAAATAGAAAGCAAAGGTAAGGGGTTGGAACTAAACAGCAGGAAGACTGAAGTTATGGTGATTAGTAAAAAACATGAAATCCCCTCCTGCAAAATAACAGCAAATGGAACAACCTTGACACAGGTTAATAAGTTCAAATACCTGGGAACGGTCATTTCATCAGACGGCTTATCGGCACCAGGGGTACAGTGCGGCAGGAGGGAACTTTTTCAGCACCGGCTCCCAGTGGCCGGTCCGTCTGGAAAAGGTTAAATTAATATTTAAAAAAAAAAGTCAGCAAGATAGATGCTATATTTCAGGCAATGCCTTGTCAGGCTGCTGGTACTTCATTACCTGATGTTTTTATCAACCACCAGGAGAGAACTAGACAAATTCTGCTGTTTTAGGACAGTAGGCTACAATGAACAGTAGTGGATCTCTTGATGCTGAGGTGGTGCTGCACATTTCATAAGACTAGCTCATGGCTGTTCCAATCCGACTCTTTAGTTGCAGAAGCCCCTGGCTGTGACCTGACCTTATTTCAGCCGGAGAGGGCAGACCATGCGCATTACGCCTGCTGATAGCGGTTGTGCAGTGGAAGAAAAATGAGTTAGTTGCTAAATAGTCCTAGGTTTTACAGCGCCTTTAAACAGTCCGTCTGATATGTAAATGACCATGTTGCTGATACAAGTAGCATTAAAATGATACCAAACATGACCAGATTAATCTAACAGACTACGCTACTGCATCCTGTACAAAACTGGCTTAATTTCACGGAGTAGAGCGATTTTGTCAAATCTCAGGGGTTTTTTTCCCCGTAATTTTCAACCCTTCTAGCTAAGCTTCTGAGGTATTCACACACTACTAAAACTATGTCACACAAACTTCAACACTTCAGAAAGCGTCTTCACTTAATTAAAAAAATTCCATTTCGGCAGGGAAGGAGAGAGACGTGATATAATTACCCCACTGTAGAGCAACAACTTAACTGACACGATGTTTCACCTTGTACAGACCGTTTCCATTCTCTTTTGTTGTGTTGGAGAGAGAGGTGCTACAATCTTCAAGATATTGTCATACGTATTGACGATCACTTATCACATCCCAGCAGATGGCTTCTAATGACTAACAAGATGTCAAGCAGATGTTTCATTCCTCAACACTATCTATGGCTTGATCATTAATAGTAGCAGGGTCCTATCTTGGAGAGTTCTGCTTCCTTTTGTAAACAGTACCACAGTCTAGTCAAGGATTATCCGACACGTGAATAAACAAATGTCTCCAGGGTAACGGATCAGACATGGATGGATTTTCTGTTAGCATGGCTGGCACCCAGCTGCAGGCTGAAAGCGAAAGAAGGAAAGATTTTCGCAAGCCAATCATACAGGTTACAGAACTGTCGGAAAGTGTATCACCATCTGAAGTATCAGATGCTGGAAACAATGACATTACAAGTTCATAGCGTAACATCTATTGTTTGGTACAGGAACAAACAATATAACAAAAAAGCCTGTTTCCTATTGATAAGTTCCTATTATCAACACAGTGAATAAGTGTCCTTTGTGTATAGCTTTTGTGATTTTCCGCTTCCTCAGTGTGAAGGGGCGAGAGAGAGAGAGCACCGTCATTTCAACAGTCATAGCCTAATAACAGCTTACTTAATTCCACTTCACTCCATTACTCTATGTGCCCCACTCTCAACATCGTTTACTTCACATTAATCTTACTGAGCAGTGCTGACAGTATCTCCAAATTAAGGGCAAATAAATCACAAACGATTAAGGTGGAATTTTTCAATTTTCGTCTAGACAGAGTCTAGAGACAGAACGTTTACTTGACAAAATGTGGATGCTGACAAAACCTCGACTTATTTGTAAGTCGCTTTCAAATAGAGTGAAAAATCGCCACTTTTCAATAGATGTAAAGAAGGGAAAGACCCGCGTCAGTTGCTTGTTGACACTGGAATGTCTATCACAGCGTGTGATCAGGGAGGTCAAGGTCCAGGCTAGGAGCCACACCACTTGAGCAACTAAAGATACTGTTTCTGGTCATTTTGCACAGCCGTGCTAGCTCTGGCTTTGAACGGTTGACAAAGAGGCTGTTGAGTGCACTTCTGTATTACTGCAAGATTTGGACAACCTATCAGCTGAAATGATTCCATTGTATCTGAACAAGGTCTGAACATTACGGGGTAAAATTGAGTCCAACTTAAAATTTTGAAGAAATGTAGTCTGCCAAGTGTAAGCCTACTTGCCAAATATGGTAACGGTTTAATTACACAAGGGAGGAGTGGCAGAATGGTTCATATGTTTGCCTGCTAATAAATTCGAGGTTCCAGAGTTTGTTCCCTGTTGAGGCCTCGACCTTTCTCCTCAGTCTGACCGGAAAATCAAACTGAATGTCTAGTCCTTTGGAAAGGGACAAAAAAACAAACCAACAAACCAACCAACCAAGTTGGATTTGTGTGCCTTCTGGTCTGAACACATTACAGATCCATGACAGTTGAAAATTGTGAAGAGCAGCATGTTTGCCTGGCTGCCCTGGTAAAAAAACATTGGAGAGGTAGGTTCATTTCCCAGGAATCTGCCTTTGAAGGCCAATGAGCCTTCTTGCCGTTCTGAAGTCTTAAGTTGAAAAAAAAAAGGGCTGCGTTTCACTGTGGCTGTCAGCAGGGAGAGTAGCCAGAGTTTCACATGGTAAAATCCATTGTGACAAAAAGAAAGGAATAGAACATGAAATAACATGTCTGTAGTAAGGCAACCGCATCTTGATGATATTTCTGTACGGAGAACTAAGCAAGGATATCATGACCAGGGAAGACCACTCAAGCAATACCAGGATACCCTGAAGGCCAACCTTGTCAGCAATGACTTCAATACCACCATTAACGAAGATATTACATGCAGTAGAGTAAACTGGCAACAGAAGTGCATGCAAGGCACGATCATGATAATTACTTGAACAGATATTGAACAGAAGAGAGACCAGGTGAAGCAGAACCGAAGACTGCAGGACTTCCCATGCAGTACCTGCAGAAGAACATGCACCTTCAGGATTGGTCTTTTATTCCCACACGAAGATCCATATCAGGTGTTATAGGACCAGTAGGTCTATTCATCAGTTGTATCATCATGATCTCATACAAAGGACTTCTGCTCGCTTCCACATGAAGAGAAAACACATCTGTCATTCTATGAGAAAACACTCGTCAGTCGTTCATAGCATCATAGCAAATTATTTCTAACCCTTTGACTGCTGCACCCGGTCCATCAGCATCCTGCATTGTCAACCATGCCAGCAAAGCAAAAACTTAACCTTTGACTACCTCATCTCGTCCACCAGTTCCTGCACGAAAACTGGTGGATATGGTGAGGGAATCGAGAGTTAAGTTTTTCAGTTGGTGGATAGGGTGTGGGAGTTAAAGAGTTAACAAACCGTCTAAGACAAACCAGTGGCAATGCAGACTCCCAACTGATCAGTTTTGAAATCGATGACACTTCTCAAGACAGTGATACAAATCATCTCTTGAGGTTTAGTTGAGTCAATTACACCAGACTGCAATCATTGTCCACACCATCCGTCAGAATCTGAATCCTCTTGCTACACAAAAATTCAGCCACGCCAGATCTGAGTCAACCAGTGAGTATTTCTTAAAGCAATTCACCAAAACCTTCCCTTCCCTTCACATAAATGACCCACCCTAGCTTTGGATGATCTGACGTAAGGATCATCGGGTTATCCTCAGCCTTCCCTGATTATCTCCTCACCCCATGAAAAAAAAAAAAAAAAAAAGCCACTGAATTCAAACAACACACATCTCTTCATGGTAGGCCTACATAGTCACAGGCTTGTGAGGTTGTGCTTTCTTTCGTAGGAGTCCCACGATTTACCTGAAAATCTAGCTTCTGATTTTCCCTTCGTGTCTCAGGCTGCTGATTTGGAGTTTTTTATTTTATGTTTTATTGTTACGTTAAGACTGATCTCACACCTTCACATCATACACATGAGGATAGCTGCCCTTCCTGCCTTCAATCTCTTGATGGGGATGAACATGGGTGATGTCGATATAGATTTGAAAATGAGCAAGGTTCTGTCATGTCCTCTTCGTCAAATCCTATACCGGTATAAATAAATAATTTTCCAAATCAATTAAAAGTTTATACGGGTGGCTCACTACTTGACAACATATCGGCAGGGACAGATTTGTATTATCTGCATAACCGGTAAAGGAGAGTGGAGCTTGAAGATATCTTAGAGTGGAACTTGGTCAACTCTGAAAAAATACCCATTTTTACAGTTTATGGCTGTTCTCAGAGGTGACGAAGAACTGCAGAGGCTGTACACAGTGCAAGTGCAAAACAGGTTTGCGGAGCTGTGCTCTGAAACCGATGATGTGACAAGCAGATACCAAAGGCTTATAGAAGCAAATGATGAGACAGCTAAAAACCTCCTTCCAACTAAGAAACATGTAAAAAGACAGGACACAGCCAGGAATCCTTAAGTAGCTGCTGCTGGGCAGAGAGTCAACAAAGCCTTCATAAATTATGAAGCAGATGCATCAGAGGAAAAGCACAGAATCCTGCAGGAAGGGAAGCGTAATCTTCTAACTAGCTACAATTTAGATATTCGAAGAAGAACTAACGAATATGATAATGCAAGTAGAAGAATCTGACAGAAGGGCACAATATGCAAGAAGCTGGGGGTTAATCAATGAGATCAGTGGACGAAAGAAAACTAAGAAGGGAATCATCAAGGGCAAAAGTAAGGAAGATCGTATCCTAAGCTGGCACAATTACTTCAGCAATCTACTCAGCAAAGAACCACACATCCAGAGAATAGCCGAGATGAAGAAATAACCACCATCTTTAATACTCTAGACATCAACACTGGTCCATTCTCCATGACAGAATATCCCACGGTCAAAAAATTATTGAAGACAGGAAAATCAGCTGTCGAGGATGGAATTGTGGCAGAAATTCCGAAATTCTGCAACCTGGATGATATAGTAGTGGACTTCGCAAATCGACTGCTCACCAACGGAGAGAAACCACAGCAATAGAGGCAAAGGTAGTCAATAAGATGCTATTAAACAGAATACAACCACATCTTGACCCACTGCTGCCGGACAACCAAAATGGCTTCCGCCCACACAGATCAACAACTGCTCATATCCTGGCACTGCGTAGAATCATCGAAGGTGTAAAGCACAACAATCTCAAGGCGACCATTGTGTTTGTAGACTTCAGCAAAGCGTTTTGACAGTGTACATTGCGGGAAAATGATGAAGACTCTAGAAGCATACGGCATTCCTTTACATATAGTGAGAGCCATTAGCAAGTTATACGAGGGTACTCGAGCTAAAGTCCTCTCCCCTGATGGCGGAACAGAATACTTTAAAATCTCAGCAGGGGTACTTCAAGGAGACACAGTTGCACCTTATCTGTTTGCTGTAGTCATGGACTATCTGGTGAGAAAGGGTATAGCTGGAAAAGAAGAACTTGGTTTTACCTTGCAGCCCAGAAGAAGTCGACGATATCCTGCTGACAGCTTGACAGATCTCGACTTTGCTGACGACATAGTACTGCTATCCAATGAAATATCACAAGCAAAGAGGCTACTGGAACAGGTTGAAGTTGAAGCAGCTAAAGTTGGACTGCACTGCAATGTTAAGAAAACGAAAGTGA
This sequence comes from Monoplex corrugatus, assembly GCA_030674185.1. Classification (NCBI taxonomy): domain Eukaryota; kingdom Metazoa; phylum Mollusca; class Gastropoda; order Littorinimorpha; family Ranellidae; genus Monoplex; species Monoplex corrugatus. The sequence continues at coordinate 31,085,597 of JAPXFY010000012.1, forward strand.
TGATGTACAACGAAAGTAGTGAAAGCGATATGAAATCTATCAATGGGGGAGACATCGAGCAAGTCACCAATTTCGAGTATCTGGGCGGATGGATGGAGAGCAGTCAGAAAGATATCTCTGTTTCGAAAAGCCCTTGCTTGGTCTGCATGTCACAAGCTGAGGATGATATGGACTTCTAACTTGAAAAAAGAACCAAAGATTCGTCTCTTTATATCCACTGTCGAGTCTGTGTTGCTCTTCAACTCGGAAACATGGACCTTAACAAAGCAGATGGAGAACAGTCTTGATGGGACGTATACTCGCGTGTTGAGGATGGCATTAAATGTCTCTTGGAAGCGGCACATGACTAACAAAGAGCTATATGGATACCTCCCTGAAGTTAGTGACAAGATAAGAACACGTAGGCTTCGCCTAGCCGGTCACTGTATGCGACATCCAGAGGAAGTTGCTTCACAACTTGTACTGTGGCAGCCAACTGGAGGGAGAGCGAACAGGGGAAGTAAGACAACAGACTTCTTTGATCTTCTCAAAAGGGACACTGGCTTCGAAAATATCGATGAGATCAAGGCAGCTATGTTGAACAGGAGCAAGTGGAAGGACTACGTCACAGAGGCTCGATCGGGAGATCGGCCAATCTGTGGTTGTTCTTATAGGCCTGTGTCATGTATTGATTTGCCCTTTCATAATTAACCAAATGTTAGTCTATGTTGATTCTAAGTCAACTTTTAGAGCATGAGATTCAATCCACGAAAAAGAAGATAAGAGCTGAAGTTGTTACTGAAACAATCTCTGATCCTCTTTGTCACTGTAACAGATTTTACATTAACTTTATTGCACACAACACCATGGACATTTTGGAAAACGGGTAGGCTGACTGAGTGGGGAGGTGGGGGGGGGGGGGGCAGAAAAGGGTGCAATGACTTTAAACCAGCTTTACCAAAACAGGCCTTCATCTGTTTTTTCATGCAACCACTACAATAAACAGTATTGTAGAAAAATTATGCTGGGAACGTTTGGAAAAAGTTGAAACACTCTGGGACAATTAGCGATTGACCCAGTGCAAATCAGAATAGCGATCTGCCCCTGGGTGACTGCTAATCGCACTGATTCTAATCTGCATTGTGGTATCATACGCAAACACATTCCTCTTTGCCAATTTTCAAACATCTTCCTTTTGTAAAGGGAGATCACCAAATCATACCAGCACTTATTTTTACACTCGTTCATGTGTTAATGTTGTTGCTGTTGTTTTTGTTTAAAGACCAGCCGACTGCATACCGCCATGTCAGGGTTATAATCGTTTGAAAACATACACAATACTTCAACAGGAAAAGAAAAGGGAAAAGAAAATTAATATACATATCAATGCATTCGCGCACATAATCTAAGGAGATTCCCCTGGCGTTGAATCCACTCTGTCCAATTTATCGCACAGGGGATTTAAAAAACACACTTGAACACAGATTTAAACACAACTAAGGTCACTGAAACATATATAAAAGCGGGCCTAAATTACCTAAAATTGCTTCCGCACATCTCATTTCCCTAGAGCCAAACATGCATCTTATACACATACCCAATTATCAATCTCAAGAGAAAGTATGTAAGACTTTATTGAACACATACAGGTGAATGGACCAGCCAGGCAGAAAATGATAAGTAGAAGTGACAGAAGGCAGAAATAAAGAAAGTGACAGAAAAGAGAAAATTTCTAGCACAGACTTTCCAGAACGTGGAGATACTACTTATACGGAAAGAGCCCCCGGGATCCCCACGTGATAGACTTTTTTTTATGAGATTAAAAGTGAAGTAGGCCTATGTATAAGATATCGGATAGGTCAATACGTTTGCAGACTTGTTAATTCTTTAACCCTTTCTTTATGTATACACACAAAGCGCATCAAGTATGCATCTTAATGATCCTATAGGTCATGTCAGTGTCTGGTGGCGTATGGAAACATGAAATCATCCAGAATGCACGTGCACCAGATTATGCAGACTGTGCTGCAACATACTGTCTGCACAGTGTGGGTAGAAACAACGTACATACGTGCATCCAAAAACCACCAGAACGCTTGAAAAAATAAAAACAAACCGGCAATCACCCATCCCCCCACCCCTCGAAACAAAAACATACCCCATGATTTGGATGAACATTTCAGCGGTGATCTTTTCTAATAGGTCTACCATCAAACATAGCCTAAGTATCAACTCTTTTTCTATAGATGAGATAGTAGGCCTCCTTCGGTCATGGCTGACCATGGACAAAGTACATCCGACCTAATGTCTAGTTGGGCTGTCTGCTTGGTCCAAGCAGCGTCGCCTGTGACTGTAGAGACCAATGCGAGAGAGGCAGTCTCTGTCGCAGCGGTCGCATGTGTATGCTGATGCTGGTCTGTTGGCTGTCATCCCTTTTCTGCGAACTCGCTTTTCTGCTGCAGCAGCTGACAGTTTGTCCTCACCAATCCGCAGCTGTTTCTTGAGAGAGCTTCTCCAGCTGTTGCGGTCATCTGCGAGGTCCTCCCAGGACTCAGTTTGATCTCAAGCGCCTTCGTGTCACGTTTGCAAACGTCTTTGTATCTCAGCTGTGGGCGGCCAATGTTTTTCTGCCCTGGGGCAAGCTCATCATAAAGGATGTCTTTTGGGATGCGACCATCTTCCATACGGCAAACGTGGCCCAGCCACCGCAACCGACTCTGTCTCAGCATGGTTGGGAGGCCAGCACTGGTCAGGACTTCAGTGTTGGTCACCTTGTCTTGCCAGGAAATGCCGAGTTTTTCGCCGATAGATGAGATACACGTTTATTTTTCTGCCCCATTTTCTGCGCCACTTAATGGCCACATAAGCTGGGATAATTTTGCATAACGCTGTGTTGTTTATGATGAGGATGATAATCTAGATGCTATGGAGTTGCATTTAGGATTGAGACTGTGTACAGAGCTGTACTATTAAGCTTACTATCACGATATACTCTAGCATCAACCACGCCTGATCAATACAGACACCTGTAGTGTCGGTCACAGGAGATTTGAGCAGCTCTCTTGATGATGTATCCATGAAATAGATGAGGCTTCACCACGTGGTCCCAGTCGTCCTATTTAGCACGTAGCACACTGAGGTGTAAGTACATGTATTTACAAGGTGTTTACTTTCTTAACCACAACAATCCAATTATTAAACCACATCTAGGACCTTCATGACCTTACTCACCTGGGACTAAGCATTATACTTGATACAATGTTTGTTATCTAATTGGTCAAATTCCATTAATGAATGGCCGACAAGTCTTCGCTGACACTTGCAAACATCTTACCTGGAGTCATCATTATCAGTGAGGAATCCAAGTCAAAAATCCTCTCGAGGGCAGCAAAACGACAGCACTGTCCATGCAGGAACCTGTATGGAAGGGCAAGAACATCTCCATGAAACATATAACAATTCAAACTTTTACGTGCACTTACTTATTCTATATTCCTGTATGCATGTGACACATGGACCCTTACATCAGATTTGGAAAGACGAATCCAAGCCATGGAAATCAGATATTATCACAAGATACTAAACATCACACACACTGATCGTATCACCAAAGAGAATACTGCCCTCTTTGGTATCACCAACGAACAAGTGCACCAACCATCAAGCAGCACACTGGACATACGCTGACATCGGTTAAGAAAAGAAACTACGTCGGTATGGCCATGTAACAAGATTCATTGACCTTGCTAAATCATTCCTCCATGGAACTGTTGAGGGAGGGAGATGAAGGGGAAGACAGAAAGAACGATAGACTGACAACATTGCGGAACGGATTCGGACAGAGAAACCAGTTACAAAGACACGCAACCGACACAGCTGGAGGTTGATTGATTTGGTTCCATTTTTTACGTCGGCACCCACCTCAGGTGATATGACCGACGGCGATAACCATCCCAGGGAAGTAGGGGAAGGGGGACGTATTTAATCCGATACTGACACCACTAGAACAACAATGATGTTAAGATGAGACAGTAAGAAGGCCAGTTTTAATGTAGCGCAGCCCGGGATTCGAACCCACAACCATTATTAGCATGTAAACCCGACGCTCAACCAACTGAGCTACTGAGGCCCGGACAGAGAAGCCATTTACAAAGACACACAACCGACACAGCTGGAGGAATCTGGTGAACAGTTCTTTAGTGTGGCGGCCCAATAACTTCACGGAGTTAACCCTTTGACTCCCGCACCATGTATACCAAATGTAAAACTTAACCCTTTGACTCCCTCAACCTATCCAGCAGCTTCTTGCAGCACGCTGGTGGACTGGGTGAAGAAGTCAAACGTTTAAGTTTTTACTTTGCCAGCATGGTTGGCAATGCAGGATGCTGGTAGGAAAGGGTGCCGGAGTCAAAGGTTAAGTTTTTGCTTTGCCAGCATGGTTGGCAATGCAGGATGCTGGTAGGAAAGAGTGCGAGAGTCAAAGGGTTAAGGGAAAAGAACGAAAAGAAAACGAATGATACACTTGTCCATTTTAGTTGGATTCCACCTCCATGAGCATCATAAGTAATGATCGGGTTAACAAAGAAAGGGGCCGGTTATGAGAAAACTACTGTTCATCTTTCTCAACGGGAAATGACATTGTCAGAGTATAATGCATCAACACAAAGTAACTGTTGCACATTCACGTACCATATGACAAGGGAAGAAAGAAGCGGGAAGATTGTCTCTCCATGACTTTCGAATTAGATTCAGTCTAATATTTTAAAAGAAGAAGAAGAAGAAGAGAAGAAGAAGAAGAAGAAGAAGAAGAAGAAAAAGAAGAAGAAGAAGAAAGATAACAGCATTAATCTAGTAATCTTCAAGCATTTTACTTGACTTTCTGCAGCTATGAGGCAATTACTTTGCAGTCCATCGTGTTGCCTTATTTCGACTTGTTTTCAAAACAAGCTATGCTTATATGTTTCTGTAACCTAATCCTTTCACGGTTAGTATTGTAATCATTTTTGTTTGATTTCTTTGTTCAAGTAAATGTAGAATAGCATGACCTGACTTTTCCCTCTTGGTTGTTCGTTTGCTTGCTTGTTTGTTTGTTTACTTTGTTCGTTTGTTTGGTGTTTCTGTTATTGTTGCAGTAATTGTTCTGTTTGGTTTTGTTTTCAAAAAGCACTGTGATTACAGAATAGCCTATATGTCTGTATACAGGGGCTTACCTTCTTGCAGGTTCTGAATATTCGGCACCAGGTGGATTCTATGACGTCCTGCGTCTTCAATAGCAGCTTTCATTTCCAGGCAGCTTGGATGTCTGCCTGTGTATGCTTCTGGTACCGGAATCTCCTGCTGTGCTGTCAGCAACAACGACGTTTTGTGATTTCGCTGATCATTTCGTTTTCCCCCCCCTCCCCCCTCCTCCGTTTTTGATCTCCCTAACAAGGATATATCGGCTCACGTGTGTGTGTGTGTGTGTGTGTGTGTGTGTGTGTGTGTGTGTGTGTGTGTGTGTGTGTGTGTGTGTGTGTTTTGTGTGTGTGTGTGTGTGTGCGCGTGTGTGTGTGTTGTGTGTGTGTGTATGTGTATATGAGTGTGTGTGTGTGTGTGTCGTGCGTGAGTGTGTGTGTGTGTGTGTGTGTATGTGGTGTGTGTGTGTGTGTGTGTTTGTGTGTGTGTGTGTGTGTGTTGTGTGTGTGTGTGTGTGTGCGTGTGTGTGTGTGTTGTGTGTGTGTATGTGTATGTGAGTGTGTGTGGTGTGTGTGTGTGTGTGTGTGTGTGTGTGTGTGTGTGTGTGTGTGTGTGTTGTGCATGCGTGCACACGCGCGCGAAAATATGGCAGCAAGAATAGCTTAGCCGTGTGTGGGTGAAAGGTACCCAAATTTGTATGGATCCCTTTCAGTGAGTACCGGTAGTGACGAATGCTTAAGCTTCGACTGGAGCGATTGAATATTTTGAAGTGTGATCCCAGAATTTGAATTGTTCACTTGGAGATATCTCAGCTTTTGTAAATGAATTTGAACTTAACGTCTTTACATGTGTGAAGCTGTAAGCTTTAAATCTCATCAAGACAGTGTGATGCTGTAAGCTTTGAATTTTATCAAGACTGTGGTGCTGTAAGCTTTAAATTTTATCAAGACTGTGTGATGCTGTAAGCTTTAATTTTATCAAGACTGTGTGATGCTGTAAGCTTTAAATTTTATCAAGACTGTGTGAAGCTGTA
>JAPXFY010000012.1:31096783-31106783 GCA_030674185.1 Monoplex corrugatus
AAGTGATTGCCAATTTGCAAGTTTCCATTTCTTTCATTAAAACCCTTTGACTCCCGCATCCTATCCACCAACTGCAAAAACTTAACCCTTTGACTTCCTCACCCTATCCACCAGCTTCCTGTAGGAAGCTGGTGAATAGGGAGAGGGAGTCAAAGGTTAAATTTTTGCTTTACTAGCATGGCTGACATTGCAGAATACTCGTGGACACGGTGCGGGTGTGAAAGGGTTAAAATCCCAACAGCACTGTTTCTAGTAGGCTGTCTACAAAGGAGTCCCCGGCAGATCTGCATGCATTCTCTCCTTTAGTTTGATGTTTGTTCATTTCTTTTCTCGTCCAAACTTTGTCAGATCATAGCTGACTGGAGAATAGTATACTATAGCACTTGTTCTTTTTTGTTTTTCTCTGTTATTCAGTTGTTCAGTATACTTAAATAAATTTCAATAGTTTGCCTCTTTCTCTCTCCCAACATTTTGTTTTCTCCTCGAGTTAAAATTAAGCCAATTCTGAAAAGAACTATTAGATTCAACGTCAGGGTTATCTGGATAAAACTAGAGATCTAATATTTCAACCGGATTTCTTATCAGCTTTTCGAGATTGAAGACTAAAATACTCAAGGCTGATAATATTCGATGTGGCATTACAACAGGAAATGAAACAGCAGCGCCACCGCTACTTCACTTGTTGTGAAGGGAGATAACACCATGGCAGGTGTCCCAGTATGGGATAATTATCATGTCTGAAACAGACAGTGCGGCTCGCTACAAAACCTCAATGACCAGTTGAAAATGAACAAGGATGCTAAGACTTTTTCTACGCACTTCTAAGCGTATTGTAAACATGAGTTTGGTTGTTCATCTAAACACTCAAAGACAGTTGATTACATTCTAGGATTTTGACCTAATCTCCCAGTTTTGTTTTAAGATTTAAACAAGGATATTTTTTTTGTTACAAGAGAACTGTCTTGCGAATTACCACATAAAGGGACTTCTTAATTTTTAAATAATACGCTTGGTATCGTAGCTTCAGAACAGGTTGGAAAGGTTTCCTTCATTGTTGACACTAACATGAACTTATGCACATCAATACACATATGTGCTCACTATCTGCATAATTCGGGGTCTACAGTTTACTCAAGACGGACTCATTGCTACCGGAGAATTTAATATGCGCTTCAAGAAAATTGGCGCAGAGTAGCTTCTGAAATGTTTTTGTGGCTGAGTATCAGGAAGACTTTCTTTCAGGGAAAACAGTTGTTCTGAGTCCACTGGATCATTTTTGGATGGCCAGAAATGAAAGTTATGCGTTGACTGATTTTTGGTGATACCGTAATTCTTAGCTGCTGCTATTATTTCTGTTCGTTTTGTCATCGTCGTCGTCCTCCTCTTTCTTCTTCTTCTTTTTCTTCTTTTCTTCTTCTTCTTCTATTTCTACTTCTATTTCTACTTCTTCTTCTTCTTCTTCTTCCTCCTCCTTCTTCTTTTTCTTCTTCTTCTTCCTTCTTCTTCTTCTTCTCCTCCTTCTTCTTCTCCTCCTTCTTCTTCTTCTCCTCCTCCTCCTTCTTCTTCTCCTCCTTCTTCTTCTCCTCCTTCTTCTTCTCCTCCTCCTCCTTCTCCTCCTTCTTCTTCTTCTTCTCCTCCTCCTCCTCCTTCTTCTTTTCCTCTTCCTCCTGTTCCTTTTCTGTGTCCTTTTTTCCTTCACGTCATTTTCGATTTGTTTTTTCTGTCTGTCTGTCTGTTTGCCTGTTTGTCTGTCTATCTGTCTGTCTGTTTCTGTCTGTCTCAGTCTCTGTCTGTCTGTCTCTTTCTCTGTCTGTCTGTCTCACACACAGTGTATGTGTGTGCGTGTGTGTGTGTGTGTGTGTGTGTGTGTGTGTGTGTATGGTGTGTGTGTAGTGTGTGTGTGGGGGTGTGTATGTGTGTGTGTGTGTGTGTGTGTGTGTGTGTGTGTGTGTGTGTGTGTGTGTGATATAGTTATATGTGTGTGTGTGTGTGTGTGGAGATATTCATGTTCAGTGTGTTATGTTGGTGGTGAGATTGTCAGTGTCAATGTGGTTCTGTGTTGTAATGGCTGTCTGGTATGGTTCACCACCACACCACTGTGCTACCTGTCTGTTGCAATTTTCTCCACATTACCATGTCTTCTACATTATCTGTCTGAATGGTCAGGAAAATGAATTACGACTTAATGGAAATATCATAATATGTGATGGTGATGATGATGATAATGATGATGATGATGACTATTCTTCTTATCATTATCATTTTTATTATCATCATCACACTGATGATGATGATTATAATTATTATTGTTATAATCATTATGATTATTATGATTTATGTTTAGACTATCATCATCATCATCATCATCATCATCATCATCATCATCATCATCATCATCATCATGACGCGATGACGTGATGTTGATGATGGTTACTATTATCTGTGGTTTGTTGTTTTTGTTTTATGTAACAGGTAGTTTAAAAATTTTCTTTTTGTAGTGTTCCAAGAAAAAAAAAAAGAAAGAAATTTTTTTTAAAAAAGAAAGAAAAAATAAAATAAAATAAAAACGAACGACCGTAAAAAAGTGGCTGCCCGAGTGTTGAACCCACAACCCCAGCGTTACGAGCATGGGCAGTGTATCAACTGAACCTATGGAGTCAGTAGGAAAGAGTGGATGTCTAGATGACAGAAAAAAGAGGAGACAGATGAAAGGAAGAAAGGAAATGAAGGAGGAGGAAGACGAATAAGAGGAGGAGGAGGAGGAGGAGGAGGAGGAGGAGGAAGAAGTAGAAGAAGAAGATAAACTGACTTTATCTGACTGCCTTAGTTCGACAGACTCAACAACTTCTTGACCCGGGAAACTCACTACTCCACAGTGACAGCGATGATAGAAAGAGATGATAGTAGCTTCTTAACACACTGCTACCTTTCTTTTTAGTCACGCTTACACCAGGGGGAGATAGGAATGCTTTTGTTGCCTCCCTTCGCCGAGCTTAACTGAAGGATATAACTCTGCGGGTTTTGGCTATGGTAGGATTTCAGGTTCTAAGGATGATAAGTGAAATTGTCACAAGAAAACAAAAACAGCACAATTTTATTTTTCTGACGCGAGCACGGCAGATCTGGAGTAATAGCAGCAAAAAAGGCCAAAATGTGATGATGTACTTTTGATCCTATAAAGTTGAGAAGAGTGTCCATTACAACGAATTTGTGTGATAAAGACGATCCCGTTTTGTGATTCTTGCCTCTGATGTAATCCCCTCATTCCACGTTGGGTGAGAGATTTTATCTCCATTGTTCCACCCCCCTTTTCAAGTGATGGTACAGGTACCAGACTTTTGAATGAGACAATGCGTGTTTCCGACTGTAGCTTGCATTTTGTACACTCAGAAAAACTTAGACAAGAAATGGCAATGCCCATGGCAAACTTTTGGACAGATCCAGTTTGGTGTACAAATAAAACTACTTATGTACAGAACAAGGTAAAGTGATCCTTTCTGTTAATTGTCTCTTTGATAAGATGTTTTAACCGAAGAGCCATGTGCAGTATGGGCATATCATATATAAAGGGTCAAGACAAATACCCTTTTAAATCACATTCATTGAACACATGTACATTCATACACACACACACACACACACACACACACACACACACACACACACACACACACACACACACACACACACATACACATTCACATACACATACACATGCACACATACACAAACACATATGCGTAAACACACACAAACACACATACATATACACGACAGAAAAAGAAGTGGCCCCACTCTGCTATGGCGATAACATTGTCTCATCCTGGGAGAGAGAGGGGCAGAGGAAAAGAGGGAGAGAGAGAGAGAGAGAGAGGGGGGAGGGAGATGGAGAGAGAGGGGGAAAGGAGGGAGAGAGGGAGAGAGGGAGAGAAACATCATTCACGACCCACCCTCCCAAAACAAAAACAAAAACAAAATACCCCAAAAACCTGCGCCTCAAAAACAAACAAACAAACAAACAAACAAACAAACAAACAAACAAACAAACAAACAAACAAACAAACAAACAAACAAAAAACAACAACAAAAAAATAAACCCAATCAAACCAAAACCAAACAAAACCAAAGCAACAACAACAATAACAACAAAAAGCAAACCCAAATCCGTTATATGAGAATGTTACAGGACCATTCAAGTCACCATGTCACAATACCCTTCACTACAGAGGTGAGAATATGATAGCAATGACACCACAACCTAATGCGCTATAAGTCAATACGATACAATGCAAAATAGAGAAGCAGGATGGACAGAAATCGATTGGCCCCTGACGGGCGCAGTTATCAAATGGGTAAACTTCAGACTTTCAACCGATAAGTCCTGCGTTCGGATCCGCCTAGGTACCTCCGCTTGGTAGATAAAGGGTGAAAGAAATTCCTAACTCCCACACGTACGGTGGGTCCCAGTAGCTCAGTTGGTTTGAGCGTCGGATTCACATGCTAATGATTGTGGGTTCGAATCCCGGGGTGCGCTACATTAAAACTGGCCATCTCACTGTCCCAACTTAAAATCATCGTTGTTCTGCTGGTGGTGTCAGCATAGGATTAGATAGGTCCCCCTTTCCCCACTGCCCTGGGATTTTTATCCCCGTCGGCCATATCACTTGAGGTGGGTGTCGACGTAAAATCTGAACCAAATCAATCGATCTCCCACGTCAAAATATATGCAGATCTGCAAGTGCCTGAACTTCGTATGTGTGAATACGTAACCAAAGCGCCAAATATGCACTCTACGTATCCTATTAGTCATGTCGGTTCCCCTCGTGGGGATGCCGGGGGCTCTTTCAGTAAAAATAGTATCCCCATCCTCTGGAAATCCTGGGCTAGAAATTTCCTTTTTTCTGTCACTCTCTTTGTTTCTGCCTTGTGCCTTTGCTTTCTGTCATTTCTTCTTATCATTTTCTGTCATGCTGGCTCATTTACCTGTATGCGTTCGATAGTCTTACTTACTTTCTCTTAGAATTGATTATTAGGTGCATTAATAAGTGCATTTTTGGCTCTACGGAAATGAGATATGCGGAAGCAATTTTAGGTAATTTGTGCCAGTATTGATGCATGTTTTAATGTCCTTACTTATGTTTAAGTTTGCAGTCAGGTATGTTTTTTAAAAACCCCTGTGTGATAAACTGGACGGAGTGATCAACGCCAGGGGCATCTCCTTAGATTATTTGCACGAATGCATTGATATGTGTACTTAATCTTCTTTCTTTTTTTTTCCCAGTTGAACTATTGTGATTGTTTTGAAACGGGTTACAATGCAGAAATGGCTCTCTGGGGTTTAAACAAAAATAACAGTAACAGTCATGTGGGTGGCTGGCTAATGGAAACATGTAATCACTTAGCTTGTATGCCCACCGAAGATGTCATCATCATCATCATCAGGTGCCTTGCTGCATGGCGTTGGCGATTATGGACTTCCATCTGTCTCTGTCACTTGTTGCCTCAAGCATCTCTTCCACCCTCCTTGTCCCCTGCCACTCTGCAAGTCCGTCTAGTACCTTCTCCCTGGGTCTACCCGGTGTCTCTTTCCCTCCAGCTTTCCCGTTGTGACCAGCTGCTCCAATTCCCCTTTCCTCATAAAATGGCCTATAAATGTTGCCTGTCTTTTCCTAATATTCCTTATGAATGATCTACTTGTGTCTGCCTCCATCAAGACTGTCTCATTTGTTTTCTTTGCTGTCCATGGAACTCTCAACATTCTTCTTAGAAACCACATCTCGGCTGCCTCAATCTTGTTCCGGCTTTGCTTGTTGACTCCGCTCGGAGGGGAATCACATTGTTATAATATATATATAATATATAATTGTATATGATATGCTCTCTATAATTTTCCATTGCTTTTATTCTTGCTTTTATTGCTTTTATTCTTTCTCCCCATTTATAGCCATGCGTGTGTGTGTGTGTGTGTGTGTGTGTGTGTGTGTGTGTGTGTGCGTGTGCGTGCGTGTGCGTGCGTGCGTGCGTGCGTGCGTGCGTGCGTGTGTGTCTGTTTCAGCGCTTAGATTTGATTTTATCAAGATTTTGCGCTATATAAATATTGTAATTATTATTAATTAATCATTATGACTGTCCACGCCTCGCAACCATACAACAGTATTGGTTCTATATAACATTCAAGGACTCTCTTTCTGATGTTAATTGATAGGCATGTGTTGGAAAGAATGCTTTTCATCTTCTTGAATGCTGTTTTGGCTTGGCCAGTTCTGCTGGCTATTTGTGATCTGCATCTGCCGTCTGGTGCAATGATCGTTCCCAGGTATTTAAACTTATCAACCTGTCTCAAGGTTGTGCCATTTGCTGTTATTTTGCATGAGCGGATTTCATGTTTTTTACTGATCACCATGACTTTAGTCTTCCTGCTGTTTTGTTCCAACCCCTTACATTTGCTTTCTATTTCTAGTACATTCACAAGGTTTTGTAGGTCCCTTTCACTTTCTGCAATTAGCACGGAGTCATCTGCGTATCGAATGTTGTTTATCATTTTTCCTCCAACCGAAGATGTAGACTGAAAAAAAAAGAAGAAGTAGAGTGTGGTCAGCTCGCCAAACATCTGGAGTTCTCGGTGCTCCACTTTAAAATTCTGATCATGTATAATGCGCAGTGAGTCCAGCAGAGTTTGGAGACTAGCGCACAACAAGAGCAATTTGCAGTGTAATGCAATGAAAGGTAGAGAGGCAGGACTGACAAAAATGTCAATAGTCAACGGACTAACCTTGAAGCAAAAACATAGGAGCAGTCAAGCTGGGAAACAAGCAATTAATAGAACAATGGATACAGCACCGGAGTTCACCTCCCTTCCTCTGTCCCTCCCCCCCCCCAACAGTAGTAGTCCAGGGTGCGTGAGTATCTATCCCCACGTTCATGACCCCTTTGACTTTCTTAGCCCATTCACCAGCTTCCACCACCTTAGCGGTTGGTGGGGCTATATAAACAAAATGAACTGAAAAACACCTTCCACCAGCTTCGCACAGAAAGTTGATGGACAGGCTGAGGGTGTCAAAAGGTTTGGCGCAAGGTTATCTAACCTCGTTCATATGGTTGGGATGTTAAGTAACGAAGAAGAGGAGGTTAGTATCGTCTACATAATGTTGGCCCGGTGAAAAGTTGAGGTCTTTACCATCTCACTCTCCGACGACTGATTATGGATCCATAAGTTTTCAACTTTTTCTTAAATAAGTAAACGAAGAACAAGATAGATATACAGAGAGACAGAAAGACAATGACAATGATGATGATAATATTTTTCAACAATAGAAGTTTTTAGTTTCAACGCGATTTTTCAAACTTGCCGTTAGAATAGAGAAAATTAGATAGATAAAAAGGTAGGAGGTAGGTAGGTAGATAGATAGATGGGTAGATAGATAAATAGGATAGAATAGACAGACAGACAGACAGTCAGATAGATAGATAAGTAGATAAACAGTTTGATGAATAAGCAGATAGATAGAAAGATATACCGTATGGGTTTATAGGTACATGAATAAATCGATAGCTAGATAGATACTAAACATGTCGATAAAGAGACAGACTGATTGGTAGTTACATAGAGAGATACATTACACACACACACACACACACACACACACACACACACACACACACACACACACACACACACACACACACACACACACACACATATATATATATATATATATATATATATATATATATATATATATATATATATATATATGTATATGTATGTGTAAACAGGTCGAGGTCGGTAAGTAGACAAATTGATAGATGATAGATAGACAGATAAAGATATAGGTACATATATGCATATATATATATATATATTTGATAGATATAGATATAAATAGATAGATAGGTAGGTAGATAGATAGAAACATACATACATACATACATACATAGTTACATACATACATACATACACGGACAAGTAGACAAATACAGAGATATATAGATAGGCAGACAGACAGACACATAGACAGACAGACAGATACATAGATAGACAGATAGATAGATAAATAGACAGACAGACAGATAGATAGATAGATATATGTATAGACAGACAGACAGATGAATAGACAGGCAGTCAGACAGAGACAGATAGATAGATAGACAGACAGACGGACGGACAGAGAGAGAGAGAGAGAGAGAGAGAGAGAGAGAGAGAGAGAGAGAGAGAGAGAGAGAGAGAGAGAGAGAGAGAGAGAGAGAGAGAGAGAGAGAGAGAGAGAGAGAGAGAGAGAGAGGGGAACAATAAAGAAGCGTGGTAGTCAGATGAATAATTCGCCGGACTTTCAATCGGAAGATCTGGGGTTCGAATCTACCTGGGCACACCTCAACTGATAGGTAAAGGCTGCATACTTTTTACCGTTTCCGAAGTCAACATGTGTGAGACATAACCGTAGTTCGTGTGCATACACATGCAGAACATGAAAGTATATGCACGTTAAAGATCCTGTAGATCCTGTAGTGTCTGGTGGTTTATGAAAACACGAAAATATCTAGCATTGAGGACGGAACGTAACGACTGTGCAGCAACATACCTCCTACACAAATTTGCTTCGACGGTCCGTTTTTATGTGCAGTCTTGTTTACAAAGGCATGAGTCAACACATTTAAATGCAAGGATTTCTTGGTTCTTTTGATTTATGTTTTTCAATAGGCTGATTTGTTTCTTTATCAATCATTTGATTTTTGAAACCAAAATTGGGAGATTTAGTCAGACCAAAGGGGATACATATCTTTTCACATCTAATTCATTTGACAATGTTGTGATACCACGTAATGTATTAGAAAGCAGTAAACCATTTCAGTGCCAGACATTCTTGAATGCAGAAACTTTCAGCACCAAGTGTTTTCTGCAGCCGTAGCAATGACAACAGTGACTGCATTTCAATGTTTATAACTTCCCTGTTTTTAAACCAATTCTCTTGCTGAAAACGTTAGGGGAATCCCCGTGCCGTGTGCAAAATATGATCTCTTTTCTCGCCCCAAACGAAAGAGCGATTGCCACAAGACAAACGTCACTTGTACTCGTTGCAAAAATGGCGGTGAGCCAGGCGGTCGCAAGAAAATGTGACATATGCACCGTAAGGATTAAATGACAGAGGAAATATTTCTAAATCTGCGAGTTGTTATTGTCTCTTTTGTTTTGCTACAAATATATGTTGATCTCTGTTTTTTTTTATCCTTTAAAAGCAAAGGCAATGGATAGGGAGTGAGGAATCTTGCTCTGTCACACTCTGTGATATTATCGCGGGAAGGAGTTGGTGTAACTCCACCATGTATCGCGGGATGTATATGAAGTTTTGTTTCTCTACTTAGCAGATACACACACAACAAGGAAGGAGAGTGACGAGAAGAAATGCACTAACCACACTAGACATGATTCTCATAAGCAGTCCACACATAGATTAATAACTACAACGCATTTATTTAATCAATCAACTTCAGCATAAACGTGATTCACCATTCCTACTGTCCTGGGTCCTAATATTCCTAAAATCCTAAGATGCACTACGAATCATCAGAACTTGCATATCACTAGAATGCTGAACACTTTCTTATGTCCTACTCTATTCTTTGCTTTGTGGAAAATCAAACATACTACCTACTTCTATCCCTACCCTAACTAAGGTATAAAACGAGACGTGGGATTACATACCTCTAAGATAGGTTGGAAGGTCTCTGGCTGGGTGGTAATCGAATGGGTCCCTTCCTATAGTGATTGACTTTCTGGCTTTTATACAGTGCGTTTCTGTTGTTTCTGTCACAAAACCTTCCCATCTGTCTTTCATTGGACATCGAAATTTGAATAACTAACCTGTCTTTCATTGGACATCGAAATTTGAATAACCAAGCAAACTTTGGCACCTGGCGGCCCTGGACTTTTCGCTTGGACGTTGGTATTTGCTGAAACCTTTTGTGTACTAGATAACCTACCCTCTATAGTTGGATAAGACCA
>JAPXFY010000012.1:31111783-31121783 GCA_030674185.1 Monoplex corrugatus
GTTTGGTTGATTGGGTTTACCTTGTCGCTGGTGGTGTTGAGAGAGAGAGACAGAGAGACAGAGAGACAGAGAGACAGAGAGAGACAGAAAACGCTGAGCACTGAAAGCATGGTTTATTAATTAAGTACTGTTTCAGATGAATGGGATGTGAATGCATTATTCTTATACAATTCATATTTCAGTGCTGATAAACATGGGAAAAATTCGCATCTTAAATATAACATTATTTAGATAACGTTGTTGTGACATAACAAGTTGGGCATATCAGAAGCCTTCACTAATGTAATGAATATTAATTAATGTTAATTATCATGTTATAATTTGCCAAACGAATCATGACCATCTTATTTTCAGATCTATGCAAGCAGCATATTTAGTTTGATCACTGATCGACAGTTGTAACACTTATTCGCTGTGCATTGTTCTTTAGTCTCTGTATACACCAGGCATCATCATCATCAGGTGCCCTGTCGCATGGCGTTGGCGATCATGGACTTCCATCTGTCTCTATCTCTCGTTGCCCTTAGCATCTCTCCCACCCCCCAAGTCCGTCCAGCATTTTATCCCAGGGTCTACCCGGTGCTCTCTTTCCCTCCAGCTTTCCCGTTGTGACCAAGTGCTCCAAATCCCCCTTCCTCATAAAATGGCCTATAAATGTTGCCTGTCTTTTCCTAATCTTCCTTATGAGTGATCTCCTTGTGTCTGCCTCCATCAAGACTGTCTCATTTGTTTTCTTTGCTGTCCATGGAACTCTCAACATTCTTCTTAGAAACCACATCTCGGCTGCCTCAATTTTGTTCTGGCTTTGTTTGTAACAGACAAGGTAATATAAAATGTAGAACGGGTTCTATGTCACTTTTGTAAACTGGACATAACCTATCAATTTCGGTAGTTTTTTTGTTTTTTTGCCTGAATTATAGCTGGTAAACTGTAAGCAGAGAAACACTCAAATCAAATCATATGAAAGAATTTTCTTGCTCCTATGTGCTTTACATGTTTTAGACCTAAAGGTATCGAAAACTTTGACTTGATCGTTTAGTACAGAACAAATCTATAAATTAATCGATTTTGCTCAGAAATTGCGATTGGTTTCGATTTGTATTGTTGTTTGATTTGTGGCATATTAGTGTCTGGACATAGCATGTTTAATATAAACTCGTTGTATGAATGCAGATCTTTGGTTCGTATTTTGTAAAATTGTATTTGATTTCAAAGACAAGAACCTTCAACGTAAGGGGAAAATCTGTAATCATCGCTAATACTATCAGTACTGTCTTATAATGTAAGCAGTGCGTTATCTGTCTTTTAAACGCTTCGGAAGCTGTCGTTCTTCTCCAGCTCCTTGGTTTTCTCATACACCATCAAACCCATACTTACATAGAAAACAGCTCACATATGAGGTCCATGTTTTCTTATTCTGTTCATGTAGCGATAAAGACATTCTATAGATTTTATAAGGCAGACGTTCACTTGCCATCTATAAATTTTCATTCAATATTTGAAACACTACATACATACATACATACATACATACATACATACATGCATACATACATACATACATAATTGCATACATACATACATACATACATACATACATATATATACACACATATTATATATATATATATTATATATATATATATATATATATATATACATATATATGTATATATATATATATATATATATATATACATATATATATGTATATATATGTATACGTATGTATATATATACAAAGAGAGCAAGAGCAAGAGAGAGAGAGAGAGAGAGAGAGAGAGAGAGAGAGAGAGAGAGATAGACAAACTAGACAGATAGACAGACAGACAGACAGACGGACGGAGAGACGGACAGACAGACAGGCAGACGGACAGACAGGCAGGCAGGCAGGCAGACAGATAGACAGACAGACAGCCAGACAGATAGACAGACAGACAAACAGACAGACAAACAGACAGACAGACAGACAGATAGAGGTTTGTGGCAGTTATGTGGAGTATATTATAATGCTATTTGATCTTTTCATTGTTTTCGCCACAACGTATTTACCTGTAAAATTCGGACTGATTTTTTCGGGTTTACGTCGCCACAGCATGGTAATATCCATGATATTCTTTCTTCTGTCTGCATGTGTGCTTTTCTACGTGCCTAAAAGAGTTGATTTTGTCACAGAATTTTGCCAGAAATAATTCCTTCGTTGCATGGTTTCTTTAACGTGAACTTCGCATGAGGAGAAAATGATAACTTGATCACACTGAATGTCTGTCTCTTATTCTCTTTGGTGTACTTTTCAGGACTTTTTTTTTTCTTTGAAAAATTCTTCTGCTTTAATTTCAGGTTACTGTGGACAATCAGCAGTTCCTGATACTACAGTGTTGTCTGAGACTTGGAATGCATCACGCTGAGTGTCAAGTGTCTACATATTGTGCATATTTACAAGTCATTGGTCCAGTTTAATGCTTTATGCCACACCAAACAAGCTGTCTTTCGAATTATCAAGAAAACTACGTTGAAAACTGATAACACACCACGAACTGTATCTGTCACCTACAGGCTTGTGCTGACGTAAATGACCAGTGATTTCGATACTTTGTTCATAAAAAGTAACAAGTGATGTGCAAATAATGGTATGGATTTCCTGATTCAACGCATTGGTCTTGTCTTCTGTAATTGAATACCATACTGGCACTGACCAAAAGTTCTACCGTATGAACGGTTAGAAATCAGGACACTCTTGTGTAAGAGTATGGTTGTGTAAAGAAGTACAGTTGCGTGTGAACCTTCCCCCCAAAAAAAACAACAACAACAACAACAACAACACAACAATAACAACAACACACAAAAAAACCAAACATGCCAACAGACCAAGCCATTACGAAAGAGGGGATTTCCGTTTCTGATTCTCATGACATTAGTGTCCAGATACACGAGGAGCAGTCAGAACCATCAAGTCCTAAGCATGGGACGTCCTCAGACGGCATCACCGACACAAAGCCTGACAGTGAGAGACTGGACACACACCAGGAAGTGGACCTTTCAAAAGAACCAACGGATACTGATGAAAACGAGGACAAGAGAAACATCATCGTACCACCACTGAATCTGGGTCCGCCTGAAAGTTCAAATAGTCATCCAGCTGATCCAGAGGGCGCATCATTCGTGCCAGACTCCAAACCACAGTCTGATGGAAACGCTGACAAAGAAAAGGACGAGATCAGCACGCATCCTTCGACAGGACAACCAGAACAGCCAGAGGATACAAACCAGGATCAGGTTGTTGCCGGCAAAGACACAACAACCGCTCAGTCTGAAGTGACCTCTGTTGTCAACACCAATGGTGACGAGAAGGATATGACGGGTACAACAGAAACCAACCCTGTGACGCAAGCGGGTCAGTCTTCAAGAGTAACGGCACCAACAGGCACCAATGGTGACGAGAAGGATATGACGGGTACAACAGAAACCAACCCTGTGACGCAAGCGGGTCAGTCTTCAAGAGTAACGGCACCAACAGGCACCAATGGTGACGAGAAGGATATGACGGGTACAACAGAAACCAACCCTGTGACGCAAGCGGGTCAGTCTTCAAGAGTAACGGCACCAACAGGCACCAATGGTGACGAGAAGGATATGACGGGTACAACAGAAACCAACCCTGTGACGCAAGCGGGCCAGTCTTCAAGAGTAACGGCACCAACAGGAACAAAGCCCAGAGTCTCATCAGCTGGCGGCAATGGGTCAATGACCGCAAGAACACAACAGAAAGACACTAACCAGTCAACCCCTGGATCAAAGACCAGGACACCCAGAGGAATAACTGGAACAATAACGAAACAGAACAAACAGACTAACTCAAAAGACTCCGACCAAAAATTCACAAAACGACCTCCCTCAGCTGCATCGAGATCTCAGAGAGCGTCAGAGTCTAGAGTCAGTTCTTTTATTGACAGAAACAAAAAGCAAATCGAAAAGACGATCGTAAAGAAGAAGTCCCAAGCAAATCTGTCAATACCTCTTTCCAAACCAGGACCAGTGGAATCAAAACCCGTGGACAAGAGTGGCGCAAAACAGAATACAACAGAGACCACTAACCAAACCCAAAACGCAGGTTCCCAAGATGCAGGAAAGAGTAAAATCTCTCAACAACCCAAGTCCACTGAATCCACCGCGAAACAATCCACACAAACAAAACCTGCCAATGGAATTATCCACAGTGGTGATGGAGGTGGTAAAGACAAAGCGTCGAAGGAGAAGGAGAACAACGAGAAAGAAATGAGCGAACAACAGAGGAAAGCACATGTCTTGCTGACCAGAGCCGTCATGAAACGTGTGGCCAGCTTGGAGACCAAACCTAACCAAGCATCTTCACGATCAAACAATGTCGACTTGAACTCCAGCACAGGGTCAAAATCCCTGGAAGGGAAAAGTTCCTCCCCAGCACCATCTCATCCACGCCCCACTGATAAAACACAAAGCATGCAGTCCTTGGCCGTGCCTGCCCCGGCTATAGGCCCTGTACCTCTGGAAGCGGACGAGAGATCGTCCATCGGATCAAGGAGGGATTCGGTCAGGTTGTCGGTGGACTCTACCTCTCGCAAGTCTGTGGACTACAGACTGCAAACATCGCACGTCGTGGTGCCAATAGGGGGAGGGGAGGACAGACCCAAGTCAGTAATGATGCATGATGATTCCATGATCCGGACCGCCATCCCCATCCTGTCCGTTCGTCTAGCGGTGGTTTGCCTTGTCCTAAACATCTTCCTGCCCGGAATGGGTGAGTTCGCAATCTGTTTTTTGTTTGTTTTTCGTTCACCCATCATTTCCTGTGTTGTTTATTTTTCCATCTCTTGAAACCACCACGAGCGTATTTCTAGGTTCTCCCTTAGTGTCTTTTTCATGTAACTGTGCAAAATTTTGTCCTTGGATATGCTTGGGGGGGGGGGTCTATTTTTCCACTTCTGATAGTTTGCATTTTACCCTATCTTCCTATTCTTTCTGTCACCTTTCTTCTTCTACTCCATCTCTTCATTTTTTTACCCTATTTTACCATTTCTTCATTAATCTTATAGCTGCCATTTGTTTCCACTGCTCAACGTCACGTTAGGAAAGTTGTCTACAGTTTTCTTTTCCATTAAGTGTTGTGCATATACATGTATTCTTTGTTGACTCTTAGATACGCTTGACAAAGGCCAGTTAGCCCACAATGTGCGCCTGTCTTGTTTTGTGATACTGACTACACGTTCTGGTTTTATTTTTGTGTTTTTGTAGTTCATTTCTTCCAAGTCACTGACAAAGATCACGTACATCAATGCTAAAACCAGACATACAGACAGACAGACAGACAGACAGACAGACAGACACACATATGTATATATATATATATATTATATATACATATGTATATATGCATGTACATGTATATATACATATATGTAAATGCATATACATATGCGCGCACTCACACACACATATTAACACATACGTACACACACACGCACGCACACACACACACACACACACACACACACACACACACACACACACACACACACACACACTAACACACACATTCACACTAACACACACACATACACAAACATACATACATGCTAACACACACACACACACACACACACAGACATTTCTCCTCCTTCCCGTACCATGCGCACAGTGACTCGACGCAATCTCAAATCTATCGACCTCTCCACATTTTCATCTGATGCCTCCCGTCTCCTTTCTGAAAAGTCACATAACCTTGCCGATGAATTCTATACTACTCTCCACCATCTTCTGGACACTCATGCTCCAGCCACAACCCGTCTTTTACCTGACCGCCCCCCTACCCCCTGGCTCACTCATGAGATCGCCTGTGCAAAACGTGCCCGCCGCAGAGCAGAGCGCCGCTGGCGCAAATCCAAACTCACTGTACACAGGCAACTTTTCCAAGCCTCTAAAACAAAAGTATCCACCCTCATTGCATCAGCAAAAACAAGCTATTTCCAAACCAAAATCCTGAATGCCTCTTCTTCAAAAGAACTCTTTACAACCATGAATCATCTCCTTGGCACACGAAAAGATTTACCTCTCCCAACAAAACATACAAATGAAGAACTCCCATCTGTATTCTCCAACTATTTCACCACCAAAATACAAACTCTTCGTGACAGGCTTGACAGGACACCCTGTCAACCATGCCCACCTGACCCTTCCTTCTCTGGCACACCTCTTACTACTTTTACCCCAGTCTCACAAGAAGAAATTCTCAACACAATCAGATCCATGTCGTTCAAAACCTGCGAACTGGATCCTCTTCCAGGTTCTGTCTACGCCGACTGTCTCCCTACTCTCCTCCCATTCATCACTGACATCATCAACACTTCTCTTCAAACTGGAACTGTCCCAGATTCTTTCAAGTCTGCTATTGTTCACCCTCTCCTCAAGAAACACAATTTAGATCCAAATGAACTGAAAAATTACCGGCCTATCTCTAATCTCTCTTTCTTGTCAAAACTCCTTGAAAAAGTCGTCCTCAACCAGCTGAACTCTCACCTGTCTGCCAACAATCTCCTCAATCCTTTCCAGTCAGCCTACCGCCAGTGCCATAGCACTGAAACTGCCCTACTACACATTCTCAACAATCTCCTCCTTGCAACTGATACTGGCAAAGTCTCTCTCCTCACACTCCTTGATCTGTCTGCAGCCTTTGATACCATTGATCATGGTATTCTCCTTTCTAGACTTCATCATACTTTTGGCATCTCTGACATTGCTCTGTCTTGGTTCACTTCATACCTATCAAACAGAAAACAAACCGTTCTCATCAATGGCACTTACTCTCAACCTGCATACCTTACCTGTGGTGTTCCACAAGGATCTGTCCTTGGCCCTGTTCTTTTCACTCTTTACACCTCCCCCCTGTCCACCATCACCAACTCCCATTCTATAAAACACCACTTCTATGCTGATGACACCCAACTTCAAGACAGTGACTCACCTGATAATATACAGCGCCTGTTGACTCGCACCACTGAGTGTTACTCGGACATTAAGAACTGGATGACACACAATAGACTTCAGCTTAATGACGACAAAACAGAAGCTATCCTCATTGGCACCCGTCAGAAACTTTCTCAGCTGCCTCCTCTTTCTCTCCCATTATGTAACACATCAGTCCCAATTTCTGATTCAGCTAAAAACCTTGGTGTCTGCATTGACTCTACCCTCTCCATGAACAACTTTGTTTCTCAAACTGCCAGATCCTGCTACTATCATCTCCATCGTATAAAGCTGATCAGGAAGTATCTCTCTGTCGAAACAACTGCAAAACTCGTTCTCTCCTTCATAATGTCTCGCATTGACTATTGCAATTCACTCCTGTCTGGTCTTCCTGCCTCCACCATTCACATCCTACAGCGCATTCAAAACAATGCTGCACGCCTTGTACTCAAAAAGAAAAAAGCTGACCACATATCTCCTCTCCTGGCACAACTTCACTGGCTCCCTGTATCAAAGCGCATACAGTACAAACTAGACACCATGTGCTACAAAAGCCTCAATAACGCAGCCCCCGATTACCTGTCAAGCCTACTTGAGATCTATGTTCCCTCACGTACCCTCCGCTCTGCCTCTGATCCTCTGACTCTTCGCTTTCCACGCACTAAGCTCAATACCTATGGTCCACGAGCCTTCTCTGTTTCTGGTCCACTCTCCTGGAACAAACTTCCTCTCTCAGTCCGTCAGCAACCTACTTTTGTCTCCTTCAAGTCCGCTCTCAAAACTCACCTTTTCTCTCCTGCATAAAATCCTAACCTCACTCAACCCTCCCCTCTGCAGCCTGTCTCCGCTCGGAGGGAATCACATGGTTATAATATATAATTGTATGCTATGCTCTCTATAATTTTCCATTGCTTTTATTCTTGCTTTTATTGCTTTTATTCTTTCTCCCCATTTATAGCCATGCGTGTGTGTGTGTGTGTGTGTGTGTGTGTGTGTGTGTGTGTGTGTGTGTGTGTGTGTGTGTGTCTGTATGTGTGCGTGCGTGTGTGTGCGAGCGTGCGTGCCTGCGTGTGTGTCTGCTTCAGCGCTTAGATTTGATTTTATCAAGATTTTGCGCTATATAAATATTGTAATTATTATTATTATACACAGTCACAACACACACACATACACATACAAACACACACACACACACACACACACAAACACACACACACACACACACACAAACACACACACAGTCACAACACACACACATACACAACAAACAACACACACACACACACACACACAACACACACAAAACACACACACACACACACACACACACACACACACACACACACACACACACACACACACACACACACGCACGCAGTCAGGTATGAAAGTATGCTTTCTGTTGTGGACTCGGTCTGTGTTTATGATTTTTATTCTTTTTCTTTCTCTTGTTCTTCGGTGCTGTATAAGTAGTAATTACCATCACAAGTTATTCACCAACCAAGCAAGCATACAAGCAAGCAAGGAAATAAGCAAGCAAGCAAGCAAGCAACCAACCAACCACATTATGACCAACCAACCAACCACATTATGACCAACCAACCAACCAACCAACCAACCAACAAACAAACCAACCAACCAACCAGCCAGGCAACCAACCAATCAACCAATCAACCAACGAACGAACGAACCAACCAACCAACCAACCAACCAACCAACCAACCAACCAACCAACCAGCCAAGCAAGCAAGCAAGCAAGCAAGCAAGCAAGCAAGCAAGCAACCAACCAACCAACTACATAATAACCAACCAACCAACTACAAAATACACAGCCAAACAAGCAAGCAAGCAAGCAAGCAAGCCAACCAACCAACCAACCCCCCCACCCCACAAATAACACTAACACGCTATTTGTCCCAGGGACGATGGTGAGCGGGTTCTCTGTGCTGTGTTGCGCCAAGTCCCGCCTGTCCAACAAAGGAGACACCAAGGCCACCACCGTGTGCATCAACCTGTTTGTGGGGGCCTCCCAGCTGGCCACTGTCACATTCCTCCTGGTCGGCTGGTTCTGGTCACTGGCCTGGGGCGTCAAGATGGTCATCCTGGCTGGTCAGTTGTGTCTGCTCGTCTGTTTGTCCGTTTATTTGTTGGTTGGTGGGTGGGTTGGTGGGTTAGCGGGTGGATGGGTTGGCTAACTGGTTGATCGATGCGATACTGGGGTTTGGAGTGTTCATTTGTTGGTTGGTTGGTGGGTTGGTTGATTGGTTGGTTGGTTGGATGGTTTGATGGTTGATTGGTCGGTTGGTTGGTTGGCTGGTTGGATGGTTGGTTGGTTGGTTGGTTGGTTGGTGGATGGTGGGTTGATGAGTTGGCTAGCTGGTTGATTGATGCGATACAGGAGTTTGGAGTATGTTTATGGGATACTCATCGTACTCCGACAATTCCATTTTTTTTGGTATCATTTTCTACGCCTCCTTAATGGCCACAGAACCTGGCACAGTTTTTACAACGCTGTGATGGCAATGACAATGAGGATGATAATCATGATGCTATGGAGTTCCATCTAGGATTGAGACTGCGTGACAGGACTGTACCTCACGCCCACTATCATAACATATCCTGGAGTCAGTTAGGTCTGTGAGATACAGACACCTGCTGTGCTGGGCGGGAGATTTGAACAACACTGTCAGTGACGCATCCGTGAACTGGATGAAACTCCCTGTGTGAGTTCAATCTTCCAAATGAACCCATAGCACTTTCAGCTGTCAATAGGAACTGGCTGGAGTCAAAAATGATTTTTTAAAAATTATTAGTCAGCTGTTTGGATGGCTGATCTCTGACCCTGCACCAAGGCTGTAAGGTTAGTTCAGTGAGCTGTGTAGTGTCTGTGTAGCAGGTAGTGAAAGGGTGAATTCAGCACACACCAGGTTCTAGCCAACACCCACTGATTGGCTTGTGAATCTGACGCTCAATTACTGAACTACAGAGAACCTTCTCGGTC
>JAPXFY010000012.1:31126783-31129283 GCA_030674185.1 Monoplex corrugatus
GTGTGTGTGTGTATGTGTGTGTGTGGTGTATGTGTGTGTTTGTGTGTGCGTGTGCATGTGTGTGTGTTTATATGTGTTGTGTGTGTGCCCATGCGTGCGTTAGTGTATGTGTGTGTTTGTGTGCGGTCGAGTGAGCTCTATTTTCATGCTTATACCTCTTTTTCTATCCCTCTCCAATAATTACAAAAGCTGTTATTCTTTGACTCCTTTACATATTATGTCATATGATATATTATTGATTTGTCAGTAACTTTCTTCTTCTATATTTGACGTTTTAGGCAAATACGAAAAATGGCTTGCTGCCAAGTACTTCTACAGTTGGGAATTAAAGTGTCATTGTGATTATCAGTGTTACTGTTGTGTGAGTTTTCCTTACATTGAAAGTTTACATACTGGGGTGGTCCATGCATGCTTGCAGATAATGTCCATATCCATACCCGCACCAAACATAAAAGCACAAACATCTATGCAGTGAAATCTTGATTATCGCAGACACCACAGTGGATACGCTTTCCGAAGTCGATAATGCCTACTCTTTGCAGTCATGACAACATACTGACAAGCCAGTTGTTCGAAGAATCAAGTAGGCAAAGAATAACAGTGAAGCAGATGTCGAGCCTTTGTTGTCCTGTAGGACATGCGATACACATTGTTGTTTGAGTGTGACGTGGGCTTTAGTGTGTGAGGCTGTGAACTGTTATTGATGGCCTTGTCGCATCCGGCCTGAGAGCTGAAATGGTTTAAATGTGTGTGTGTGTGTGTGTGTGTGTGTGTGTGTGTGTGTGTGTGTGTGTGTGTGTGTGTGTGTGTGTGTGTGTGTGTGTGTGTGTGTGTGTGTGTGTGTGTTTGTTGGTGTGTGCTGTGTGTGTGTTTGTTGTGTGTGTGTGTGTGGTGTGTTGTGTGTGTGTGTATGTGTGTGTGTGTGTGTTGTGTGTGTGTGTGTATTTGTGTGTGTGTGTGTGTGCGTGTATGTATGTATGTGTGTGTGCGTGTGTGTATGTATGTATGTGTTGTGTGTGTGTGTGTGTGTGCGCGCGCGCGTGCGTGTGTGTGTGTGCGTATTTGAATATGTGTGTGTGTGTTGTGTGTTGTCTGTGTTATGTGTGTTAGTGTGTGTGTGCGCGCGTGCGCGTGTGCGTACGTATATGTGTGCGTGAGTGTGTGTGCGTGTGTATGCGTGCGTGCGTGTGTGTGCGCGCACGCGCGAGGTGTAGCCTGCTCATGTTGCACGGTGATTAGACAGGAACATCAGAACGATAGTAGAATTTATGACATTTTAAGCAGTTAATAGTTCACTCATTATTTATATGATTTATGTACTTATTTATTCATACATTCCTGATATTACTGATAGGGAATTGTTGGCAAGAACGCTTTTCATTTTTTTGAATGGTGTTTTAGCTTGGCCAGTTCTGCTGGATAATTTTATCCCTTTGACTCCCACACCCTGTTCACCAGCATCTTGCATTGTGAACTGAGCTAGCAAAGCAAAAACTTAAGCCTTTGATTCCCTCACCCTATCCACCAGCTTCCTACAGGAAGCTGGTGGATGGGGTGAAGGAGTCAAAGGGTTAAGTGTTTGCAGTTGGTGGATAGGGTGCGGGAGTCAAAAGGTTAATGTGCATTTGCCGTCCGGTGAAATGACTGTTTCCCAGATATTTGAACTTATCAACTTGTGTTTGTGTAAATGTTGTGTCATTTGCTGTTATCTCATAGGACAGGATTTCTTGCTTTTCACTGAATGCCATGACTTCAACTTTTTAAAAGTGCATTTAGTAGTAGCCTTTTATTTCTGCTTTTGTTTTCTATCATTTTCACAAGATTCTGTAGTTTTTTTCCTTCATTTTCTGCGGGTAGAACGGTATTAATTATAATTTTCCTCCAACTTTTATCCCGGGACATTCGTCTAGGTTTCTGGTGATGGTTTCGCTGTTAATTGAGAACAAATCAATAAGCAAAGTCAGGACAAGACTGAGGCAGCTGAAATATGGTTTCTAAGAAAATTATTAAAAAGTTCCATAGACAGCAAAGAAAACAAAGGAGACAATCGTGAAAGAAGCAAACACAAAATGAACATTAATGAAGAAGATTAGGAAAAGACAAGCAACATTTATTGAACATTTTATGAGGCGTGCGAAATTTCAGCACCAAGTCACAACAGACCCAGGGAGAACATATTTAGAGTTTTGCAGAGTGGGTAGGGACATCAAGGGTAGGAGATAGGCTTTCAGCAAAAAAAAAAAAAAAAAAAAAAAAAATCATTTGGAGAGCCATGACCGCCAACGTTATGTGGAAAAGACCTGATGATGATTCATATATTCAGACACACTAAAACCAGTCAAATGTTCAGCACTTGAATTTTCGCTTGACGTGATAGTTTCTTCTACAGATGCACAGTACAAAAAGGCGAAGAGTAAGCTAATGTGGCTGTCTGTAGTTGCTCAGCACGTTAATGTTTGTCTAATAGAATGCCAGAGAGAAGGCTGTTTTTAAATGACGT
>JAPXFY010000012.1:31141783-31161783 GCA_030674185.1 Monoplex corrugatus
AAGATACATTTCTATGATCGATACTGTTGAACCGCTTGGAGAAGAAGACGATGTTTGCTGACCCAGTTTGCGGATCATGGCTGGACACAATTCATGCAATGTTTGATGGACGTGACTACAATGTATCTGTGGCTGAATGAAGTTTATTGTGATGTATAGGGGGCTGCAGGCTATGTATTGGTGCAGTCCATTTTGATGGTTGGGGATGACGAGCTATTAACTGGTGTAGTCCATTCTGATGAAAAGGGGTGCAAGCTATTAATTGATGTAGTCCATTCTAATGAACAGGGTGCAGGCTATTAATTGGTGCAGCTCATTTTAATGATTGAGGGGTGACTGGCTATTTAATGGTACAGTCCATTCTAATGAACAGGGGTGCAAGCTATTAACTGATGCAGTCCATTCTAATGAACAGGATGTAGGCTATAAATTGGTGCAGCCCATTTTAATGGTTGAGTGGTGACTGGCTATTGATTGGTGCTGTCCATTCTGATACATAAAGGTATAAACTATTATTTGGTACAGTCCATTCTGATGGTTGGGGGTGACTGGCTATTAATTGATACAGTCCATTCTGATGGTTGGAGGTGTCTGGTTGTTAATTGGCGTGTTCTATTCTGATGAATAGGAGCACAGGTTATCAACTGGTGCAGTCCATTCTGATAATTTGGGGTGATTGGTTGTGAGAAGATACAGTCCACCCTGATGGTTAGGGATGGAATACTTGAAGCAAATCATTTGATAACGTAGGACTGACATTTATTGGGTCTGTTGGTTTAAATTTCAGAAACTGAAGTCCTAAACGCAAACATTTTTGGCGTGTTAATCATTTACGATAGGCAGGGATAATAGAATGATATTTTAAAATATACGATGACATCACTTACATTAGTTACTACAACTAGAAACCAGAAACTTTTGGAAATAGAACGAAAATACGTATTAAATCAACAGAACAAATATTTGGCCGATCGGCCTTCGTCAAACGTATTCAAAAGACAACGAAATAACGAACCTACAAGATTGAACACAAAAACAGCGACAAGTTAGTTAACTTCCCCAATGTACCATTGTGCTGGACAAGATAATACTGCAACTAACCAAAGACTGACTCTACAGGGCAACGTTGGATATCATGGCGCTCCAGGGATCAGGGAACGCTATCCTTCCCAGTGAACCGCGAACATGACCCATCTGGAACAGCATGGAACAGTAGAGCACAGGATAGTGTGGTAAACGATTTGAGGAGGAATAGACAAAATATCGGAAATTATTTTGGAAATGAGATAAATCGACAAGGCAGGAAAAAAATCAACCCAAACCAAGCAAGCAAGCAAGCAAGCAAGCAAGCAAGCAAGCAAGCAAGCAAGCAAGCAAGCAGTCAACCAACAACCAACCAACCAACCAACCAACCAACCAACCAACCAACCAACCGACCAACCGACCAACCGACCAACCGACCGACCGACCAACCAACCAACCAACCAACCAACCAACCACACCAACCAGCCAACAACAAAACAAAAAACAAAAACCAAAAAACACCACACCAACAACAAAACAAAACAAACAAAACAAAACAAAACAACAACAAAACAAACAAAACAAAACAAAAAAACAAAACAAACAACACAAACAAAACAAAACAAAACAAACAAACAAACAAAACAAAACAAACAAACAAAACAAAACAAAACAAAGCAAAATAAAAGAAGAGTGATAACGGGAATCCTGTTATGGAAAACATGGTGATAAGAACTTTTTTTTTATGGCTGTGATAGACATGGGCATCATGACGCACCGGATGACTTAGGTTATTGTTTGGTGCAGGATAGTGAGCTGCCTTCTGTTTCAGATTACAAGATTGAAGTCTGAGATAATAAATACATTTTTTATGTGGCGAAAATTGGCGTGGTTACGTTTAACAGGGGTGAAAAGATTTCTCTCAGTTCGATCCATTCTGATTAGTAGAAACAAAAAAAACGATACAACAGCAACGACAATACCACCACCACCACCACCACCACCACACAGCAGCAGCAGCATCAACAGTAATAGCAGCAACAAAGCAACAACAATAGAAATAAACGACAAACCAAAACATATATTAAGTAGATCACAGAGACGGTGAGAGATAAGTATGAGATTTTGGTAACGGAAAATTGACAGCTGTTCTGTTTGGTGGTTTGTTTTCAGTGGAACATAGAACTGAACTGCGGCAGCAGCGGGAGAAAGAACTTCAGACCCTGGCCTTGAGAGCGTTTGGTTCCCCTGCTAACCTGCGCCGTTCCCTCCTGCCTTCTGTCTGACGTCATCACACGGCAACGTCATCGCTTATCCAAGCCTCTTGTCTGACGTCATCACGCGGCAACGTCATCGCCTATTCCTGCCTCTTGTCTGACGTCATCATACTGCAACGTCATCGCCTATTCCTGCCTCTTATCTGACGTCATCATGCAGCAAAGTCACCGTTCGTTTCGCTTTTCTTCTCCTCCTGAAGTCATCTCGTACCGGAGTTATAGCTCCCATCTGCCTTCTGTCTGACGTCATCATGCAGCAGCAAAGTCATCGCCTATTCCTGCCTCTTGTCTGACGTCATCATGCAGCGAAGTCAACGTCCGTTCTTCTTCTTCTCGTGAAGTTACCTCGCACCGGAGTTACAGCTCCCATCTGACTTCTGCGTGACGTCATCATACAGCAACTTCATTGATCACGGCAGCCCCTGTGACGCCATCACGCACCGACGTCACCATTATTCTTATTCCTGTGTGGTGTCGTCATTTCGTTGTTTCTACTGCACCCTGCGCGACGTCAGCTTGCAACAACACATCGCTTCCTCTTGCCGATTGTGTGACATCATCGTGAAACAGCCTCATCCTATCCTATAATTATATGTGGTGTTGCCATGCTGCAACGCATTGCCTTTCTTGCTTGCTGTGTGAAGTAACGCAACGTCTCTCTCTGTGGCCTGTGTGATATCATCAGGAAACACCTTAACTTTTTACCCTATTCCATGTGTGATGTCATTATGAAACACCATCATCCGTCTTTCCTATTCCATGTGTGATGTCATTATGAAATACCATCATCCGTCTTTCCTATTCCATGTGTGATGTCATTATGAAATACCGTCATCCGTCTTTCCTATTCCATGTGTGATGTCATTATGAAATACCATCATCCGTCTTTCCTATTCCATGTGTGATGTCATTATGAAATACCATCAGCCGTCTTTCCTATTCCATGTGTGATGTCATTATGAAATACCATCATCCGTCTTTCCTATTCCATGTGTGATGTCATTATGAAACACCATCAGCCGTCTTTCCTATTCCATGTGTGATGTCATTATGAAACATCATCATCTGGCTTTCCTATTCCATGTGTGATGTCATTATGAAATACCGTCATCCGTCTTTCCTATTCCATGTGTGATGTCATTATGAAATACCATCATCCGTCTTTCCTATTCCATGTGTGATGTCATTATGAAATACCATCAGCCGTCTTTCCTATTCCATGTGTGATGTCATTATGAAACATCATCATCCGGCTTTCCTATTCCATGTGTGATGTCATTATGAAACATCATCATCCGGCTTTCCTATTCCATGTGTGATGTCATTATGAAATACCGTCATCCATCTTTCCTATTCCATGTGTGATGTCATTATGAAACAGTGTCATTACCACGTCATTCTTCTTTCCTATTTCATGTGTGATGTCATAATGAAACAGTGTCATTACCACGTCATTCTTTTTTCCTATTCCATGCGTGATGTCATCATGAAACAGTGTCATTACCACGTCATTCTTTTTTCCTATTCCATGTGTGATGTCATCATGAAACAGTGTCATTACACGTCATTCTTCTTTCCTATTCCATGTGTGATGTCATCATGAAACAGTGTCATTACCAAGTCATTCTTTTTTCCTATTCCATGTGTGATGTCATCATGAAACAGTGTCATTACACGTCATATCATTCTTCTTTCCTATTCCATGTGTGATGTCATAATGAAACAGTGTCATTACCACGTCATTCTTTTTTCCTATTCCATGTGTGATGTCATCATGAAACAGTGTCATTACCACGTCATTCTTCTTTCCTATTCCATGTGTGATGTCATAATGAAACAGTGTCATTACCACGTCATTCTTTTTTCCTATTCCATGCGTGATGTCATCATGAAACAGTGTCATTACCACGTCATTCTTTTTTCCTATTCCATGTGTCATGTCATCATGAAACAGTGTCATTACACGTCATTCTTCTTTCCTATTCCATGTGTGATGTCATTATGAAACACCATCATCCGTCTTTCCTATTCCATGTGTGATGTCATTATAAAATGATGCCATTACAACGTCATCATTCTTTCTATTCCATGTGTGATGTCATCATGAAACAACGTCAGCCTTCTTTCCTGTTCCATGTGTGATGTCATTATGAAACAATGCCGTTACAACATCATCATTCTTTCCTATTGTGTGTGATGTCTTTTTTATGAAACAGCACCACCTCTTCATTCCTATTTCATGCGTGATGTCATTATGAATCAACGTCATCCATTTTTTTTTTATTCCATGTGTGATGTCATTATGAAACATTGTTATCACAACGTCACCCTTCTTTCCTATTCCATGCGTGATGTCGTTACGAAACATTATAACGTCATCTTTCTTTCCTATTACATGTGTAATGTCGTTATGAAATAATGTCATAACAATGTCATCCCTCTTTCGTCTTCCATGAGTGATGTCATCATGAAATATCGTCATCCCTCTTTCCCATCTCACGTGTGATGTCATTGCGAAACAACGTCATCCTTCTTTCCTGTTTCATGCATGGTGTCATTATAATACAACGTCATGCTCCTATCCTATTCATTTGTGACGTCATCATGAAATAACATCATTATAACGTCATCTTTATTTACTTTATGTGACGTCATCATAGAACAATGTCATCACAACGTCATCTTTCTTTCCAGTTCCATATGTGATGTCATCATGGAAGAACGTCACGTTCTTATCCTGTCCAACGTGTGGTTTAATCATACGTGGACGCCTTACTCTTTTGCCTGCTGATGAAGTCACGTAGTATCCACTTTTTCCACCCTATGTGATACACCATGCAGCAACATCATGGTTACACCGAGTTTGAGACATGCCTACACCTTCACACCTTCACTGTTGCTTCATGTTAAGCCCTGAGACTATTTCTGTGTCATAACCTGGTTGTCGTTTTTTTTACGTGGTGTTAGCCCTGATATGGCTCTAGTAGTCGGTTGGGCTATAAGTAATATCAACTTATCTTAACTTAACTTCTGTGTCAGTTGGTGGGATGGCGATACCAACATCTTGTGTAAAGGACCCGATACACTTTCTTCACTACTTCGTCCTGACACACCTCTTCTTGCCATCTTCAGTTATTGTTAACTCTGTGCTAGCCCTGATATGGCTCTACGCAGTCGGCTGGGCTTTAAACAACAATAACAATAGTAATAATTAACACTGTGCAAAGTATGACTGATGAGGATGATGATGATTATTACTGGCAGATATGAGTTTTCTTTGTTTAGTTGTTTCTCATGTTGTTTGTTGTTTGTTTTTTTGGGAGGAGGGGTCAGAGGGGGTTGTTTGTTTCTCTTTTTCTGGGGGCCTCCCAGGGAGGGGAGGGAAAAGACCTTCACTTATTCACTGATTTTCCACTGTAGTCTGCAATGCCATATTGATGGGAGGCACCATTTATCTGGTTCTATAGACTCCAACCATTTTTTCTTGATTTAAGTGTTATATTAGATGGACAAGCATGATGCATTGATCTCTTTTTGGCTCTGTGTGTCTCTCTCTCACTCTCTCTTGTGTGTCTCTCTCTCACTGTCTCTCTCTGTGTCGCTGTATCTGTCTGTCTGTCTCTGTCTGCCTGTCTCTCCTCTTATCTCATCTCTCGTCCTGCGTCTCTGTTTTTGTCTCTCTCTCTTTCTCTCTCTCTCCCTCTCTCTCTCCTATTACTATGGAAAAAGGAAACTGGAAACTGAAAATTGGCACATAGGGTAAGGGAGTGAAAGGGTTAAATTTGTGCTTTGGTATCATGGCTGTTGATGCATGAAACTGGTGGACGGAGTGAAGGAGTGAAAGAGTTAACTCACTGTGCCGTGATGTATGTAGGGATTAGAGGCTTACTCGTCTAAGATCACGCGACATATCAAACAGTAGTTCATACAGCTTTAAAGTCGTCTTTCATGAGTCAATGTGGTCATTGTTTTCTTCTTTTACGTGATATTATAAATATAAACGTCAAAAACACTTCAACCTTTCGTTTCACCAGGTCTTCTAGTAGTGAGAAACTCTGGGGAGAGCCAGACAGCAGAATGTCCTCAGAGGATAAACCCCGTCAAGCAAGTGTTTCGGCCCTTAACTCCAGACACTTCAAGGGACTAAACTGCATCCAGGTCATGACTCCTGGATGCCCCTCTACTGCCGCCATTTTTTTTTTATAGAAATTTGTACTCCTCCGGGAATCAGTTCCGTGCATCCTATGCGGTCAGGTTTCTCAAAGCAAAGTCATCCTTTGGATGGATGTCTTTACCACTTGGCTATAGGTCACAGCAACATACGGGGGAATTTTTAAGCTTTATGAAGTTCACTTTTGTTCCTCCTGGTCCAGATCCAGCTGGAGCTCTTTTCCACTGCTTCTGCCATTGCCTTTAGATGGGTCTTCTCTCTCCCCGAAATGGAGAACTGCTTCATGAGATAATAGGTTGATGTGCCTATCAACCCCTTTGCTCCAACCTCTATGGCGAGAACACTGGCTTGAAAGCCAGATATCCTCAGGTTGCTGGCTAGACTGGCATATTTTTCAGTCTTGTAGATATGGGCTTCCTCCATTCTACTTTCGTAAATCTAAACGTCAAAGACATTTCAGCCTTGCATTTCGCCAGGTCTTCTGTATAATACTTAAATTTTCTTTGACATAGAACACAATCAACAGTTGCAGAACCCTGTTGTCAGTAGCTGTATCACCACTCACGGCGACTACCCAGCACTGTAAGTCTTCCTCACGTACAAGTGGTCACACTGACAACAGAATCACACACCGTGTTTCCCAAGCTCTTTCCTTGTAATGTTCTGCCACTGGAATCAGTGTGACTGCCAGCAGCGAGTGGAAACCAGAAATGCACGAAAATAGAACGAGAACGGGTATTTAATTAAGGGAAAGATGTGGTAGGATGGTTCAGATGTTCGTGTACTACCATCTAAAATCGAGGTTCCAGGTTCGTTTCCCGTTGAGGCCTTACCTTTTCTTCTCAGTTTGACCAAAAATCCAACTGAATGTTAGTCCTTCGGAAGGAGACGTTAAAACGAAGCCGTGTGTCTTCTGGCATGTGCAAGCTGAAAGATCCCACGGCAGTTGAAAATTGTGAGAAGCAGGGCATTAGTCCAGCTGACCTGAATGAAGTATTGGAGGGAGGTTCATTTTCCAGGTCCCCCCTCATCTGCCTTTGAAGGCCAATTAGCCTTTTTGGCTTTCTCAAGTCTTGGTTAAAAAATGGGTCGCCGTTGCGCCGTGGAGACACGCTCTCAATGGGAAAAGCAGCCCGAACAAAATAGTGAAATAAATAGAAAAATCTATTGTGACAAAATGAATGTGGATAGTATGAATAATTGATGGAACAAGACAGGCTCAAATTTTCTGTCAAGTCAGGGAAACAAAAACGAGAGAAGAACGACGAGACAAGAGAAAAGAGAAAAAGAGCAAAGAAACGAACGAGAAGAAGTACAAAACAGAGAGAGAGAGAGAGAGAGAGAGAGAGAGAGAGAGAGAGAGAGAGAGAGAGAGAGGAGAGTCTAGATTTAGGACAAAAATAGCAAGTCAGCCAACATGCCCAGCTCAACACTGGATGAAACATCACAGAGTTGTCTGATCTGCTGGTTTTCTAAATGTAGTGAAGTTGTTTCTTGTGTGTTCGCCTGGCAAAGGCCAATTGGTCGAAACTCCCCTTGGGGATGCCGGGGACTCTTTCAGTATAAATACTATCCCCACCTTTTGGAAATTATGTGATAGAAATTTCCTCTTTTCTGTCACTATCTTTGTTTCTTCCTTCCTTCATTGCTCTTTGTCATTTTTCCTATCATTTTCTGCTTGCTGGTCCATTCACTTGTACGTGTTCGATAAAGTCTTACGTACTCTCTCTTAGGATTTATAACTTTTCACTTGTACGTGTTCGATAAAGTCTTACGTACTTTCTCTTAGGATTTATAACTGGGTACATGTCTTAAGTGCATGTTTGGTTTAGGGAGGTGAGATATGCGGAAACAATTTTAGGTAATATGTGCTCGTTTTTATATATGTTTTAGTATCCTAAGTGATGCAAACATTTGTTTTCAGGTATGTTTTTTGATCCATTGTGTGATAACTTGCCAGGGGCTCTCCTTAGATTATGTGCACGAATGCATTGATGTTTGTACTTATATCTTCATTTTCTTTCTTTTCTGTTGAAGTATTGCGTATGTTTTGATATGGCTCTCTGCAGTTGGTTGGGCTTTAAAAAAAATAACAGTAACAGTTCAACAGTTGGCATGTTCAGTTTTAGCGGCTCATTCATGTGTTTGGGATTCTTTTGTTTGCTATACGAAAACACGTACTATTTGACATCATGGATGGCATAGTCAGCCCATGTTTGAGTAACAGGCGTGGGAGCCGGGTGAAAGCATGACCAAAATGGCGGCAATCATGACTTTCTGTTTGCAGATGAACAACTGAGTGGACCATCGATGAGATGCAGTGGAGACCAGCTTTGCTCGACGGCAGATGCGTTTCATTGCTGTCAGTTTTTATCGTTTCTACCATTCGTTCTGAAGGCAACCCATCAGTCAGACTTATCTGTAAACTTGCATTTTGTAGACGAACTGTTTGTATGTGCATATGTGTTTATTATCCCTGAGCGTGTGTGTGTGTGTGTGTGTGTGTGTGTGTGTGTGTGTGTGTGTGTTGTTGTGTGTGTGTGTGTGTGTGTGTGTGTGTGTACGTGTGTGTGTGTGTGTGTGTTGTGTGTGTGTGTATGTGTGTATGCTTGCGTGTGTGTGTACGTGTGTGTGTGTGTGTGTGTGTGACATATTTTACAAAGAAAAAAAATGGCGCTCATTTTCTTTAGAAGAGATGCCATCTGATACCCTAGCTGTTTTTAAAAGCTGTCTACATCATCAGCTCTCGTAACATCCACTATCCAAATAACAAACACAATACCTGCAGTGTAAATGTAGTCTCTGTCATTTTTGTCATTTTTAATGTTTCATGTTTTGGATAGCAGAACATTTTGGTGTAATTTTGCGGCATTGTAAACAAGTAATCGAGGCACTATACAACCATTCAAGCAGCATGGTGTTCTCAACAGTGAATAAGAGAGATATTTCGAAGTATAGCACGAGTACGCCAAGGATATCTACCGTCACCAGTTTTGTTCAACATCTTCCTTGTGAAGGTCAAACAGAAAAATTTTTAACCCTTTGACTCCCCACCCTATCCACAACTACAAAAACGTAACCCTTTGACTCCACTCACCCTATTCACCAGCTTCATGTAGGAAGCTGGTGGATAGCGTGCTCCCGCAAAAGATTTAGTTTTTGCTTTGCTAGCATGGTTGGCAATGCTAGATGGTGGTGGACAGGGCGCGGGAGGCAAAGGGTTAACAACCACTATTTCTTCATCTTCATTGGCAGCAAGCGATTCTGTAACTACCCTTTGACCTTGACATCGACCTCATGGTTGACATATACATTGAACCGTAAGATCTCACAGCAGTCTCGCGTTGGCAGAGAAGGAGTGTACGCAGCAGACTTCAGCAACGACAGGAACAAAGCTATAGTCAAGGGTACAGCCGACAGATTTGCAGAAGCCACATGAATGGTCAGAAGCTGGAAGAAGCTGACTGTTTCAAGGACTGGGGAGTAGCCTGGCTAATGATGACAGATGCTCAGCAGAAACACACACTAGGATTGCAAAAGCAATGGCGGCAATGGTCCCGACTAAACTGAACAGAATTTGGAAAAGCAACATCACCATCTTCACCATAAAGCACAGACTGCGCAAGTCGCTAACAGTCTCTGCCTTCCTGTTGGGTGTGAGCACTTGACACTGCTGCTTTCTGACTCAAACAAAGGAAGTCAGGTCTTTGACACCAAGAGTAAGGGGAAAACTTCTTCACATATCTTACCTTGAACATAAGACCTACGATAACATACAAAACAAGACCAACATCTTGGTGGACCCACAAGAACTGCATGGGGCGACGGTGCAACGACATAAACTTGCTTACTTTGGTCACACGTCGCCTGTCATGGTACTCCGTCCAAGACCATCTTGTGAGGTACTCTGGAAGAGATGTCGCCGAGGTTGTGACAGAAGAAGAGCTGATGGCAAATATCAAAGACTGGATCATCTCACCATGCCCAAACATTGGACGCACCAGAAAAGGACGATCCTTTTTGTGGATTCCATGTTGTCATTCCCGCCAACGAGACACAGCTAACGGGACTTAAAGAAAAGAACACTAGTTTTACATTCTTTCATATATATTTCACTATTATGAGTAGTTTGCTTACTGTCGTATGCTTTGTTTCTGGTCGTGCACAGTTTGATAAAGTTTTTGAAATAAAACACAAAGTATTATTCTGTGTGTCACGTTCTGTTGGTATGACACAGAAACTACACTGTTGAAATTCCTAACTAGCACAATTCCTCAGTCAGCTTACTAATGGTTGTGGGGTGAATATTGCACACTCGTTGTACCTTATCTGTCAAGTCTTCAATTTACTGTAAATACATTAAAGTTGTGTGTAAATACCATGCACAAAAAGTGTATTTCT
The DNA here is from genome assembly GCA_030674185.1 of Monoplex corrugatus. NCBI lineage: Eukaryota > Metazoa > Mollusca > Gastropoda > Littorinimorpha > Ranellidae > Monoplex > Monoplex corrugatus. The sequence continues at coordinate 31,152,656 of JAPXFY010000012.1, forward strand.
ACAATTACCTATTTCCCTTAGTTTGTGAATTAAATATTATAAGGTTGTCTTTGTCGAGTGTATGCGTATGCCTGGTGCGTGAGTGCGCTTTGATTCGAATTTTCAAGGTCTGGCACCGTATAAATACTGTCATTGTTATCATTACAAAAGTGAACTCTGGACGTGTCACCTGTCTTAAGTTAATATGCTTCTGTTTTTGTTCATCCATGCTTTAGTTTATTGTTTATTCGTCTTTCCTTTTCATTTCTGCATGTGTTGACCCGTCAATTTCAAGTAGGCCATACTCAGCTGAAAATCTTTTTAACTGATTTATCCAAAATTGAATCAAAAATATTTCTGTTCGATTTATTGTTTTGCAGATGAGGTAAACGTTTGGTTACATGATTTGACAATATTTCAAATTATTTTTGCATTACCTCTCACGAGAAATTAAAACTTGATGATTCACTTAAATTAAAAAAATGTACAGGGCTTGTGGAAGCCAGGGAATACTATTATGTGACACAATTAGTCTCGTAACGAAATCAAAGTTCTGCTCAACAAAGTGAAAAAGTTTACGCGGGGTTGACAAACCAACCAACCAACTAACCAACCAACCAATCGCACATAAATTCCACTGTCACCAACTCTACCACCAACAATCCCTACAAAAAAAAAAAAAAGAAGAACAACAAAAGCAGCAACATCAACAACATTAACAACAACAACAACGAAACAACAACAGTAACAAGAGCAACAGCAATACACTCATGCACGCACGCACGCACGCACCACGCACCACACACACACACACACACACACACACACACACACAGAAAGACACATACATATACACGCCAACACTTTGCACACCTCTCATACACACTCATGTGTGCACATCATCAGTATGTGATAAGATTATTGCACACATTTAAGCACAAGAACGTTGTCAGTTAACGTTTGACAAGAAACACCCCACAGTGCTAAATGAGACCCAGAGCAACAATATAGTGAGGCAGTGCTGCTTTAGGTTCTTTCTAACACCCTCAGGTATTTTTTGTTTACTGTTAACAAACTATACGTTCTTGTGCTTGAATGCTTTGCTCATAATACTTCCTTTATCATGACATCAGTTAACTGAGAGCCAGGTTCAACCAGGTAGCCATCAGTTAACGTCCTATTTTCCTTTTTTCGTGTTTTCTTTTTCTGGTCCTATTTTTTGCTGGAAACATGGTGATACGTAAAAGATTCCTATAACATCTCCCGGTAAAGTTTGTGTCCACAGATAAAAAAAAAGCTTTTCGATCCCCAAAGTTCCCTCCCTCCCCCCCGTCGACCCCCAAAGTTCCCTCCCTCACCTCGCCCCTGTTCCTCTTCCTCCCCAAATTTCCTTCCCTCCCTCCCTCCCGTCATTGACCCCCCCAAAGTTTCCTCCCCCCACTCCTCACGTCGACCCCTCAAAGTTCCCTCCCTCCCTCCCTTCGTTGACACCCAAAGTTCCATCCCTCCACCTCGTCGACCCCCCAAAGTTCCGTCCCTCCCACCTGTCGACCCCTCAAAGTTCCCTCCCTCCCCCCCCCCGTCGACTCCCAAAGTTCCCTCCCTCCCCCCCCCGTCGACCCCCGAAAGTTCCCTCCCTCCACCCCGTCGACCCCCCAAAGTTCCCTTCATCCACCCCGTCGACCCCCCAAAGTTCCCTCCCTCCCCTCTTCGACCCCCAAAGTTCTCTCCTCCATTCCGTCGACCCCCAGAGTTCCCTCCCTCCCCCAGTCGACCCCCCAAAGGATTCCCATAACACCTCCCGGTAAAGTTTGTGTCCACAGATAAAAATCAAAAGTTCTTCTCAGCTCACAAGACGAATCAGGGTGCTGTACACAATACACCCGCTTAATGCATCCGTCCACCGACATTTTGTGTGACAGGTACGAGACTGACTGCCGACATTAGGGAAACCCCTCCTACACCCACAGGTCTGTGTCTGCCAGGTATTGACAAGTTGAGCTGTTTGATTGATTTTTCTCTTGAGGGAGGGAAAGGCAAGAAAGGAACAGACGCTGATTGTGTTCTGCTTTCTGTTTCCTTGTTTGTTTTGGTGCAGGGACACAGTCAGAGCCAATTATCGGCAGGAGAGCAAGGAAGCATGAAGGAAAATGTGTTTATTTGAGGTGGAGGGTAATGGAAGCTGAGCTGACTGAGAGAAGTGCAATATACGCTGGGTGAAAGGGTTTCAGTTTCAGTTTCAGTTTCAGTTTCAATCTCTCAAGATGACGTCTCCGCGCTCGGAATGAATTCCATATGCACTAACGTCATAGGTGCCATGTGATGGAGAAGATCCCGAACGATCACGGCACAAGCCTTCAGCCTGCACATAAACCCTCGAGCTGGCCAGGTCCTGAGGTCCTACCTAGATAGTCCCATAACCCTGGGGTCGTAGGGGAGTGAAGTGGCAGAGACCTTAACTTTTCACGGGGCCAGCACAACGAGGGCGGCACCCATCCCCTTTCACTGATTCAAATTCAGATTCATATTCACTTTTTTTAACCATGACTTCAGAAAGGCAAGAAGGCTAACTGGTCTTCAATGGGTGAGACCTGGGAAATCAACCTATCTCTCCAAGGCAGCCGGGCAATGCTCTGCTCTTCGCGATTTTCAATTGCCGTGGGAACTTTATGTGCGCAGCTAGAAGGCATACAGGTCCGACTCGTTTTTCGTCCCCTTCCAAAGGACTAGACGTTCAGTTCGATTTTCCGGTCAAACTGAGAGAAAAGTCGAGGCCTCTGCGGGGAGCAAACCCTGGAACCTTGAGTTTAGTTATTGGCAGGTGAACGTCTGAGCCATTCTGCCACTCTTGCACTGGTGAAAGGAATGATATGAAAGCAGCATAGAGAAGAAAATGAGGGGATATGAACAGAGTTTTGAGCTTGGAGTTTGGAGATCGTTCAAGAAAAATTCATCGTAATCGAAGAATCCCATATGCGCTCCACCCGAATATGCAAACAATTATCTAGCAGATTCCTTGAGCATGCACAAAACCTATGTATTGACATGATTTTGAAATGACGAGGTGGGGAGGGGGGGGGGGATAGACCATTGAAATATTAAGCTGACATCACCAGAATGACTGAAGCATTACTAAGATGGGCAGCGAACAGTCATTTTTTTCCTAAGAGTCATTGCACTCAGGGAGGTTACCTTTGTGCTCACCTTTTTTTTCCGTCCCATTTTCTACGCCACCTTAATGACCACAGAAGCTGGAACAGTTTTTACAATGCTATGATGGTGATTCGATGAGGATGATAATCATGATGCTAAGGAGTTCCATTTAGGATTGAGACTGCGTGACAAGGCTGTACTCTACGCTTACTCTCGTAACATATCCTGGCGTCAACCAGGCACGAGAGATACAGACACCTATGGTGCTGGTCAGAATTTTTGAGCAACACCCTCAATGACGCATCCGTGAAGTAGATGAGACTCGACTGTGTGGTCCCAGTCTTCCCAATGAGCCCTTAGCACGCGCAACTCTGGGTAGGAACCGGTCAGAGCCGAAAAATCGTACACTGATTTTTGAAGGGACTGACAGGGATTCGAACCATCAACCTTCCAGTCGGTAGTCCGTTGCTCTAACCACTACACCACGGCGACTGGTTAACAGTCCAGTTTTTATTTTGTGGCCAGGATTACGCTCAGGATTTCACACCATGAGCGCATGGCTCTAAGAAAAGAATCGCCAACCCACAGAGAGATGTGAATGGAGTGGACAGAATACGGAAATGTTTAATACTGTTAGATTCTAAAAACGCTCAGTTTCAGCTATCTTTATTTCTTAGTCTCCATTTCCATGGTCTGAAGTGAGTCGAACCTGCTCTCCCCAAAAAATTGTTCTGGAAATGATAACAGGGAAATTCAACTCTTTGTAACAAACTTAATCAAATCACAACATTGAAGTCTTCTAAACTTTCATAACATTCTCTGGAATCTAACCAATGCAGTATCACTTTTTCAGAGATTGAGTCGGAAAGTAACCTGCCTATTAAAACATATCCTAGAAAGCTAGCTCATGACCATAATTCTCTTCTGTGATGACTGCTAATGCACCGGCTATTCTGTTCCTTATAGATGTGAAATAATGCAACATTTCTCGGTAAAGCCTAAGGTCACTGGTAATGAGAAAGAAACAGATGCTGATTGTGTTCTGTTTTCTGTTTCCTTGTTTGTTTTGGTGCAGTTCCTCCCTCCCTCCCTCCCTCCACAACCCTCCAAAGTTCCTCCCTTCCTCCCCTCGTCGATCCCCCAAAGTTCCCTCTCTCTCCCCTTCCTCCCCTCTTTGACCACCTTTAAGTTCCCTCCCCTCTTTGACTCCCAAAGTTCCCTCTCTCTTCCCTCCCCTCTTGAACCCCCAAAGTTCCCTCCCTCCCTCCCTTCTTCGACCCCCAAGTTCCCTTCCTCTCTCCCTAAGTTCCCCCCCTCCTCGACACCCCAAACTTTCCTCCCTCCCCTCTTGGACCCCCAAAGTTCCCTTCCTCTCTCCCTCCCTTGGGCGCACGCCCCTATTCGACCCCCAAAGTTCCCTCCTTTCCTTGGGGAGCCCCCTCTTCGACCCTCCAAAGTTCTCACCCTCCCCTCTTCAACACCCCCCCAAAGTTCCCTCCATCCCTCTCTCCCCTCTGACCCCTAAAGGTCCCTCCCTCCTCCCCCTTCGACCCCCCAAAGGTCTTTCCCTCCCTCCCCTCTTCGACTCCCAAAGGTCTTTCCCTCCCTCCCCTCTTCGACTCCCTAAAGTCCCCGAGCTTCCCCCCTCCCCTCTTCGATCCCCCAAATGACTCCCCCAAAGTTCCCTCCCTCCCTCCCTTCTTTGCCCCCCAAAGTTCTCTCCCTCCCTCTTCGACCCCCCAAAGTTCCGCCCTCCCCTGTTTGACCCCCCAAAGTTCCCTCCCTCCATCCCCTCTTCGACCCCCAAAGTTCTCTCACTCCCCTCTTTGACCCCCAAAGTACCCTCCATCCCTCCCTCCCCTCTTCGACCCCCAAAGTTCCCTGCCTCCCTCCTTCCCCTCTTCCACCCCTTAAAGTTCCCTCCCTCACCTCTTCGACTTTCATTTTCATTAAAGGGAAGAGGATAAAATAGCAACAGTAACACCATCAGGACATGCACAGCAATAACAATAGACAGAAAAACCATAATTAAAATATCAGATCAATCTCAGAAAAAAAAAGAAGCCGAAGAAATACGCTTTTAAACTGACTGAGACTGAAAAACTGTGTGACTCAATCTGTGTGAGAACAGGGTAACTGGGATGTAGTAATAAAGGGACGTCCCCAACTTACTACAAGCAAACTATATATATAGTGGTTTTAGATACACACATACACATGTCATTTACATGTAACCAAGATTATTCCAGTGGTAAGCTGATGAAATACCAGCACAGGTAAAACATAGTCTAGGTAGGGCCTCAGGACCTGGCCAGCTCATGGGTTTATGTGCAGGCTTAAGGTTGTGCCACGGTCACCATACAAGTGGCACCTGTGACGTTTGTGTATTTGGAATTCGTTCCGATCGCGTAGACGCATCTTGAGAAACTAAAATTGAAACTGAAATTATGTAGTGATAAGGGGACATTTTTTTATAATTACGCAATTTAGATTTCATACGCAATAGAACATAATTTTGAGCTTATTTTGTGATTTTGAGCCAATTATACTTTTGTGTATTTTGGGGACGTCTCCAAGTTACACACACGTCCCCTTTGTATCACCGTACACGTCGAGTTGTCCCCTAACAACTACACAGGTACGTACACAGACACGTGCGCGCGCGCGCGTACCACACACACACACACAACACACACACACACACACACACACACACACACACATACAACACACACACACACACACACACACACACACACACACACACACAACACACACACACACACACACACACACACACAACAACACACACACATACAACACACACACACGCGTGCGCTCGCACACACTCACACACACACACACACACCACACAACACACACACACACACACAACACACACACACACACACACAGGGCCATAAACGAAACCAAAAGACACTGTCATCCACACTGGCCACCATAAATCTGCCCAAATCATCCATCAGCCAAGGAGGTTTTTGATGTGGCAGGTGGGGAAATCAACAATCCACACTGAACTCCTTCCACGTATGTCGCCATCCCGTTAGTCTTCATTGGCAAGCGGTGTTGTCAGATCGATTCTGGACGGGAAAAACGGCAAGCACAGAACAGAGGGACCATTGATTGCTTTCTTTTTTTCTTCTCCCTTTTTGGCGGATGGGACAAAATAAAACCGGTTAATGGCGGAAGCGGTAGGAAGGACGGAAAGGGGAAGTGGGGTGGGGGTGGGGGTGATGATGAAGAAACAGGGGTGGGGGTAGGGGTGTGTGAAGCGGATATAGACTGTGGATGGGTATGATGTAGAAACAAGAGTGTGTGTGTGTGGGGGGGGGGGGTGTATTGTGTGAAGAAGCTATAGAATGTGGATTTGTTTGGGGGGGGGGTGATGTGAAGGTAAAGGAAAGTTGTTCCCCCCCCCCCCCCCCTAATTCTGACTGTATTCCAGCCGGCCACTTTAGACTGAAAGCGATCTTTCCAAGCTTTCAGCCTCCCACACAGAGAATCTCCCAAGAACCATAATTATGAATCTTCTGGCTCAACGCAATCACAAAATAACAACTATTCACCCATTGCAGTCAAGAGACTATGGACCACTATCATCATGAAAAGACGAAGGAGATGGATTGGGAACATTCTCCCGAAGAGAGCAAGATAACATCGCCTGGACTGCCTTTCACTGGACATCATGTCAGCTTATTCATGGGAATTCAGTATACAGTTGATAGTTCCATGGACAGCAAAGAAAACAAACAAGACAATCTTGATGGAGGCAGACCACAAGAAGATCAATGCTAACGAAGATTAGGAAAAGACAGGCAACATTTATAGGCCCTTTTATGAGGAAACGGGAATCAGAGCACCGTGTCACAAAGGAAAGCTGGAAGGAAAGAAAGCACCAGGTAGACCCATGGAAAATATATTGGACGGACTTGCAGAGTAGCTGAGGACAGAGAGTGTGGAAGATGTGCTTGCAGCAACAAGAGATAGATGCGTATCGAGGGTAATGATCGCCAACGCCATGTGGCAAGGCACTTGATGATGATTATGATAAGTACAAGTATACATTCATTCGCCTCTGTAGATTTCTGATAATCCCCCTTGGCTAAAGAGAATAACTTCCTGTCTCTTACTCAAAATGGCTGAATATATACTGCCTTCATCTTAATTTTCTATTTTTACATCTAACCACCCTTACCCAAACATTTGTTAGTGTCAGAAGTGTGAAACAGTGGTCAATGAGGTGAATGTATTCACACTCATTTCAAGTTTGTCGTCTGTATAAAGTGAAGCAAGACGTTTAGAATTTATTCATTATTCAACATATTAAAACTTTTCCACGTATGTACGCCCGAAAATCGCCAGCATTGATCTCAAACACCCCTTTATCTGTTCAAAATCATATGTGTAGGTGAAATCATTATACAGTATTCATATTTCAATGTTTATTGTATATAACAGAGACCTACGTCTGGATGTTTGCAAGGGATATCACATTATGTTTATCTTTTCAATAAATACAGGGCACATATCATACATACATCTACCCCTAATACAGCATCTTTATTGGTATGATCATCATTAATATACATTCATGAAGATGATCAGCGTCAATATACCTGCAATGCTATGAACATCACTAACAAAGCACCCTCATTAGTACGATGATCACTAAAAGACCATCATTGGTATGTAATACGCTTTCATTAGTATGATCATCATAAATACGCCTTCGTTGGTATAATACGCCTTTGTTGGTATGATCATTAATAGTATTTTTTCATTAGTATGATCATTATTAATTTATCGTGATTGGTATGATAATCATCAATACATCTTCGTTGTATGATCATCATTAATACACTTTCATTACTATGATCATCTGTAATACAGCTTCATTGGTATGATTATCATTAATACATCCTCATTGATATGATGATAAATAATACACCTCCGTTGGTATTATCATCATAAATACGCCCTCGATGATATAGTACTGATGTGATCATCGTTAATACATCCTCATTGGTATGATAATCAGTAATACAGCTCCGTTGGTATTATCGTATTTAATACCCCTTTCTGATATAATACACTTTTATTGCTAAAAGCTTTTATTGATCATTAACACGCCTTCACTGGTATATTAAAACTTTATTGGAATGATCATCGTCAATACGTCGTCATTGTATGATCATCATTAATGTGCCTTCATGGGTATAACTTAACTTTATTGTCATGATCATTATCAATACGTAGTCACTGTATGATCATCATTAATAATAATAATAATAATAATGTGCACTTATTAAGCGCCTTTTCACCCGAAGGTGCCCAGGGCGCTTTACAAACAATTCAATACAGAACAAAAATGACAATTACATCAAGAATATATACAAATGCAAAAATCAAACACACTCACCCACACACCCAAACACACACACACACACCCACGCACACACACACATACACACACACACACACACACACACACACACACACACACACACACACACACACACACACACACACACACACACACACACACACACACACACACGCACAAACTTATGCTGTCAGAAGGAATTATCAAAAATACAGAAAGTTGAGATTAAGCAGAGCAGGTTCACGCAAATAGATGAGTTTTCAGGGCCGACTTCAAGTAACTTTGGAATCAGCGAAGCGAACTGTTTGTGGCAGACTGTTCCAGACTGAAGGACCGTTATAATGAAAGGCTCGCTGGCCAAAGGTTTTGGTTCTGATCTTTGGAATACAAAGGATGCGTGTGTCTGCGGAGGAACGGAGCTCTCTTGACGGTGTATAGATCTGTAAGAGAGAGGACAGGTAAGAGGGACAGGAGGAAGTGACACAGTTATAACAGAGAGTGGAGATTTTGAACTGAATCCTCGCATTTACGGGAAGCCAGTGTAGAGTTCTGAGTAAGGGCTGAACATGATCTTTCTTGGACGCTTTCAAAA
>JAPXFY010000012.1:31166783-31171783 GCA_030674185.1 Monoplex corrugatus
GCAGTTGGTGGGTAGGGTGAAGGAGTCAAAGGATCTGAAATCGAATGGAGAAATACACGAATGATCCAAGAAATGAAATACGTTTCAAATACGGAAAGAAGCACCGATTAACCAAGGAGAGAATGACAAAATCCTTATTAAACTAATACAGCCATTCTTCATTCACACCACCGCTGTATACGAGTATAACCATGCTGGCCAGTGCTCATTATAGAAAAAATGTTACCACAAGTTGAAGGAGTATATGACAGAGTGCGATAGTCCAGTGGGTGAGAGGTCAAACTAGTACTTCCAGTTGAAAGCTCTAGGTTCGAACCTGATTGGTGTCTCCCACCTGGTGGGTAAAGAATGGAGACCAGGAGGCTCATCTCCCAGAGATCAACATGTACGCAGACCTGTCAGTGACTAAACCTCCTTCCTGTGTGTGTATGCACGTACATGTAGAATATCAACTACGTATGTTACAAATCCTGTAAGCTGGGTCAGTGTCCGGTGGCTTATAAACACATGAAAACAACCAGCATGCATGTCCACCGACTGTGTGGTGTCATACTGCCTGCGCAGTGTGGGCAAGAAAACAAAGAAAGAAAGAAAGAAACAAACAAACAAACCCGACAGACAAACAGACAAACAGACACAAACAAACAGACAGACAGACAGACTGACAGACAGACAAACAGACACAAACAAACAGACAGACAGAAAACAAAACCAACCAACCAACCACAACCAAAAACGAACGAACAAACGAACAAAGAAAGAAAGAAACAAACAAACAAACAGACAAACACACAAACACAAACAACAAACAAACAAACAAACAAGCAAATAAACAAACAGGCAAACAACCAAGACACACACACAAAAAAACAACAAAACCAAACCAAACCAATATGATATCATTGAATATGACACCACGGATGCAATGACACTGTTGCGAACATTTTGATAGTCACTAATTTATATTTTTCCGTCTCTGTCTTTTAAAAGAAAAGAGGCTGTTTCATATTGATCAGAGGGAGGTGTGTGTTTGTGTGTCTCTCTGTCTGTGACAAAAATGTGTTTAGCAAGACGCTTTCAGCTGTTTTCTGGGTGGCACTTTATACCAACTTTGGGTCAAAGGTTAGACCACTGATTAATTAATTAATTACAATATTTATATATAGCGCAAAATCTTGATAAAATCAAATCTAAGCGCTGATTAGTCAAGAATGGATAAATTTGGCGTCAAGACACCAATGTCAAGGTCAGACTGACAACAAAACAGTGACTAAAACCAGCCCTTTTTTCAGAAAAAATGAGCAGCACTTTTTTTTTCAGAAACTTTTGAAAATATTTACAATCTGTTCTTACCGTTATAACAGTCTACCATTGTCCTCGCGTCACATTAAGTTTTATTTCATCTGATGTTTCTTTCAGATCACAGTGACCTTGAGAAACAAAATATCCGTTTTTTTATGTTTTTGTTCGGAAAGAGATTGCTAGATCAGCTTTAACGTCTTACTGTACCGGGAGGTGTCGCAGAGTGGGGGCGGCATAGGGGGAGGGAGAGAATGAAGGTGGCGGTGTCTGACCAGACGAGAAGGGGAGAGTGCACTGGGACTAATCCCGTCGGGACTAACCATCGTTTCACACAAGAGCCATTTTGGATGGCCAGCTGCTGTGCCACTCGAACTAAAACCCCGATTTGAATACTTCTATCAACGGTCATTCTCGGACATGATCAGTATGAACGTGCCCATACGCATGCAAATTTATAAAGCTATTAGTATTGTCTTATCATCATCACATCTCTCGGAATATTAACACGTATGCACATGCATATCTACATACGTAGGTACCTTCTCATTAATAGTATATAGAATGAGTTCAAAACTGGTGAACTGAAATAGCTGTTAGTTCGTGGATTCTTCACGTGTCAAGTCAGATGTCAGTGCAGTTTGTACACTCAAGCCCAGCCCGCAACATTAAACACTGGCCTGTTCGTTGCCTATCCTAAATTTATGTTTTCATCATTCTGGTGGTGTCAGTTAATGTGTGATAGGTCCCTTCTTCCCCTTCCCCGTTTCAAGACCTTGCCAGCGCATAGGGTTTCGTGCAGGCTCAGGAAATCTGTCAGAAAACTGCTGGCAGATTTGGGTGAAGCGCATATGGCGTTGTCCGAGTGCAGTGAATCCCTCTTGAAATAAATCGAATTTCTCCATTTACTCCAGTCAAGCTCATTGGCGTCCACGTAGTCGAGCATGTTCCTTTGGACGTTCATGAATTGCTGCTTGATGCCGGCGATACTCGGATGTCTTTCTCCCTTCTTTTCTGAGAAATCATGACTATGTCCAACTGACAGGACTGCAAGCTTAGTCTCTGTCTGTCTTTTCTGCAACGCTGTGGTAAATGCAAAGATATTGGGATGAGGACTGCAGAAATTCCTTGCAAATACTGCACCAAGACCCCACATAGTGATGGTTTGAGATGACTCTTTGTATAAGTTCATGAACTCATACCGAATGTCATGGTTAATCAGAGATCCCACGTTGTCAAGTCCTTATCTTGATCACACAGTTTCTTGCTCGACGAAACAACAAGGAAGTCTTGCTGTTTTCCTACTAGTTTTTGTAATTGCTGTTTGTTGTTTGTTTCTTAAGTTCACGCTTGACAAAGGCCAGTCGACCGAAAATTCGCGCCTGTCTTCTCCTGTTATATTAAAAGCGATTAGTGTGGTCGTATAATTTATCAACTCCTTGAAATCTATCAGAAGCTGCACCATGAACCAGCAGCCCAGAATCACTGACGTTTTATCGAGGTACCAATGACATTATCGAATGCCTATCAATTAACATCAGGAAGAGAGCTCTTGAATGTTATATAGAACCGATAAAGTTATACGGTTGTAAGGCGTGGACAGTCAGCAAGCAAAGTCAGAACAAGATTGAGGCAGCCGAAATGTGGTTTCTAAGAAGAATGTTGAGAGTTTCATGGACAGCAAAGAAAACAAACGAGACAGTCTTGATGGAGGCTGACACAAGAGGATTATTGATAAGGAAGATTAGGAAAAGACAAACAACATTTATAGGACATTATATGAGGAAAGGGGAATTAGAGCATCTGGTCACAACAGGAAAGCTTGGAGAGAAAGAAAACACCCGGTAGACAGAGTGAGAAAAATTGGACGGACTTGAGAGTGGCTGAGGACAGAGAGGGCGGAAGATGTGCTTTTGGCGACAAGGGATAGATGCATACGGAGGGCCATGATCGCCAACGCCATGCGGCAGGGCACTTGATGATGATGATGAATGGCATCATGGCCAGACATCAAAAGAAAGTTATCAGCTCATGACGTTCATGGTACTGAACTGATAAACGCTTGTAAAGCTGTCTGATCAGTCAGAGCTGGACAGGAGCTGGAATTAGCTCAACTGAAGGTAGTTCCAAAAGGTTAAGATCCAGCTGGCCCCTCCGTATGAAAACTCTTGTGCAGTGGTATTGGTCTTCCTCTGTCTTTGAAGCCAGAACATCTGGTGTTGTAGGTTCGAAGGGCTGGCTGGACTGGCAACTCTGGTCAAGTGACCAAATCGCTTAATCTGTCGTTATTGGATGCTTCTTTTTCTTCTTTCCTTCATTACTGCTGTCTTGTCAGATCGCATCCGGTAATGGATGTGGTCATTTTTTTAAGGATCATCGCACTCAGGAAGGTTACCATTGTGCTCACCTTTTTTTTCGTCGCATACTTTTCTACGCCACTTTAATGGCCACAGAAGCTCGAACAGTTTTGATAATGTAATGATGATGATGTCGATGAGGATGATAATCATGACGCTATGGGAGTTCCGTCTAGGAGTGAGACTGCGTGACAGGACTGTACTCTACGCTTCATCATCATCAGGTGCCCTGCCGCATGGCGTTGGCGATCATGGACTTCCATCTGTCTCTATCTATCGTTGCCCCTAGCATCTCTCCCACCCCCCTCGTCCCCAGCCACTCTGCAAGTCCGTCCAGCATTTTCTCCCTGGGTCTACTCGGTGCTCTCTTTTCCTCCAGCTTTCCAGTTGTGACCAGGTGCTCCAAATCCCCCTTCCTCATAAAATGGCCTATAAATGTTGCCGGTCTTTTCCTAATCTTCCTTATGAGTGATCAACTTGTGTCTGCGTCCATCAAGACTGTCTCATTTGTTTTCTTTGCTGTCCATGGAACTCTCAAAATTCTTCTTACAAACCACATCTCGGGTGCCTCAATCTTGTTCTGGCTTTGTTTGTTGACTGTCCACGCCTCACATCCGTACAACAGTATTGGTTCTATATAACATTCAAGAACTCTCTTCCTGATGTTAATTGATAGGCATTTGTTGGTAAGAATGCCTGTCATCTTCCCGAATGCTGTTTTGGCTTGGCCGATTCTGCCGGCTATTACTCTACGCTTACTATCATAATATATCATGGCGTCAACCAGGTCCAAGAGATACGGACACCTGTGGTGCTGGTCAGAAGATTTGAGCAATACCCTCAATGACGCATTGGTGAAGTGGATGAGATTCGACTGTGTGGTCCCAGTCTTCCCAATGAGCCCATAGCACGCCCAACTCTGGGTAGGAGCCGGTTAGAGTCGAAAAATCCCACAATGATATAGTTTTGAAGGGACTGATGGGGATTCGAACCCACAACCTTCCAGTCGGTAGTCCGTTGAGTTGACCAGTACACCACGGCGACTGGTGGTGTTGGTCATTTTATTTGTCCAGCTTCTGACGGCTGCCCCGCCCTGCTGAAGCGAAGAACTCGGTATTTGCTCCACACTTAAAGGACCTCAATGGACGCGCGCCATTTTCGTCTGATATAAGCTACGCACAAAAAGTTAAGGATCACTATGAGAAAACAGGTGCGTAATAAACTCAGTTCGCTACTGTTATTTATTTCTCAGTCCAGCCAAATTGTTATGAATTCTTGTTCAGCTGTAAGTGGGCGATGTTGTGTTAGTGCGAAAATTGCACGGGATTCTCTACTACTGAGCTT
>JAPXFY010000012.1:31184283-31199283 GCA_030674185.1 Monoplex corrugatus
AGAGAGGGAGAGAGAGAGAGAGAAAAAAAGAAAGAAAGAGGGAGAGAGAAGTACAGAGAGACAGAGACAGAGGGAGGGAGAGAGAGAGCAAGAAAGTGCAAGAGAGAGAGAAACTGAGCGAGCGAGCAAGAGAGAGAGAGAGAGAGAGACAGAGAGAGAAAGAGAGAGAGAGAGAGAAAGAGGGAAAGAGAGAGAGAAACAGACAGATAGATAGACAGACAGACAGACAGACAGAGAGGCAGTGAGACAGCGAGGGGGAGAGAGACTGAGACAGCGAGGGGGAGAGAGACAGAGACAGAGAGATTGGGAGAGAGGCAGAGGAGGGAGAGAGACAGAGGGAGGGAAGGCGGGAGAGAGACAGAGCAAGAGAGAACGAGAAAGAGAGAGAGAGAAAGAGAGAGAGAGAGACACACACACACACAGAGCGAGAAAGAGACAGAGAGAGAGAGAGAGAGAGCAGAGAGACAGAGAGAGAAAAGAAAAAAGAGAGAGAAAAAACAGACAGACAGACAGACAGACAGAGAGGCAGTGAGACAGGGAGGTAGAGAGACAGAGATAGAGAGAGTGAGAGAGAGGCAGAGGAACGAGAGAGACAGAGGGAGGGAAAAAGGGAAAGAAAGAGAGAGAGAAGAGAGAGAGAGAGAGAGAGAGAGAGAGGAGAGAGAGGAGAAAACACAGAGACAGAGGGAGGGAAAAGGGAAAGAGAGAGAGAAAGAGAGAGGAGAGAGAGAAGAGAGAGAGAGAGAGAGAGAGAGAGAGAGAGAGAGAGAGAGAGAGAGAGAGAGAGAGAGAGAGAGAGAGAGAGAGAGAGAGAGAAGACAATCAGTGAAAAAAAAATCGATTACGACGCAGAACCTTGTACTACTGCCCTTATTATTGACTCAAGGAAAACGATTTGAAAACATCACCCACCTTCCTGACAGCAGAGCAGATCGTGTGGGGGTACAGGTCTGCAGTGTATAGGACTGGTTCAGTGTCAGCCCTCTCTGGGCCAGAGCGGTCAAGGCAGGGGTGGCCATCTCTGGGTCATGCACCTCGTAGTCTGCCCACCCCACGTCGTCAGCCATCAACAGCAAAATATTGGGTTTGGGTGCACCTTTGACCCCCACCGTCATGACAACCAGGGCCAACAGGCCCAAGCTCCAGCATAAACGGCCCATCACTCTTTGCTAGTGTCAGTTGTTTTCACCCAAATGCTGGAAAATATGAGCTAGAGAAGGGAAAAGAAAATGATCGTTTAGTAAGACTGACAAATGTGAGCTAGAGAAGGGAAAAGAAAATGATCGTTTAGTAAGACTGACAAATGTGAGCTAGAGAAGGAAAAGAAAATGATCGTTTAGTAAGACTGACAAATGTGAGCTAAGAGAAGGGAAAAGAAAAAATGATCGTTTAGTAAGACTGACAAATGTGAGCTAGAGAAGGGAAAAGAAAATGATCGTTTAGTAAGACTGACAAATGTGAGCTAGAGAAGGAAAAGAAAATGATCGTTTAGTAAGACTGACAAATGTGAGCTAGAGAAGGGAAAAGAAAATGATCGTTTAGTAAGACTGACAAATGTGAGCTAGAGAAGGGAAAAGAAAATGATCGTTTAGTAAGACTGACAAATGTAAGCCAGAGAAGGGAAAAGAAAATGATCGTTTAGTAAGACTGACAAATGTAAGCCAGAGAAGGGAAAAGAAAATGATCGTTTAGTAAGACTGACAAATGTAAGCCAGAGAAGGGAAAAGAAAATGATCGTTTAGTAAGACTGACAAATGTAAGCCAGAGAAGGGAAAAGAAAATGATCGTTTAGTAAGACGGACAAATGTAAGCCAGAGAAGGGAAAAGAAAATGATCGTTTAGTAAGACTGACAAATGTAAGCCAGAGAAGGGAAAAGAAAATGATCGTTTAGTAAGACTGACAAATGAAAAGAGGGAAGAAAATAGAAAAAGAAAAGTATGAGATGAAGAAATAAAGAAAGAAAAAGTTTTTTAATGATAAAACTGACAAATGAAGGAAGAGAAGTAATTGGGAAAACAAGTCTTGGACATGTAGTACGCTGCTTTTGATATGCTTAAATAATCACAAAAATACATGTAAATCATTTATTGTTCTTTGGCATATCTTGAAATACTTAGACATGTTCGTATCATTGTGCTTGCCTATTTCAATACTGTCTCGCTTGATCTCTTTGCCGTCCATGGAACTCTTAACATTCTTCTTAGGAACCACATTTCAGCTGCCTAAATCTTGTCCTGACTTTGCATGTTGATTGTCCATGCTTCATATCTGTACAACAATATTGGTTCTACATAACACTGAAGAGCTCTCTTCCTGACGTGCATTGTTAGGCATATGCTAGTAAGAACGCTTTTCATTTTCTTGAATGTTTTTTCAGCTTGGCCTATTCTGCTGGCTATTTTTTAATGTGCATCTGCTTTCTGGTGAAATGACTGTTCCCAGATAGTTAAACTTATCAACCTGCCTCAATGTTGTACCATTTGCTGTTATTTTGAATGAGGGGATTTCTTGTTATTTTACTGATTACTATGATTTTAGTCTTCCTGCTATTAAGCTCCAGCTCTTTACTTCTGCTTTCTATTTTTATTACATTCACGAAATTTTGTAATGTCTTTTTCGTTTTCTGCAATTAGAGCGGTGTCATCTGCGTAACGTAGATTGTTTAACACTTTTTCTTCCAACCTTTATCCCAGGGAATTTTTTTCATGATGGTTTCACTGTAAAGTGAAAGAAATCTGGTGACAGAACACATCCGTGCCTAACCCTCTTTTGATATTTTGGAAAGAGCTTATATCATTTTCTACTCTCATTGCTGCTGTTTGTTCCCAGTACACATTCCTTATCATTCCTTAGATCCTTTCCATCCACACTGAACCTTTCTATTTGGTTGATCAGTTTTTCGAATCTTACCCGATCAAAAGCCTTGGTAAAATCAACAAAATATAAACATAAATCCTTATTTAACTGAACTGATCTTGCTATGAGAGTTCTTAGGATGTCATCACCATCATCATCAGGTGCCCTGCCGCATGGCGTTGGCGACCATGGACTTCCAACCATCTCTATCTCTCATTGCCCCCAGCATCTCCCCCACCCTCTTCATCCCCAGCCATTCTGCAAGTCCGTCCAGCATTCTCTCCCTGGGTCTACCTGGTGATCTCTTTCCCTCCAGCTTTCCCGTTGTGACCAGGTGCTCCAAATCCCCCTTCCTCATAAAATGGCCTATAAATGTTGCTTGTGTTTTTCTAATCTTCCTTATGAGTGATCTACTTGTGTCTGCCTCCATCAAGACTGTCTCGTTCGTTTTCTTTGCTGATCATGGAACTTTCAACATTCTTCTGAGAAACCACATCTCGGCTGCCTCGATCCTGCTCTGGCTTTGCTTGTTGACTGTCCACGCCTCGCATCCGTACAACAGTATTGGTTCTATATAACATTCAAGGACTCTCTTTCTGATGTTAATTGATAGGCACTTGTTGGTAAGAATGCTTGTCATCTTCTTGAATGCTGTTTTGGCTTGGCCGATTCTGCCAGCTATTTCCGATGTGCATCTGCCGTCTGATGAAATGACCGTTCCCAGATCTAGACTTATTAACCTGTGTCAAGGTTGTGCCATTTGCTGTTACTTTGCAGGAGGGGATTTCATGTTTTTTACTGATCACCATGACTTCAGTCTTCCTGCTGTTTAGTTCCAACACCCTGACCTTTGCTTTCTGTTTCTAGTATATTCACAAGGTTTTGTAGGTCCTTTTCATTTTCTGCAATTAGCACGATGTCATCTGCGAATGTTGTTTATCATTTTCCCTCCAACCTTTAATCCAGGGTCTTCTTCTAGGTTTCTCATGATGTTTTCGCTATATAGTGAAAACAGATCTGGTGACAAAACACAACCCTGTCTGACTCCTCTTTTGATGTTTTGAAAAGAGCTTATATTGTTTTCTATTCTCATTGCAGCTGTTTGTTCCCAGTACATGTTCCTGATTATTCGTAGATCTTTTCCATCAACACTGAGTCTCTCCAGTTGTTGATCAATTCATCATGTCGTACCCGATCGAAAGCCTTGGTATAGTCAACAAAGCATAAATACAAATCCTTATTCATCTCAATTGACCTCTCTATGATAGTTCTTAGGATGTATATGGCATTAATAGTTCCTTTCCCTTCAACAAATCCACATTGTTCTTCTGATATTTCTCTTTTGATTCTGTTCCTTGTCCTAATCAAGATTTTTTCTTGATAGAATCTTTGTCAGTTGACTTATCAAACTAATTGTAAGATGGAGGTTGCATTCTATAGCCCCTGCTTTTTTTTTTTTTTTGGAAGTGCAAAGAAGACTGATTTTGACGTATTTCCAGGGATTTTTCCGATGTCATACATTTTATTTAGGACTGTTAGCTGTAATAATTAACAACATTAATATGGTTGGGCCATTTTCTTTACGTTCAATTGTAATATGTAACTGCAAAATAGAATCATGAGTGTGAACACATTATAAAAAACAAACAAACAAACAAACAAACAAACAATAAACGATCTAGAATTATTTACATCAAAGCTACTATAGAAAAGTAAAACAGCTGCCTTCGTACCAAACCATTTTAAAATTACAGTATGTCTCCTTTCACTTCCTTTTTCTTGGTTAGAGTCATATTTCGAATCAAACTGAATATGCAAATCAATCAATCAACCAATCAATCAATAACCAATTACCACATTCCTACATTTGTACTTTTGCTTTACCCAAATGTCGGCTGACCTTGTGCTGGTGTGAAGTGAGGGAGAGAGAGGGCAGTCACATGGAGCATGCAAACTATCTTGTGACTGTAAGCCTCTCAGCCAACACCAGTTTTTATAGCTTCTACAACTCCTTGTGCGTGTCAGCCAACCTTGTTCCTTTGTCTTTCTTCGTTGTTGCTGGGCAAACCCAACCCACATCGTCGTGATCACAAGGCGTATCACGTTGTCGCGTCGAAAAGTCTAATGTCTTGGTTTCTCTTCCCCCCTAGTTTGTTGAAAAGTTCATGTGGCATGACTGAAAAAAAAGAAGAAAACAAACACACACACACACACACACACACACACACACACACACACACACACACACACACACACACACACACACACACACACACACACACACACATACACACACACACACACACACACACACACACATACACACACGTACACACACACACGTACACACACACACACACACACACACACACACACACCACACACACACACACACACACACACACACACACACGCGAAAGAACATAATACATATTCTTCTCTTGGTTTGTTTAATGACATCTATGGTTGTAATAAAAATTGTTTTAACATATTATCTCATGTATGTAATAAAGTTGTTGTAACATATTTTCTCATCTCCGAATTAGAGACATGGTCATATGATTTTAAATATGACAACAACCACACCGTACCTCGTTTATTCTGAATGAATAAATCATAACATCAAATGTAAATATCATGTGTGATATTTAGTCAGAGACTGCTTTAAAATGATTAACATTATAGTTTGCAGTTTTGACGGTCCATTATGATTCCAGATTCTGATTCTGACGTCAAGTGCACGTGCTCGACTTCAAGGCAGTTAAATAGTGTTGCCATTCCTATAGGGAAACAAATTATGGCGTGTATTCAGATACATGCTCGTATACTCTTTCATAAATCATGATATCTTTGGATAAATATCAAATAAAAAAGCTGATCGATATTCTTCAGAGGAATGGTGACACAGGTAAGAAAAGCATCAGTGGTAGACGATCATTAGATCCTGGACGTCGACCCACCACGTGGCTTCTGACAGTAATCTGATCTCGGTCACCCATCTTTTTTCATATAGCAATATTTTCTCTCCCATCGATCAAGTAAACCAGAACCTAGAACCATAGATTATATTTCAGATTGATCTACTTTGATGACCGAAAATCAGCGGTTTTAGTTCTTGATATAGACCTTACGGTCTATTGAGATTCGATCATCATCATCATCAAGTGCCTTGCCACATGGCGTTGGCGATCATATCCCTCCATAATTGCATCTGTCCCTTGTTGCCGCAAGTACATCTTCCACCCTGTCTGTCTTCAACCACTCTGCAAGTCCGTCCAATATTTTTTCCTTGGGTCTACCTGGTGCTCTCTTTCCCTCCAGCTTTCCTGTTGTGACCAGGTGCTCCAATTCCCCATTCCTCAAAAAATGGCCTATACATGTTACCTGTCTTTTCCTAATCTTCCTTATCAATGATCTTCTTGTGTCTGCCTCCATCAAGACTGTCTCGTTTGTTTCTTTGCTGTCCATGGAACTCTGAACATTCTGCTTAGAAACCACATCTCGGCTGCTTCAGTTTATTCTGGCTTTGCTTGTTGACTGTCCACCCTCACAATCGTATAATATTATCGGTTCTATATAACATTCAAGAACTCCCTTCCTTATGAACTTCGATATCTGTTGGAATAATATGACGATTTGATGAACATCTGGTTACTGAATATGTTTTCAGAGACGTGGGTGGAGAAGGGTGTATCGCATTCTCGACTTTGATCGGACTGTATGTATCGAGATGAAGATTGGAGAGGAGATGCTGTGAAGAACAAAGCTACACCTTCTGGTAGTCACTACATCTCTCACCTACAAGTTGCAGCAGGCAAGAGGGTGGGACGAGCTCCACATTTTAAAAATTCCATGTGCTGGTCAGACATACATGAATCCGGAACAACGAGACATAAGATTAAAATCACAGGCCATAACAAAAGTCATGTGGTGATGGAAAAGTAGTGGCGGGGACAGGCTGAGGATGATGCCTTTAAATCTCCAGCACGTAGGCGACTGTGGGGTGATGATTGTCTACGGGAGACCTAAGGCAGATGCTGTGCTCCTTTCTATCTATAGCAACAAAATAGTCCTTTCCAGAGACAGCACTGCTTTCTCCAAATGGGGATGGGGTGAATATAACTCTAAACAAAATCTGTCTCGTAGGCGCTCCGAAGGAACCTGTGTCGGTTTCAGTTTCTCAAGATGACGTCTCCGAGCTCGGAATGAACTCCATATGCACTAACGTCACAGGTTCCATGTGACGGAAAGATCCAGAATGATCACGGCACATGCCTTTTAAGCCTACACATAAAACCATGAGTTGGCCAGTCCTGAAGTCCTACCTAGATAGTTTCATAACTCTGGGGTCGTAGGGAAGTGAGGTGGCAGAGACCTCAACTTTTCCCGCGGCCAGCACTACGAGAGTGGCATGCACCCCCTCTTCCTCGTTTCAAATTCATATACATTTTTCACATTTTTTAAAACCAAAACTTCAGAAAGACAAGAAGGCTAATTGATCTTCATGGGGTGGAACCTGGGAAATCAATTTATCTCTCCAATGTTTTATACCAAGGCAGCTGGGCTCTTCACGATTTTCAACTGCCGTGGGATCTTAAGCGTGCGCAGCCAGAAGGCACACGGGTCCGACTCGTTTTTCGTTCCCTTCCAAAGGACTAGACATTCAGGTCGATTTTCCGGTCAAACTGAGGAAAAAAGTGGAAGCCTTTACGGGGAGCGAACCCTGGAACCTTGAGTTTTAGTCAATGACAGGCGAACATCTGAACCATTCTGCCACTCTACTTCCCTAAACGACACCAATGTTTGCCTGGTCATCAGTATCTGCTGTGGAAAAGCTGCAAGACATGAACTACCATACCGGAGACACATTCAACAGCTGGAACAGTTCCACCAAAGACGTCCGAGCAAGATCTCCGAGCAAGCTCGAGCGTCCAAACTTCCAGTTCTGAAGAAGGTGGATTGCCAAGCATCGAGTGTCTAGTCATCAAGACAGCAACTTCATTAACCCTTTGACTCCCACACCCTATCCACCAACTGCAAAAACTTTAACCCTTTGACTCCCTCAACCTATCCACCAGCTTCCTGCAGGAAGCTGGTGATAGGGTGAGGGAGTCAAAGGGTTAAGCTTTTGCTTTGCTAGCATCGTTGACAATGCAGGATGCTGGTGGGCAGGGTGCAGGAGTCAAAAGGTCAAACATATTGTCCACATGGAAAATCAACAGCGTCCCAATGACTCTCCTGCGTGGACAGCTGAAACCAGAATACCGTAACCAGGTCAGAGAATGGTGAACTTCCTGAACTCTGAACTCACTGCCTAAAGAGCCAAGGTTAAGGACGCTCTTTCTACTTAATCACCATCCTCGGGACGCTCTTTCTATATATTTAATCACCATCTTCGGACGCTCTTTCTATTTAATCGCCCACTTCCATATATCACACAGCGGTTTGATATATTCAAAACCAAATCTGTCATTCATTCCCAAAACGTTCACAACAGACATGCTATTAATTTCGCTCTTCTTGATTGATCGTAAATCATGTTGTTATTTCAGGAGGCGACAGTCCCACCTTTGCAAAGCGTTACATTGTGTCTGACCTGGCCACAATATTTACACACATCCAGCATCATGTTTATATCTCCAACAGCTGGCGATTTTCTGATTTACTGTCAGGGGCTTAAGAACGGCGTGGCATTGAATTAATCAGCCATATGTTCTTCACATTTAACCTTCCCTACCCTATGTTCGTACTTAAGGTTTCTGTTTACAATTAGACTAAAAAACCTTTCTCTTTGAGCTGCCCCGCCTCTTCTCTAGGTTTCTCTGTACATAAATATGTATATACACATTATACATATACATCATATATATATATATATATATATATATATATTATAAATTATTTATATATATATATTGTGTGTGTGTGTGTGTGTGTGTGTGGGCGTGGGTGGGTGTGGGTGTGGGTGTTGGTCTGCGCGCACGACACACACACATATAAAGACAAATACACACAGAGACAGACGGATAGATAGACAGACAGACAGACAGACAGGCAGGCAAGGCAGGCAGACAGACAGACCCACTCACACGCACATGCTTATTTGCTTCATAGTGAAATGAATAAATAAATATATGCACAAAAGATAGATAAGTAAATGGATAAATAAGATAAAACAAAAAAGAAATATCGGAAAGCAGAAGGGGATAAGAAAGACGGTGGACATGTGAAGGACCAAAAACAAACAAACAAAATACAAAAAGGATGCTTAAGGTAGCTGCCTTCATGCGAGATTAAAAAAAAAAAAGACCTGAACGAAAAGGGAAAATTACAAGAGAATTCACAGAAAAACACTGAGTGCTTTGTTAACCCTTTGACTCCCGCACCCTATCCACCAACTGCAAAAACTTAACCCTTTGACTCCCTCACCATATGAACCAGCTTCTGCAGGAAGCTGGTGGATAGGGTGAGGGAGTCAAAGGGTTAAGTTTTTGCTTTGTTAGCATGGTTGACATGCAGGAAGCTGGTGGATAGAGTGAGGGAGTCAAAGGGTTAAGATTTTTGCTTTGTTAGCATGGTTGACAATGCAGGAAGATGGTGGATGGGTGAGGGAGTCAAAGGGTTAAGTTTTGCTTTGTTAGCATGGTTGACAATGCAGGAAGCTGGTGGATAGGGTGAGGGAGTCAAAGGGTTAAGTTTTTGCTTTGTTAGCATGGTTGAAATGCAGAATGCTGGAGGACAGGGTGCGGAAGTCAAAGGGTTAAATGGAACAGCGCAAAAAGAAAAAAAGAAAAAAAAAAGAAGAAAATTACAAGATAATTCACAGAAAGAAAACGACTAAGTGCTTTGTTAAGCTTAACTGCAGAAAAAAGAAAAATTACGAGAGAATTCACGGAAATACAGAGACTAAGTGCTTTGTTAAACTCAGTAGCGTAAAATGGAAAATTGCAAGAGAATTCACAGAAAGAAAAAGACTCAGCATTCTGTTAAACTGAACAGCGAAAAAGGAAAAATTACAAGAGAATTCACAGAAAGACAGAGACTAAGTGCTTTGTTAAATTATACAGGGAAAAAAATTTACAAGAGAATTCACAGAAAGACAGACTAAATGCTTTGTTAAATTGAGCAGCAAAAAAAAAAAAAAAAAAGAAAAAAAAAAAAAAGAAAATTACAAGAATTCACAGAAAGAAAGAGGCTAAGTGCTCTGTTAAACTCAACAGCGCAAAAAGAAAAATTACAAGAGAATTCACAGAAAGACAGAGGCTAAGCGCTCTGTTAAATTTGACAGCACTGCAGTGGTCTTTCTCTGAATCTGAATCCCCAGCATCTGGCGTTGTATGCTTGATGGCTGGCCGGTTGACTGGTGCCTTGGTCAGACAGCTAAAACACTTGACCAGCCATTGTGTCATAATTGATGGCAGGCGTTGTCCTAACAATTCTTTCGTGTCTGTGTCATGTCTCTTTTGATCTTGTCTGCCACTCTTTTGAGACATCTCATCTCACAAGTTCTGATCGTTCTTTCATGTGTTTTGTTTAGTGTCCAGGTCTGGCATTTGTAAGTCAGAAGTAATGTACAAGGATTGTACTGATAATCCCGACTTTTGTTTCTGTGGAGCGGTTTGGGTGCTTTAGAAGAGGTGTAAGGTTTCAGTTTCAATTATAATTTCTCAACATGACGTCTCCGCGCTAGGAATGAATTCCACATGCATTAACGTCACACGTGCTTTGTGATTGTGATCATGGCACAAGCCTTAAGCTTGCACATAAACCCATGAACGGGTCAGGTCCTGAGGTCTTACATAGCCTACATTTCTTTTACTAGTATTTTTTCAGTTTATCATTGGAACAAACTTAGTTACATGTAAATTACATCTGTATCTGTGTACTTTATCTTTAAAGAAAAGAACAGTTAAATTAGATAAGTAAACGAATAAATAAATGAATAATTAAAAGTCTGAATCACAACACAACTAGCCACTCAGTATAAACTTGCCTTACACCACAGGAAGCCAGACAATGCACAAAGCCTTCGCTGTTTATCAACAAGATATAAACAATATTTTGTTTACTCATTGATAGTAAACGTACATTTACAAGGCCTATTACAGAGCATTTGCTTTTTGAAGTACGTTCTCAATTTCACAGCGGATTACAGTGTAATATATGGGTGTTTTTCTCTGGGTGTATTTTGATGTTTTTACTCTTTTAACGATACTGACAAAATTTGTACACCGCCTCGTCTTTTCACAAAAGTCCTGTGTGCTTCACAAAAGCATAAGTGACACTGGGTGAACACAAGCACAGCAAATACATGTAAACTCAAACCGCCCTGACCAAAGAAACGGACCACAAAACGCATATTGTTAAACCCCCAAAACACATTACAAAGCAAAGTAAAACAAAACAAAACAAACAAAACAAAGCAAAACAAAGCAAAGCAAAACAAAGCAAAGCAAAGCAAAGCAAACAAAACAAAGCAAAACAAAACAAAACGAAACAAAATGAAAAACAAAACAAAACAAAGCAAAGCAAAACAAAAAACAAAACAAAAACAAAGCAAAGCAAAGCAAAGCAACAAAACAAACCAACCCAAACCAAAGCAAAGCAAAATCAAAACCTAACCAAACCAAACCAAACCAAACCAAAACCAAACCAAAACAAAGCAAAAAACTACACAAAAAAACACAACTTAAAAGATTATGTAAGCAATGTCAGCGTCCAGTCACTCATGGAGACATCAAAACATCCAGCACACACTCCCACCGAGGACAAAGTATGCAGACTGTGTCACAATACACCACTTGCATAGCGTTGGGGAATATATTGTAGCGACTTCCTGTGATCTAAGAGTTATTTTCCCTTTGTCGTTATTAGTAACCAGGAACTGAGAATTATGTCCCTTCCGTGAGTTTTGGTGATTGTGAAGATCGTGGCAGAAATGTTAAAAAATATCTGACGCTGCGCTTGTACATGTAGTCTGTGTCTTTCTGCTTAAACATGTTTAAGTGATTATGAGATAATTATATTTTGTTACTTTGGAAATGTGCCAAGCTCAGTGAAACTTAAGCGCTCGCTAGACTGACTCAAGATACTATTAGACTTATTACGTAAGCCATTATGTTCACATTAACATGTACTGGTAATGGTGATAATGTTTACACCACTGACATGATAATTCTTATCTAAAAGGAAGTATATCGTTAATAATGCATTTTTCACAGGGAGCTTCTTGGTTATATTATTTCTTGGGCTTTTAATTTAATCAACGTTTCATCTGGTTCAGTTTCGCGTTCGTTGCGAAGTTTTTAAAGAATTCAGTGATCGCTGGTATCGTTTTTCTACACTCAAAAATTGTTTGGGATTAATTCTACTGTGATGAAACCAGGAAAAGCCCCAGGACCAGACAACATTACTACAAAGATGATTGAAGCCCTGGAGGAATTTGGTATTGAAAAAAATAACAGTCCTCCTAAATGGAATTTATGACACCGGAAAAATCCAAAAATCCCCAAAGATATGTCAAAAATGTCAAAATCAATTTTCATTGAAATTTCCAATGAAAACAGGGGGCTATAGAATGTGAACTCCATCGTACAATCAGCTTGATGAATCATGTAACAAAAATCCTATTAAGAAGACTCATGATGAGGACAAGGAACAGAATCAAGAGAAAAAAGCAGAAGAATAGTGTGGATGTGTGGAAAGGAAAGGAACTATTAATACCGTGTACATCATAAGAACTATCATAGAGAGGTCAGTCGAGTTGAATAAGGATTTGTATTTAAGCGTTGTTGATTATACCAAGGCTTTCGATCGGGTAAGATATGAAGAATTAATCAACCAACTAGAAAGACTCAATATTGATGGAAAAGATCTACGAATAATCAGAAATAGGTATTGGGAACAAACAGCAGCAATGAGAATAGAAAACGATATAAGCTCTTTCTAAAATATCAAAACAGGAGTCAGGCAAGGTCGTGTTCTATGACCAGATTTGTTTTCACTTTACAAAAAAACCATCAAGAGAAACCTAGAATAATGCCCTGGATTAAAGGTTGTAGGAAAAATGATAAACAACATTCGTTACGTAGATGACACCATGGTAATTGCAGAAAATTAAAGAGACCTACAAAACCTTGTGAATACAATAGAAATAGAAAGCCAAAATAAAGGGCTGGAGCTAAATAGCAAGAAGGCTGAAGTCATGGTAATCAGTAAAAACATGAAATCCCCTCATGCAAATTAACAGCAAATGACACACTTTTGAGGCAGGTTGATCAGTTTAAATATCTGGGAACGGTCATCTCACCAGACGGCAGATGCACATCAGAAATAGCCAGCAGAATCGGCTAAGCCAAAACAGCATTCAATAAGATGAAAAGCATTCTTACCAACAAATGCCTATCAATCAACATCTGGAAAAGAGTTTTTGAATGTTATATAGAACCGATACTGTTATACGGTTGTGAGGCATGGACAGTTAACACGCAAAACCAGAACAAGATTGAGGCAGCCGAGATGTGGTTTCCAAGAAGAATGTTGAGAGTTCCATGGACAGCAAAGAAAACAAAGGAGACAGTCTTGACGGAGGCAGACACAGAAGATCATTGATAAGGAAGATTAGGAAAAAACAAGCGACATTTATAGGCCATTTTATGAGGTAAGGGTAATTAGAGCACCTGGTCACGACAGGAAAGCTGGAGGGAAAGAGAACACCAGGTAGACCCACGGAGTGAATATTGGACGGACTTGCCGGGTGTCTGAAGACAGAGAGGGTGGAAGACGTGTTTGCGGCGACAAGGGATATATGCATATGGAGGGCCATGATCGCTGACGCCATGCGGCAGGGCACATGATGATGACGATGATGATATACTGTGAATCAATGAAAAGTAGGTAAGGACGTCATGCAGACAATTTTTACTGATTAACAGATATTTTGTACTTGTCATGAGGAGAATGTGACCATGGACCCAGACTTAGATCTGTAAGGGTCTTTAGCGATTTGATTTTTGTTTTCTTTTCAGTCTAGCTTATTTCCATCATTTTGCTGTCAAGCGAGTTGTCTGCACAAACCTTAATCTGCTATGTGCAAGCTTGTTCTATTCTTCCTTTGTTTATGATCCCAACAAAATCGGAACAATAAAGACAAATGCTTGGGCATACACGATATATAGTTAACATGGTTTCACGTATCACAAGCTGAGAATAATAAGTGACTTCTTTTGTAAATGTTTCAGTTTCAATTTTTCTTCAAATGGCGTATCTGCGGTAGGAATGAATTTCATATTCACCTACGCCACAAATGCCATGTGATGGATACGATCGAAGATGGCCACGGCATAAACCCTGTATCTGCAGATCAGTCCTACGTGATGGTAAAGTCTCAGGGTTCTACTTTGTATGTGTTTTCTATATTTATCCTTGTTTAAAAAAATTGCAGCAAAACAGCACTGTGTTAATGTCCTATAGATTCACGTCATAGAGACCAATCTTTTGGAAACCGAACACACGATCGTTTCTAGTTGTTTTTTTAACGCTTATCATTACCATCACCTTAATTCTCAAGCCTATCCTCCACCCTTGATCTACAGAAAACACACACACACACACATGCAGACAAACAAACAAGCATGTACACACACGTATAAACATGCATTCGTAATCTATTTGCAATTTTTGTATCGAACGGTCAGCCTGGAGACAAACTGTGCAGAAAGGTCTCTCCAAGTTCGAAGAGACACTCGCTCAGCAGCACGAGGAAAAGAGAATGAGAAGAAAGGCTGCAGCCCAGGCAGACAGACCAGCGTGTTCATTCCCCGTCGGACTGTCCGCCGACTGGCCAGCACACCGACGCTGTACCAGAATAAACACCCAGAGCGCAATTCCATAGTCTTCCGAGACTGAAGGATGCCTACAAGATCATTTATACTTTGCCCACCGCCTTTCTCTTCATTCTCCTTCCATTCATCTTTTTCTCGTTCCTTTTAAAAAAACTTCTTTATTCTGTGGACCAGGAAATGCCCAGAAGCTTTCTATTCTATGCTGCAGGAGTCTTCGTATCGTTCGTTTATTGTTTCTTTTCACGTCTATTAATATGTGTGCTTTTAGAAGAAAAAAAGTATTAAAATTGAATGGATAAA
>JAPXFY010000012.1:31209283-31216783 GCA_030674185.1 Monoplex corrugatus
ACTGTGATACGTTTTTGGATATGTTATGTACACACACACACACACACACACACACACACACACACACACACACACACACACACACACACACATACACACACACACAGACACACACACACACATGCACATGCACAGATACACACACACACACACACACACACACACACACACACACACACACACATGCACATGCACATGCACACACACACACACACACATCTAATATCACTCAAAGTGAAAAGACGTTAAATCAAAGAACGCACGGACACACACACACACACACACACACACACACACACACACACACACACACACACACACACACGCACGCACGCACGCACGCACGCACACACACACGTACACAAACACACATAGTGAAAAGACGTTAAATCAAGCAACGAACAACGTACACAAACACACACACACATACACCCCCCCACCACCACCATCCCCCCACACACAAACACACACACACACACACACACACGTACCCCCCCTCCACACACAGGGCCTACATACACCCATACACGCCTGTATACCTCCAGCAGCGGACACGAAGGTGGTGTACCAGTCAGTGACGTGAGTCAGACCATCCCATGTGGCATCTATTTTCTTCAGTCCTCGGGGATAGACGAAGACGGTGTGAGAGCGGGTACCTCCCTCCCAGAAGGAAGCTTTACCTCCCCTCATGGGCCAGTTGATAGCTCCGTATTTTGTGGGGCCGCCGTTGTCTGACAGGTACAGGATAATGGTGTCGTCCATAATCCCCTGCAAAACATAGCGCAGAATTCATTGTCTTGATAGGTATGATATGACTAGAGGCTATGACCCTAAACATGAAGTCATTAAGAACGTCTAAATAAGCAAATAGATATAAATGAATAAGAAAAAGGAAATAATCGATTTCATACAGAAAGGAAGGAGAATGAGAGAGAGAGAGAGGGAGAGAGAAAGAAAGAAAGAGAGAAAATAAAGAGAGAGAGAGAGAGAGAGAGAGAGACAGACAGACAGAGAGAGAGAGAGAGAAGATTTCAGATTTCATGTCGCTTAGCATGACGTTGTCAAAATATTGTAGTTATAAAATCACTATTATTTCTTATTACAGTTTACTTCATGATTAAAAGATATCGCAGCTGCAGACATTTTCTTTACAGATACAGAATAATATGCACTGAAAAGTCAACGACTGGCAGCATTATAACTTCTGGAGTATGTCGTGACTGTGATCTTAGATAAATATAAGATACAAAAGACTATAGTGCTATATTCAAAATTGAAGAAATTTTGTTTGATGACTACGTTTGCACACAATTCACACTCACATCAGGTCTTCACCGAGTCATCTCTACTCCCCTTTTCCTCCCTTAATCCCTCACTAAACATTGCCATATAAAATCGGTAAAATAAAATTGCATGTACACAAACACGTAGCCCTACATACGAAGTGCTTATACAAATATACATTTGCATAATTGCATGAAATTAAAAGAATGAAGAACTCTGTTTTTATGCTTCATTTTTGAGGCAGACTAATAACTCAGTTGACAGAGCTATGTACTAAGTTCTGATATCATCATCATCATCACATGCCCTGCCGCATGGCGTTGGCGATCATGGCCCACCATACGAATCTATCCCTTGTCGTTGCAAGTGTTTCTCCCACCCTCTCTGTCCTCAGCCATTCTGCGAGTGCGTCCAACATATATTCTCCCTGGGTGTATCTGGTGTTCTCTTTCCCTCCAGCTTTTCTGTTGTGACCAGGTGCTCCAATTCCCCTTTCCTCATGAAATGTCTTATGAATGTTGCCTGTCTTTTCCTGATCTTCTTTATCTGTTTCTCAGAACATTTTTTAAAAAGTGAACAACAGAACACTTATTGAAAAACAGTCAAAAAGAAATTATCAGCAGTATAAAGTCACCTCATCATCCAGAGTCTTGGTGATGTTACCAATGCTCTCGTCCATGGCGGCCACCATAGCGCAGTGGATTCTCCGCTTCTCATCCTCGACGTGGGAACAGTACTTGTCGATATAGCTGTCACAATACCAGTCTGCCAGTTATTTATTTATAGTGATGTTAGCTGGACAATATATCATCATACTGGTGAGATATGAAATCAGATACATAGGTATATCTTTCATTTTGAACATGGCCCCACGGAGTGAAATTCATCACATCCACCAGCGAGTTTAAGTGAGCATCATATAGGTGATGCTGTCACAACATAATTGCATAATGAATATGATATCATTAGGTCAATCAATTTCATGAATGATACAGCTTATAAGATATGTACTAATCAGCAGAGTTTCTAGAAAGAAAAAGAAACAAACAAGGAAGAAGGTATGACGAAATACAGAAAGAAAAGAAGGAAGAAAGACAGAGTGAACGAAAGACCGAAAGAACTAATAAATGAATGAAATTGAAGCAAATGAGTATATGTGATGCTGCATGGACAATTCAGTGCACCTAAGTTTGAGTTACGTTGGGAGCAGGGACCCTGAAGTTAGCTATTTGAGATTTTTCCACAACTGAATTCCGCAAAGTCAGATCTATAAAATTCTGAAGTAAAATATAAATATGTGACGAAGTAGCTGCTTCATTATCCACTAATATTGTAAAACTTTGAAAACATACTTCTGCAAATTGAGTTATTGGTGAGCCAGCAACTCAGTTGCACACTGCGTATATCAAAACATCATAAAAATGATTTCTTTGTTTAGCATTACATGTATCTCTTCATGTAAAAAATATAATAAACCTCATTTGGTGAAAGTTACATAACATCCATAATGTTCTCATGCACTGTCACGTATGCTTCTTGGTGTGCATTTGATCATATACGGTGTTAGAACATGATCTCTTCACACAAACCTTTGCTTAGCTTCCCAAGGGGAATGTGCGTTCTGGTAGGCCATGTAGATAAAGAAGGGATCTCTGTTTCTGTTCTTGATGATCTCTTGCACTCGTGTGGTATGTAGTTCTGTAGAGTACTGGCCCTTGTTTTCCCAAGCGACACGCCCGTTGTCCCGGAAGTCGAAAGATACTCCATCTGAGCCTGTCGTGAAGGCAAAAAAATCAACAAGCACAAGGTAAAAGGGATATAAAATATGCAGTGTAAACATCCATACCAAAGATACAATACAATAAGCTTGGATTTGCGATCCAGCATTTAATCTTCGTAAGGTTGGTTGCTGAGCGGGCCGGAAGCGTCTGGCAACTGGTATCGCATACAAATAATCTACATCCTTTTTCTCAAAAAGAAAAAAAAGTTTGAACAACACATTTTCAAGAGAAAATACAATTTCAAAAAATTTACTGAACTGCAAAGAAAACCAACTTAAACGGACATTGTCTGTTTAAAGTAAATGAGGCACATGCAACTAGCGCATCATCCTGTAGGCAAGCTGCCCCAAGCCCATTTTTTGATGAGGTGACTGACAAGACAACAGGCTTTGCGGGATCAAAGTACCTCAGCCCTGGTGGGCCTGTGAGGCCATCCTTCAGTTTTTGAAAAGCCTGTTGATGAACATCAGTCCAGTACCAAAGTGTGTCTTTTCGGAGGAGCTCCCATAGAATGGCAGATTTCTCGCTGTAGTCCTTGATGAACTTGTTCAGGTAGTTCGTCATTCCCAAGAATCTCTGGAGTGCTGCTTGATTTTCTGGTACTGGCATAGCTTTGATTGCTTCTGTCTTCGCTCGGTCGGGTTTCAGTCCTTCCGCAGTGAACTTATGTCCCACAAATGTGACACCCCTGGTTCTGAATTTGCATTTGCTCAGGTTCAGCTTCAAGCCAATTTCTCGTGCTCGATTGAGAACCAACCAAAAGATCCACCGAGATCAAACTGAACGATTAGATAAACATAAAGCTGAACGTACCTGAATGTGTGAAGTAGCCCTGTTCTCCACTAAGGAAGCCGTAGAAAGTGTCGAACCCTCGGTATCTGGGAGTAAGCTTCCAGTTGCAGAAACCCAGGTGCCACTTGCCCACGGCGTGGGTCCTGTAGCCCAGCTGTCTCAGGGTCTCTGGCAGCAACTGTACAGAATCGTTCAGCCAGCGGAGGTAGGTTCCCTTGATCTTGCCAGCCTGCATGCCGATCTTGAACGAGTATCTGAAAGATAATAGACGTCCTAAAACTGATTTGTTTTTGTTCATTGAAACTGGGATAGGTAACATTTAATGCACAGTGACAAATAGAAAATAAAACGAGTATAAAACAAAATTCATACCAGTTACATTCTAATACTCATCTAAATTGTGATACTGATCAGAGTTTAATCTCAGAGAAATGAATGAATCAAACATCTTTAAAACATACATGGGGGGTGGGGGGGGGGGGAGGAAGAAAGAAACAAAGAAACAGATTATTGGAACACACACAGCAATAAAGCAGCCTACGATATAGGAAATACTTTACTATAAACGTTGATTATTCTTTAGATATGATTGCTCCCATGCCCTCATTTTCCTTACTTTGTGGCCATTCACATCATCATCATCATCATCATCATCATCATCAAGTGCCTTGCCACATGGCGTTGGCGATCATGGCCTTCCGTATGTTTCTATCGCTTGTTGCCCCAAGCACATCTTCCACCCTCTCTGTCTTCAATCACTCTGCAAGTCCGTCCAGTATTTTTTCCCTGGGTCTACCTGGTGCTCTCTTTCCCTCCAGCCCTCCTGCTGCGACCAGGTGCTCCAATTCCCCTTTCCTTATAAAATGGCCTATAAATGTTGACTGTCTTTCCTAATCTTCCTTATGAATGATTTTCTTGTGTCTGCCTCCATCAAGTCTGTCTCGTTTGTTTTCTTTGCTGTCCATGGAACTCTCAACATTCTTCTTAGAAACCACATCTCGGCAGCCACAATCTTGTTCTGGCTTTGCTTGTTGGCTGTCCACACCTCACAACCATATAACATTATCGGTTCTATATAACATTCAAGAACTCTCTTCCTGATGTTAATTGATAGGCATTTGCTGGTAAGAATGCTTTCCATCTTCTTGAATGCTGTTTTGGCTTGGCCGATTCTGCTGGCTATTTCTGATGTGCATCTGCCGTCTGGTGAAATGATCGTTCCCAGATATTTATACTTATCAACTTGGGGCATTCACATAGCTTTCTGCATTAGTGTCGTTTACGCTGGTGACCATCATGGGATTTTCTATATACTAACATTCATGACATAGCTTCATATTCTGTTCTTTGCAGCAACATCCACACACACTGAGTTTTTTAAAATGTATTTAATTGCTATTCAAATCAGAATGAAAACAGATGTATTATATTGTTTTCAATGAGTGGGAGCTGGGCAGTTTCATGGATTGGAGGGGAGGGGAGGGAGAAAGTGCAGTAATCCTTCTACCTAAGTTATCTAGTTGTTTGTTCCTATCTTACCCCCTTTCCCGCTTTCAGTTTTGTTTTGTTGGTTTTTCTCCTGTTTATTAAAAGTGAAGATTTTTCTGATCTTATTATTTTTATTTCTTAGCTTCATAATACATCTGTGTTTCTGTCTGTCTCTCTCTGTGTATAAACACACATACACACACACACACACACACACACACACACACACACACACACACGCACGCACGCACACACACACACACACTCACACACACACATACACACACACACACCTATATCTGTATCTATCTATCTGTCTATCTATCTGTCTATCTATCTATCTATCTATCTGTATATCTATCTATCTATCTATCTGTCTGTCTATATATCTATCTGTCTATCTGTCTATCTGTCTGTCTGTCTGTCTGTCTGTCTCTCTCTCTCTCTATATATATATATACATGTATATGTATACACTATTACTTAGCTGTACGTAAAACAAATTTAATTACCAAGCATATGTCTGATTCTGAAATTATACAGCGTTTTGACAACAAATGTAACACGCGGTTAGCCGTGCATGCATTGACCTGCCGTTTTGCAGTCAAGTCAGTAAGGACTAAAAAGAAAACGCGCAGGTTGTATAAGAAAACATACTAATTTCGTTACATTCCACCCATCCGTCAGAGCACTCACTGAAACCAAGGAAGTCGAAACGAAAACATCACTCACCTTCCTGACAGCAGAGCAGATCGTGTAGGGGTACAGGTCTGCAGCGTGTAGGACTGGTTCAGTGTCAGCCCTCTCTTGGCCAGAGCGGTCAAGGCAGGGGTGGCCATGGCTGGGTCATTCACCTCGTAGTCTCCCCATCCCACGTCGTCCGCCATCATCAGCACGATGTTAGGTCTGCGAGCACCTCTAACTCCCGTCGTCATGACGACCAGGGCTAAGAGGGCCACGCTCGAAGATAAGCGACCCATTTTTAATTGTTTTTTCCAAAATGCTGAAAGAAGAAATTAAGAATAAAATAATTTTCCCTATGAGAGAAAAAAAAATTGTAAGATTGTTTTCTCTTACACGGTTCATTCTTGATTTGTTGAATTTGTTACATGCACTTTGTCTTTTTCAAAAACTACATAAAGATGGCAATCATGAAAGATGAAGAGACAACCATTAGATGCAAACATGGAATTTCAGCCATGATTTTTTTTACATCTCTTTCTGAGTATTTGCAAGGACAACAGCAATTTACTCTCAAACAGTGATATCTGTACTGTTTACTTTGACAAGAACCTGCTGCTGGACAATTGTACATCCACAAGCACAGCTTGATTAAGAAAGAAAACAGTTATTTTCGTTCTGAGTGTGTATTTTGATATTCAACTCCACCCATCTTCATCATGCGACCTGCATGCTGCATGGCATTGGCGATCACGGCCCTCCATACAAATCTATCTTTTCTTACTGTACACAACACCCGAACACCTTGTGGAGGGGTCAAATTTTCGACTTTAAAGTCTTTCTCAAGAAACTCAGAATGTCGACTAACAAAGCATAGCTATTACGAAGTTATATCTTTTCTCGCTGCAAGTATATCTTCCACTCTCTCTGTTTTCATCCACTCCGCAAGTCCGTCCAACGTTTTCTCCCTGGGTCTATCTGGTGCTCTTTTATTTTTCCTGGGTCTACCTAGTGCTTTTTTCCCCTCCAGCTTTCCTGTTGTGTCTAGGTACTCTAATTTATCTTGCCTCATAAAATGTCCTATAAATGTTGCTTTTTTCCTGATCTTCTTCATAAATGTTCATTTTGTGTTTGCCTCTTTCAAAATTGTCTCCTTTGTTTTCTTTGCTGTCCATGGAACTCTTTACATTCTTCTTAAAAAGCACATTTCAGCTGTCTCAACTCCACTATGCCTCATAAATAAGAGTTCTCGTCGTAACCAGTCGCCATGGTGTAGTGGTTAACGCAACGGACTACCGACTGGAATGTTGTGGGTTTGAATCCCCATCAGTTCCGTCAAAACTAAATCATTGTGGAATTTTTTGGCTCTAACCGGCTCCTACCCAGAGTTGGGTGTGCTGTGGGCTCACTGGGAAGACTGGGACCACACTGTCAAGTCTCATCCACTTGACGGATGCGTCATTGAGGGTGTTGT
>JAPXFY010000012.1:31221783-31244283 GCA_030674185.1 Monoplex corrugatus
GTGAGATAGAAGGCTGGTTTTACAGTAGTGAGATAGAGCCTGGTTTTACAGGAAAGAGATAGAAGCCTGGTTTTACAGTAGTGTGATAGAGCCTGGTTTTACAGTAGTGTGATAGAGCCTGGTTTTACAGTAGTGTGATAGAGCCTGGTTTTACAGGAGTGTGATAGAAGCCTGGTTTTACAGGAGTGTGATAGAAGCCTGGTTTTACAGTAGTGTGATAGAAGCCTGGTTTTACAGTAGTGTGATAGAGCCTGGTTTTACAGTAGTGTGATAGAGCCTGGTTTTACAGGAAAGAGATAGAAGCCTGGTTTTACAGGAGTGTGATAGAAGCCTGGTTTTACAGTAGTGTGATAGAAGCCTGGTTTTACAGGAGTGTGATAGAGCCTGGTTTTACAGGAGTGTGATAGAAGGCTGGTTTTACAGGAAAGAGATAGAAGCCTGGTTTTACAGTAGTGTGATAGAGCCTGGTTTTACAGGAGTGTGATAGAAGCCTGGTTTTACAGGAGTGTGATAGAGCCTGGTTTTACAGGAGTGTGATAGAGCCTGGTTTTACAGGAGTGTGATAGAAGGCTGGTTTTACAGGAGTGTGATAGAGCCTGGTTTTACAGTAGTGTGATAGAAGCCTGGTTTTACAGTAGTGTGATAGAGCCTGGTTTTACAGGAGTGTGATAGAAGGCTGGTTTTACAGGAGTGTGATAGAGCCTGGTTTTACAGTAGTGTGATAGAGCCTGGTTTTACAGGAGTGTGATAGAAGGTTGGTGTTACAGGTGTGAGATAGAAGCCTGGTGTTACAGGTGTGAGATAGAAGCCTGGTGTTACAGGTGTGTGATAGAAGCCTGGTGTTACAGGTGTGAGATAGAAGCCTGGTTTTACAGGTGTGAGATAGAAGGCTGGTTTTACAGGTGTGAAATAGAAGCCTGGTTTTACAGGTGTGAGATAGAAGGCTGGTTTTACAGGTGTGAAATAGAAGCCTGGTTTTACAGGAGTGAGATGGAAGGCTGGTTTTACAGGTGTGAAATAGAAGCCTGGTTTTACAGGTGTGAAATAGAAGCCTGGTTTTACAGAGGTGAGATAGAAGTCTGGTTTTACAGGTGTGAAATAGAAGCCTGGTTTTACAGGAGTGAGATAGAAGGCTGGTTTTACAGGTGTGAAATAGAAGCCTGGTTTTACAGAGGTGAGATAGAAGTCTGGTTTTACAGGTGTGAAATAGAAGCCTGGTTTTACAGAGGTGAGATAGAAGTCTGGTTTTACAGGTGTGAAATAGAAGCCTGGTTTTACAGAGGTGAGATAGAAGTCTGGTTTTACAGGTGTGAAATAGAAGCCTGGTTTTACAGAGGTGAGATAGAAGGCTGGTTTTACAGAGGTGAGATAGAAGTCTGGTT
This sequence comes from Monoplex corrugatus, assembly GCA_030674185.1. NCBI lineage: Eukaryota > Metazoa > Mollusca > Gastropoda > Littorinimorpha > Ranellidae > Monoplex > Monoplex corrugatus. Next base: position 31,223,166 of record JAPXFY010000012.1, read on the forward strand.
TTACAGGTGTGAAATAGAAGCCTGGTTTTACAGAGGTGAGATAGAAGTCTGGTTTTACAGGTGTGAAATAGAAGCCTGGTTTTACAGAGGTGAGATAGAAGTCTGGTTTTACAGGTGTGAAATAGAAGCCTGGTTTTACAGAGGTGAGATAGAAGTCTGGTTTTACAGGTGTGAAATAGAAGCCTGGTTTTACAGAGGTGAGATAGAAGGCTGGTTTTACAGAGGTGAGATAGAAGTCTGGTTTTACAGGTGTGAAATAGAAGCCTGGTTTTACAGAGGTGAGATAGAAGGCTGGTTTTACAGGTGTGAAATGGAAGCCTGGTTTTACAGGAGTGAGGTGGAAGGCTGGTTTTACAGGTGTGAAATAGAAGCCTGGTTTTACAGGTGTGAGATAGAAGGCTGGTTTTACAGAGGTGAGATAGAAGTCTGGTTTTAGCAGAGTGAGATAGAAACCTGTTTTTCAAGGAACGAGATGGAAGCCTGGTTTTACGGGAGTGAGATAGAAGCCTGGTTTTACAGCAGGGAGTACTGTAACAGCAAGTGTCCATAGTAAGTTGGACAAGAACACGTACTGTTGAAACTCCACCAAAATGACCCCGTAGTGCTACAATGCAGGGTCTCCTTCGGTGGGTGAACCTATGGCAGCTTGACATGAGCTTACTGGCACTGGGACTTCGATTCAAAGAACTAAGAGCTGGTGGTCTGTTGAGGAGCAGGAATGAATGTCATGGGTTCGTCGATATATAGGCAGCGCAAGAGTTGTAACAAAAATATATAAATAAATAAATAGATGAATAAATAAATAAGTAAATGAATAAATAAATAAATGAATAATAAAAAAGAAAAAGAAAAGAAAATCCCTAACGACTCACCATGCGAGCTCTCTACCTTGTTTACTTTTTTTAAAAGGATCATCGCACTTTTTTTCTTTTCTTTCCTTTTTTTGTTGTTGTTGTTGTCCCATTTTCTTTTTTTTCTTTTCTTTTCTTTTTTTGTTGTTGTTGTTGTTGTCCCATTTTCTTTTTTTTCTTTTCTTTTTTGTTGTTGTTGTTGTTGTCCCATTTTCTTTTTTTTCTTTTCTTTTTTGTTGTTGTTGTTGTTGTCCCATTTTCTTTTTTTTCTTTTCTTTTTTGTTGTTGTTGTTGTTGTCCCATTTTCTTTTTTTTCTTTTCTTTTTTGTTGTTGTTGTTGTTGTCCCATTTTCTTTTTTTCTTTTCTTTGTTGTTGTTGTTGTTGTCCCATTTTCTTTTTTTCTTTTCTTTGTTGTTGTTGTTGTCCCATTTTCTTTTTTTCTTTTCTTTGTTGTTGTTGTTGTTGTTGTCCCATTTTCTTTTTTTCTTTTCTTTGTTGTTGTTGTTGTCCCATTTTCTTTTTTTTCTTTTCTTTTTTGTTGTTGTTGTTGTTGTCCCATTTTCTTTTTTTCTTTTCTTTTTTGTTGTTGTTGTTGTTGTCCCATTTTCTTTTTTTCTTTTCTTTTTTGTTGTTGTTGTCCCATTTTCTTTTTTTCTTTTCTTTTTGTTGTTGTTGTCCCATTTTCTTTTTTTCTTTTCTTTTTGTTGTTGTTGTCCCATTTTCTTTTTTTCTTTTCTTTTTTGTTGTTGTTGTCCCATTTTCTTTTTTTCTTTTCTTTTTGTTGTTGTTGTCCCATTTTCTTTTTTTTCTTTTCTCTTTTGTTGTTGTTGTCCCATTTTCTTTTTTTCTTTTCTTTTTGTTGTTGTTGTCCATTTTCTTTTTTTCTTTTCTTTTTGTTGTTGTTGTCCCATTTTCTTTTTGTCGTTTCTTTTTGTTGTTGTTGTCCCATTTTCTTTTTTTCTTTTCTTTTTGTTGTTGTTGTCCCATTTTCTTTTTTTCTTTTCTTTTTGTTGTTGTTGTCCCATTTTCTTTTTTTCTTTTCTTTTTTGTTGTTGTTGTCCCATTTTCTTTTTTTCTTTTCTTTTTTGTTGTTGTTGTCCCATTTTCTTTTTTCTTTTCTTTTTGTTGTTGTTGTTGTCCCATTTTCTTTTTTTCTTTTCTTTTTGTTGTTGTTGTCCCATTTTCTTTTTTTCTTTTCTTTTTGTTGTTGTTGTTGTCCCATTTTCTTTTTTTCTTTTCTTTTTGTTGTTGTTGTTGTCCCATTTTCTTTTTTTCTTTTCTTTTTGTTGTTGTTGTCCCATTTTCTTTTTTTCTTTTCTTTTTGTTGTTGTTGTTGTCCCATTTTCTTTTTTTCTTTTCTTTGTTGTTGTTGTTGTTGTTGTTGTTGTTGTCCCATTTTCTTTTTTTTCTTTTCTTTTTTGTTGTTGTTGTCCCATTTTCTTTTTTTTCTTTTCTTTTCTTTTTTTGTATTTGTTGTCCCATTTTCTTTTTTTTCTTTTCTTTTCTTTTGTTGTTGTTGTTGTCCCATTTTCTTTTTTTTCTTTTCTTTTTTGTTGTTGTTGTTGTTGTTGTCCCATTTTCTTTTTTTCTTTTCTTTTTTGTTGTTGCTGTTGTTGTCCCATTTTCTAGGCCACCTTAATGGCCACAGAAGCCGGCACAGTTTTTTTTACAATGCGATGATGGTGATGTCGATGAGGATGATAATATCCTGATGCTATGGAGCTCCATCTAGGATTGAGACTGCGTGACAGGGTTGTGCTCTACGCTTACTATTATAATATTTCCTGGCGTCAACCAGGCCCGAGAGATACAGACACTTGTGGTGCAGGTCACCCTTGTTTACTTACTTTCAAAGATTTAAACATATCTATAACCTTCAGCCAGATACCACAATTCCCTCTAAAAATTTGATAATTTGATGGGCGTAGTAGTTAAGTGAACCTATGGCAGCTGTGGTTTCTAAGAAGAATGTTGAGAGTTCCATAGACAACAAAGAAAACAAACGAGACAGTCTTGATGGAGGCAGACACAAGAAGGTCATTCATAAGGAAGATTAGGAAAAGAAGGCAACATTTATAGGCCATTTTATGAGGAAAGAGGAATTGGAGCACCTAGTCACAACAGGAAAACTGGAGGCAAAGAGAGCACCAGGTAGACTCAGGGAGAAGATATTGGACGGACTTGCAGGGTGGTTGAAGACAGAGAAAGTGGAAGAGGTGCTTGAGGCAACAAAGGATAGAAACAGATGGAAGGCCATGATCGCCAACGCCACGCAGCAAGGCACCTGATGATGATGATTATGAGTAGTTAAGTGTGTAAAGCGTAAACGTCGGCCTTGAAATCAAAAGGTCGTGGAGTTCAGTCCATCTGGATACCTCAGCCTGGTGGGCATAGGATGGAGATTTATTTGATCTCACTGATCAACATGTGCACGAACCTACCAGTGCCTAAAAGAGAGCTCTTTGTGTGTCTACGCACGCATAATATATCAAACGTGAGTGCGCGTTAAGGATCCAATAAGTCATGTCAGTGGCTGACTTATGAAAACACAAAAAAAAAAAAAAAAAAAGAAGAAAAAAACCCCCAGCATGCACGCCCACCAAAATGGCAAGACTATGTAATGGTGTAGTAGAATACGGTCAGCTTGCCTAAAAACTTAGGTTTTCACTGTTTCAGTCAGAAGGCGTGATTTTGTGTGATGCGCAGTGAGTCCCAATAAGTTTGGAGAATAAAGTGATTCTAAAACGTGTTATAACAATATTTCAATGCCAAAATATCAAGGCCCACGTCTGTCAAACACACGTGCTCGATCAGAGTCATATAAGATCGTTATAGCTATGTTCAAAGCCAGTTGATGTGCTAGGAGACTCGTATACCCTTTCATAAATCACCCGTGACTTCACCTTGACCAGCTATTCACCTTGACCAGCATCACTAGAGGTTAAGGAAAGCAGAAAATCACAACAAACATTCTGTTGATATAAACACAACCAAATGGACCCATGATGTACCTCGGTACGTTATCGTATTAGTATAACTTCGAATGTATTCTTTTTTATTTCTCTCTTCCAAACAAACTGTTTCACATATGATGTACCTCGGTACGTTATCGTATTAGTATAACTTCGAATGTATTCTTTTTTATTTCTCTCTTCCAAACAAACTGTTTCACATATGATGTACCTCGGTACGTTATCGTATTAGTATAACTTCGAATGTATTCTTTTTTATTTCTCTCTTCCAAACAAACTGTTTCACATATGATGTACCTCGGTACGTTATCGTATTAGTATAACTTCGAATGTATTCTTTTTTATTTCTCTCTTCCAAACAAACTGTTTCACATATGATGTACCTCGGTACGTTATCGTATTAGTATAACTTCGAATGTATTCTTTTTTATTTCTCTCTTCCAAACAAACTGTTTCACATATGATGTACCTCGGTTATCGTATTAGTCTAACTACGACTATCTTTTTTTTTCTATTTCTCACTTTTTAACAAATATTTTCATCAGACTATCTAGCATTTTAAAAGACAATGTCTTCTTCTCGATCAAAAAAAAAAAAAGTTGGTAATTTGAAACCAAAACCATAGAATCTTTCCTCTTCGTTTGACCAACGGTTCTTAAAAGTCAACGTTTCTTTTTTCAATTTTACATAACAGCGAAAACGTTTGATTCTTCTGTGTCTTGAAGTCTGTTCAGGAGTGAAAATACATTCGATAAATGTCGAACAATTTTGGTATATCTAGTTTTCTTGTAGTCTTCAGAGTGTATAGCTCAGGATGGAAAATCGGCACTAAGGATTTACCTTCCAACGAGACTGAACAGATTTTGAGACCGACTTGAGACGTTATCCAAACATATTTTACGATCTTCTGCAAAAGTGATGAATGCGAACTTGACCTGTTTAGAATAGTGAAAGGCAAAGCAACGAGTAACGGGAGTGGAACCACTGTCTTTCTATCGGGTCAATAATAATGAAGCCTAAGAATTCACCTGACGACCTCGACGGCCACGGAAAATCTTTTCCCTTCATTAATTATCACGTTCAAGGACTGTAGAGAAGTTCGATCCACTCAAATTAAAACGCTGACTGACAGACTCGCTGTTGATGTCTGTCCTGATTGGCTAGTAAATAGTCCAGCCACTGACAGCCATGCCTTTTGCAAAGCAGTTATTCTATTGAATGTAACCGAACGGACCGTGTGTGTGTGTGTGTGTGTGTGTGTGTGTGTGTGTGTGTGTGTGTGTGTGTGTGTGTGTGTGTGCGTGCGTACGTACGTGCGTGTGTGTGTGTGTGTGGTGTGTGCGTGCGTTTGTGTGTGTAATTACGTGTGTGTGTGTGGGTATGCTTGTGTGTGTGTGTGTGTGGTGTATGCGTGCGTTTGTGTGTGTAATTACGTGTGTGTATGGGTATGCTTGTGTGTGTGTGTGTGTGTGTGTGTGTGTATGTGTGTGTGTGAGTGTGGCGTGGGTGTGTGTGTGTGTGGCATGCTTGTGTGTGTGTGCATGTGTGTGTATATGTGTGTGCGTGCGTGCGTGCGTGTGTGTGTATGTGTGTGTGTGTGGTGTGTGTGTGTGGTGTGTGTGTGTGTGTGTGTGTGTTGTTTGTCACATTGGTGGACTTTCACAGCTGGCGCTTTCTGATATACTGTCCGTCAAGAGTTAATAAAAGCAGAGCCATAAATGACTTGAATTTCTAATTTTCTGACTGTACGTCCCGTTTCTAGGCTACGCTAACCGGTAAACTCATGCTATTCTCATTCTGCTTTCCATCTACTTAAACACACATACACACACACACACACACACGCATGCACACACACATTCACACACACACAAACGCACTCACACACACACACACACACAAATTTTCACAAACAGAAAGAATATAGAAATTTCACAGTATATGGCATGACTGAAGGTGAACTTCATTATCCTGGATATTTGTACAAGATAAAAGCAAAACAAAACAAAGAAAACAAAACAGAACAAAAACAAACATAAAACAAAAACAAAAATCGAAAGCAACAAACAAACAAACAAACAAACAAACAACAAACAAACAAACAAACAAACAAACAACAGCAACAACAACAACAAAAACCCCAACCAAACAACAACAGCAACAACAACGAAAAACAAACCAAAACAAACATAAAACAAAATCAAAAAGCGAAAGCAACAAACAAACAAAGAAACAACAACAACAACAACAACAGCAACAACAACAACAACAACAACAACAACAGCAACAACAACAAGACCCCAACCAAACAACAACAACAACAACAACAACAACGAAAAACAAACCAAAACAAACAAAAAACCTCAAACAAACAAAAACACAGAAACCCAACCAACCAAACGAAAAACAATGATTGATATATGAAAAGGGGTCAAGAGCACATCATTGTATAATCCTATGACCAATATCGTCATTGCCAGGAATGAAAGGAAGTATCAGCAGCAGACAAAGACCCTTGTCCCTGGCATTGGGAGTGGCAGCAAGCAGGTCAGGCCTGCTGAGGTTAACGTACATTTGATTCACTATAACAGCGCAACGTGATGTAATTACTAAGAACTATTATACCGAAACAGAAAACAAACATCTAGAAAACAACCGTTTAGTCGAACCGTGACACAGACACTGCAGGGAAAGAAAAACATGCCTGAAAAGTTAGGGCAAAACACAAACGAAGTCAACGTTCAGATCATGATAGTTTAAAAAAATGGATTTAAAAGAAATATGGATGGAAAACATAACAAAGAATTTAACAAAGGACAGTAAAGAGAAGCAGTTCTGTGAGGATACAACACAAAAGTAAGTTCTGGTAATTCTACCAACATTGTAGGGGAGAGGGGTGGGTGGGAGCCGACAAACACCGGGATCCCTGAGATCATGAGCACAGAATGAAAGACATTAAGAACAAATAAAGGGAAAGATATGGTCTGTTACAACCTTTTATACAAAAAAGTGACCGGAAAATTCTTTGGGGGAAACAGAAAATTCATTGCTGATCTGAACAATAAATAGATACAAGCTGGCCTTGACAATGAAATAACTGAACATAAAATGCACAACCAGTCACCGTGGTGTAGTGGTTAGCGCAACGGACTACCGACTGGAAGGTTGTGGGTTCGAATCCGCATCAGTCCCTTCAAAATTATATCGTTGTGATTTTTTTTCTTCCGGCTCTAACCGGCTCGTTCCCAGAGCTGGGCGTGCTATGGGCTCGTTGGGAAGACTGGGACCACACAGTCGAGTCTCATCCATTTCACGGATGCGTTATTGAGGATGTTGCTCAAATCTTCTGACCAGCACCGCAGGTGTCTGTATTTCTCGGGTCTGGTTGATCCCAGGATATATGATGATAGTTAGCGTAGAGTACAGCCCTGTCAGGCAGTCTCAATCCTAGATGGAACTCTATAGCATCATGATTATCACCCTCATCGACATCATCATCATCGCATTGTTAAAAATTGTGCCGGCTTCTATGGCCGTCGGGGTGGCGTAGAAAATGGGACCAAAAAAAAAAAAAAATGGCGAGCACAAAGGCAACTTCTCTGAGTGCGATGATCTTTAAAAAAAATACAACAACAAAAATGAAATGCACCAACCTACTTCAAAAAGTGCAAAATGGAACAAGAACCGTAGACCGGCACGAAGCAATGAACAGTACCAATCTACACAAATTCATATGGATTTACACAGGATATTCTGGGGTGAAAGGAAATGAACGAGCTGACAAATTTTGAAGCAAAGAAAAACACGACAAACAATCTACGTCTGGGAAAATTGGACAACATCGCAAACCCAAAATTACATCTTCGTGATCATACCATTCATCATCTTACTCAGAAAGGAACAGTAGAGGAAATTGCCAAAAAATCTACCATCAAAGAAAAAAACAACAACAACAACAACAACAACAACAACAACAACAACAACAACAACAACAACAACAACAACAACAACAACAACAACAACACAACGACGACGACGACGACGACAACAGCAACAACAACAAAAAACAAGAACCACCATCAATCGCACAAACATTGATGCTGTCTCAAAAATAACTCTGTGCAGACTCCTGCAGCTTGATTAAAAATTCTCAGGGCTTTTTTCAATCAGAGATCAAAGAAATGTGAAGACATAAAAAAGACAAATGGATGGAGAGTGAAGAAGAAGACATGTGGGCGAAGTATATTAAGTGATATGAATAGAGAAAGAGATTATGCGTGATTATCGGGTGTGTGTGTGTGTGTGTGTGTTGTGTGTGTGTGTGTGTGTGTGTGTGTGTGTGTGTGTGTGTGTGTGTGTTGTGTGTGTGTGTGTGTGTGTGTGTGTGTGTGTGGTGTGTGCGTGTATGCGTGTGCGTGGTTGTGGGTGTGGTGTGTTGATGTGTGTGCGTGCCTGTGTTTCTCTTTCTCTTTCTCTCTCTGTCTGTTGTGTTGTGTATGTTTGTGTGTGTGTGTGTGTGTGTGTGTGTGTGTGTGTGTGTGTGTGTGTGTGTGTGTGTGTGTGTGTGTGTGTGTGTGTGTGTGTGTGATGTTCTGTGTGATGTGTCTGTGTCTGTGTCTGTGTGTCTGTGTCTCTGTATATGTGTGTGTGTGTGTGTGTGTGTGTGTGTGTGTGTCTGTGTGTGTGTGTGTGTGTCTGTGTGTGTGTGTGTGTGTGTGTGTGTGTGTGTGTGTCTGTGTGTGCATATTTATTTACGCGCGTGCTTCATATTTGTGGATCAAGGCTTGAGGATGGGGATGAAAGAATTAAGGTGACAGGGATGATAAATTGGAGTCAGAAAATGAGAAGAGATTGTATATTGGGTTGCCCCAAGTTGTACTCCTATGATGTGATGAATCTATAGAGCTCGTTAGTCCAGTGCAGACATCCTATATATATATATATATATATATATATATATATATATATATATATATATATATATAGGGATAGCTATAGACAACATGCTAAAAAAGAAACCCCAACACCTTGGCAGAGCTTTAGGTTAAGGCACAAGTATAATGCTCATGCCCTGATCATTTTTTTAAATCTAATCCACCACGTGACATCAGTGACGTCATTGCGTATGGAATTTATTCCCAGAACGGAGACGCCATCTTAATTTAAGAAACTAAAATTGAAACTGAAACCATACAAAAGTGCGTCACTTCATTGTTGCCAAATATATTCTTGTAGGCTCACTAAGTAGATGACTTTGTTACAATCGAACCCGCTGATTTTATGTTTGAAGTATCATTCAGAAAGCTCAGTCCTGAGAAGTACCTCTCATTTTTGTTTTGTTTTGAATCATCGCACTAAGGGAGGTTACCTTCGTGCTCACCTTTTTTTTCCTCGTCCTATTTTTCTACGCCACCTTAATGGCCACAGACGCTGGCACAGTTTTTTTTTACAATGCGATGACGATGGTGTCGTATGAGGATGATAATCATGATGCTATGGAGTTCCATCTAGGATTGAGACGGCGTGACGGGGCTGTACACTACGCTTACTATCATCATATATCCTGGCGTCAACCAGGCCCGTGAGATACAGACACACTGCGGTGCTGGTCAGAAGAGCAATACCCTCAATGACGCATCCGTGAAGTGGATTAGTCTTGACTGTGTGGTCCCAGTCTTCCCAATGAGCCCATAGCGCGCCCAACTCTGGGTAGGAGCAATTAGAGCCGAAACCCCCCCAAAATGATACATTTTTGAAGGGACTGATGAGGATTCGAACCCACAACCTTTCAGTCGATAGTCCGTTGCGTTATCCACTACACCACGGCGACTGGTTATAAATACCTCTCATTTGTTTTGTTTAGATACAGATTCCACACCTTGGCAAACCCTCTTTCTGAGGGCATCAAAAGTTCATTCGTCGGACTCACAAGGAGTGCTGCATTAATTCTGGCCTTCTTACCGCCCATCTTAACCCTTTGCCTCCCGCACCCAGTCCCATCAGTTGCCTGCATTGTTAACCGTGCTATCAAAGCAAAAACTTAACCCTTTGACTCCTTACCATATCCACCAGGAAGCCGGTGGATAGGATGAGGGAGTCAAAGGGTTACGTTTTTGCTGGTGGTGGATAAGGTGCGGGAGTCAAAGGGTTAACGTAATTGTCGCTCTGGTAACGTCGATGTAGAATTAGCTACCCTCCCCCCCTTCACCCCATTTCCCTGGAATGGTTATACCTCGTCGGCCGTATTACTTGAATTTGGATGTTGACGTAAAACTGAACCTAATCAACCAAACTGTGCCATGACACACCACACACCACACGCACGAAATATTATCAAAACTATCGGTGCAGAAAGAGGAATCATAAAGTTATCTTATAACCTTGAGGTAGTGGCGTAATCAGTCGGAAGATACTTGAATTTGTTTCAAGGTCACGATTATGGGTGGGGGTGGGGGTGGGGTTGGCCATCATCATCTCCTTTCCTTCTCGCAACCTTGCAGTCAGCACTGTAAAGTACAATCTACGTGTTGTTCAATTCAGCAGAAGATACAGCCGTTGGCGTACAAAAGAAAAGTCAATGCCGAAACGAGTCGTAACTTAATGCCACTCCTGGCTTTCCCTTATTTCTTTTTGTGTATCACGAAGCTCTTTGATGTTGAAGACGAATTCAGATGGCCAGCAGCTGTGGGGATGATCAGTGTTAAGCTCAGACTACTAGCAACCGGTGTAACACGCCATAGTGCTCCCTGCCACGTCCGCCACTGGTACTTAGTGTTGGGAAAAAAAAATGTTGCAAATAGGTCTTAACAATTTTAGAGTTATGCATAGCAGGATCGCAGGCAGATATTGACCGGAGATCATTTAGCTACCAAACTGCAGTCATATAGAACAGTGTTCTCTCGGGGATCCGTGAAACCCTTTTTCTTCCTGTTTTTTTTTTTCTTTTTCTTTTTTCATGTTTTATGCATTTTAACAAGAAGTTGTATGTTGGTTTATTAGGGATTCATCGCACTCGAACAATTCCATATGTGCTTCACCCAACTTTGCCTGCAGCGATCTGGCAGATTCTCTGAGTTTGCGCAGTACCCTATGCATCCCATTGATACACTTACACGGAGATCTGAATCAAGGACACCATGATCAAGAAAACCACTAAAGTCACACAAGGATAGCCTTAAGGTTAACCTTAACAAGTGGGGCATTAAAGATCATCATCCGGAAATACATTGCCGGCAACAGAGTAAGCTGGCGACAGGGCAGGTCCCCGTCACATTTGAGTGGCGCAAAACAGCTGCCATTTTGGCTACAACAGGGGCCAGTGGAAGAAGAACTCAAAACCGCAGGTCTTCTTCCAACACAGTGCCTGAGGTAGAACACTGTGTCTTCAGGGTCGGTCTTGTATCCCATATGGAAACCAACACGAGGCGATAAGGACCAGTGTGCTTACTCGTCTATCGGATCGACGGGAGAATCCATCATCATCATCATCGTCGTCGTCGTCGTCATCATCATCATCATCATCATCATCATCATCTTGTTCTTGTTCTTCATCATCATCATCTTGTTCTTCTTCATCATCTTCACCATCACCATCTTCTTCTTCTGCTTTTTCTTCATCATCAATATAATCATGATCTCCGGTATCACCACGTCAGCTTCACCACGTCAGCTTCACCACACCACCACCACCACCACCACACCACCACCACCACACCCACCACACCATCACCACCACCACCACCACCACCACCACCACCACCACCATCATCATCATCATCACCATCATCATCATCATCATACACATCAGTTTGTCAGCTTATGAAAGGCACATTTCATGAGGAATACATTTTGCTGATCGAATTATGAAGGGTATTTTTCATGAAAGATACGTTCGAATGATAATTCCATAGAAAATAATAAATTCTGACATTTTACTGACCACTGTATAAAGGGCATAGTTCATGTGGCGCACATTTCACTGTTCGCTTCATGACAAATATATTTTAATGTCAAACATATGGACTTACGTTTCTATGAAGATGTTGCTCAACGATTCTTATGTTCAGTATGTCTAAAAGCGATACTGCATTCACGACAAATATATTTTATGTCAAACATATGGGACTTAACTTTTCTATGAAGATATTGCTCATTGATTCTGATGTTCAGTATGTCAAAAACTTGTACTGCCATTCATAACATATATTTGATGTCAAACATAGGAGACTTAAAGTTTCTATGAATTTATTGCCCACTGATTCCGATGTTCAGTGTGTCTAAAAATTGTGTTGCTGGTATCGATCGTAGATTATACCTCTGCTGTTCAAGTTGTCTGTGTGTTCTTGAAGCTGAGCATTCAGTGATTTGTTGGGAACACGTTTCAGCTGCGCCATTTTCCTTTTTGTTGTTGTTGTTGTTTTCTTTGTGGTCGTGTCTTATGACCCATGTTACCTTTTTAGACGACAAAATTTGTTTCTGATTCTCATTCTGTTCTTATTCATAAAAACATCACTTTACCAAGGACACACCACCAATCAAACACATTCTTTATTAGTTATGGGTAGGTCTGTTTCTTTTCATATTCAATAGTTTGCTTAGAAAAGCGACGGCTCGTTGACAGAGTGTGAAGAATGCTGGGGGAACACCTGGTATACGTATAGCCTTTCTTTTAGGGAATGGCGATGAGGCGGATTTCTGTCCGTGTGTGATGCTGATTTACTGCGTCTTTGTTTGTCTGTCTTGGACAAAGTAATGAAGAAATCAGGATCAAAGGACACACAAAGGCACATACATAGGCACATTACTCACCCACAATCCCATCCCCTCACTCACTCTACCTCCATCATCACTATGCGGCGATTTTGGCAAAAACAATGGAATTGATCAAAGTCTGCCTTCTCCAGAGTCATTTTATATACTGATTTTATCAGATTTCGACCTGGGCTCACAGCGTTCTGTGTCTGACCGTCTGTCTGTCTGTCAGATCTACAAAGTACATAGTCTATTAAAACCCGTCGCCCGGGTGTAGTGATTAAAGCAACGGACTACCGACTGGAAGGTTGTGGGTTCGAATCCCCATCAGTCTCTTCAAAAATATATCATTGTGGGGGGTTTTCGGCCCTAACCGGCTCCTACCCAGAGTTGGGTGTGCTATGGGCTTATTGGGAAGACTTGGGACCATCCAGTCGAGTCTCATTCACTTCAAATTAAGCTTTTATTCGATCTATACGATAAGAATGTGGTCATTTTTTTCTCCATCAGATTTCAAAGTTTGACCGAATAAGCACACTATGTAATTCTTGAAGAGCTCCATTCTCTCTATGCTACCTTATCAACCACAAAAGTTGTGACAGGTTTTTGCAATGCAGTGATGATGATGACGATGAGGACGATGATCACGATGCTATGGAGTTCCATCTAGGATTGAGACTGTATTCTACCCTTACTATCATAACATCCTGGCATCAACCAGGCCCGACAGATACAGACATCTGCGGTGTTGGTCAGAAGATTAAAAAAAAAAAACACACCTCTATGACGCATCCGTGAAGTGGATGATACTCAACTGTGTGGTGCCAGTCTTTCCAATGAGCCTATAGCACGCACAACTTTGGATAGGAGCCGAAAAATCGCAAAATGATTTTGAAAGGACTGATGGGGTTTCGAACACACAGCCTTCCCGTTGGAAGTCCTTTGCGCTAACCACTACACCACGGCGACTGGTGACAGCTGAATGTATGTAACGTAGTATGGGAAAACCCCGCTTTCGGATACAGCCAGCTGGTCAAAGCTATGGTTAAACATAGTGGATTATTATTGTTGTTTTTGTTTAAAACCCAACCAAAAACGTAGAGCCATACCAGGGCTATAACCGTTTCAAACCATACGCACTACTTCAACAGAAAAAAAGGAAAAGAAAGATAAGTATAGATGTCAATGCATTCGCACACATAATCTAAGGAGATGCCCCTGGCGTTGACCACTCCGTCCAATCTGTCACACAGAGGATTTAAAAAACCATACCTGAATACAAATTTAAGCATAACTAAGGACACTGAAACATATACAGAAACGGGCCTAATTTACCTAAAATTTGCTTCCGCATATCAAATTTCCATAGAGCCAAAAATGCACTTCATATTTCGATTCTTTATTTTCATTTTCCCAAAGTTTCATGGCTTAAAGCATCCTAAAAAGTCATTATTTATTCTTATTTCCAAAATCCGGGGAGCTTATAACTCCCCTGGTAAAAAAAAAACCCCACATGTATATAGTTTAAACTTTCTAGAAAGAAAACTGTTACGATAAATCATTTCTGTGTTTCTCAACTTTGAAATTTTATAATAAGTTGAAAACTGCGAAATGAAAAAAAAAAAAAAGAAAGCCCTTCAGCCTGGTTTTCCAATTTTGCGTCAGTACACTGCAGCGGTGTCGCTTCTATGAAATGCAGTGACCTGAGACATGGCTGACTGACTCAAACTGACCACCATGTTCCGTGGAGGCCGGCAGAAACTGGAAAAAAAAACCGGCCGCGTTGATGGCCAAATATGACCTGACCATTCAGTATTTAGTAGGCGAAAGAAAGAAGAATCTCTCTCTCTCTCTCTCTCTCTCTCTCTCTCTCTCTCTCTCTCACACGATTTGTTCGCTGAGCGTGAAAAGAAGCTTGTCTTTAACGGCATTATGGCTCAGGGAAATTGTGACCCACCCCTTACCCTAACTTGATTGACTGGCGATTTGCACAGATACAACATGCACTACAATTGCATTCAGCAGCAGTACAAAGAACCATGGAAGAAAAGTTCAGCAACTTAGACGACAAACTTTCACAGTTCTTTACTGAAGTCAGGAAGCTGAAGGAATGTGTTTTTACAAATAGAGAATCAATTGACGATCTCCAAGAAAATAGCACAATAATGATGGACAGAATTGAAAAACTCGAAAGAAAACTGGAAGCAACTGAAAAAGAAGCAAAAGCATGTAACTTGATATTCATCAATGTAGCGGAGCAAGAATGGGAGGACGACTACGTCACAACCGAAATTATCGTAGAAGTCCTCAACGGTCACACAAGGAAACCAGACTGGTACAAAGAAGACATTGTATATGCATTTCGAATTGGAAAACCGCGCACCCACGGAAGCGGTCCTCGTCCTGTCCTGGTGCAGTTTTGTCGCTGGGCTGACAAAATGGCCATATTGAGAGATCCAGAATTAAGAGACAGCATGAGGTACAACGGAGTCAGAGTGGCCTCCGACCTCACTACCTACCAAAGGGAAATGCTCGCATTTCATCGTGGGCTTGGCAAAACAGCGTACATTCACAGGGGAAAGCTCCATGTGAGGAACAGCCAGGACACATACCACCAGAAGTACAAAAATGGCCAATACTTCCCACCAGATACTACACAGTGCATGGAAGACTGGCCTCAGGCCCATGACATTGGACGTGAAGAATACAAAAACAGTAGAGATCCACGGCCCGTAAATACACACCCGGCAAGGCTCAACTATGGACATTATAACAGAGACCACCCCACCAACCATTACGACGATTTCGTTCAGGAAATGGTCACGAACCGAAGGAAGAAGAGACAAAACACCAGGATCTCCCTTACTGACAACGAACACCAATATCAACGTCCCAGGGACGTGTCAGAGAGGAGAGGACATTCCCATACAAACCCTACCTATAACAGAGACATCGAAAGTCACAGAAGTTGGAAGAGCCCGTTTCGTTACGGTTCCAACCAGGATACCGCCACACCTGTTGTTCCTGGAGACTTTTCATATAGTGAAGTGACACAGAAGGGATGTCAGCGAGAACCGGTCATTACAGGACACAGGAGAGTGGTGTTCCTTAAAGACAGTGACAATAGACGACTCACTATTAATACAGGCAGACACCGACAAAATGATACCAACAGTTACCGCCAAGAAGGCACTGCCGTCACCCATGAAAATGTTTCACGACGAGCACGAGTCAATACCCAAATGACCCACGTTAAAGATGTTGGCAGAAAAATAACCAGAGAGGAGTGCGCACATGATCATACTGATAGAGACAGTGATGACAATAACGTTAGTGTTTCGTACCCGGACGATAATCATGGCGAGAAAGACGATAATAAAATCGATGTGACTGATGATGACTTATCAGTTGTCACAGACGAGGTTCAGGGCCAGAAGATAGTAGAAAAAGACAATACTGAAATTGAAGCACCAAATGGTATTACAGATGTAAGAGACGATGTTAGTGTCTCACAAAGTGATGCGCAAAATGATAGTGACCTTGATGATGTTAGTCGTGAAGACACTGACAAAACAATGACACAAGTCAGAACAGCACTTAGGGCTGACACAGACAGAGAGTCAGATGGACACATTGACGAGTCCACTAGGCACACGCAAGCAGCACCTGTAGAATCCCAGCAGGATTCTGCAGAGAAAGAACAGGACAGTGGTTCATGTTCACCGAAGCAGCAGCGGCCAAAACGTACTGCCCCTCCTAAAAAGAGAAGCAGACAGATGCGCAGTACAACAGACAGGTCAGGCACTCAGACCAGTATTCTGGACTCTATGAAAAGAACAGCTGCTGATAGCTCAAAAGGCGATAAAAGTATGAAATGTAAGTCCAAAGCTAGCTCTAGTGGTGCCTCGGGCACTGATAAATAGGACATCGGCCGGGCCACTACAGCAAGTAGTAAAAACAAAAGAATAAGTTCTTTACCAGGATCCCAAAATGTGGACGGATCCCAAATGAGATCGTGTCCATCAGTGGTGAATTTACATGTTCATAATGTTAATAATCCACAGATTAAATTTCTCACTTATAATGTGAATGGATTATTACCGAAACTGGATGATGAGGATTTCATTAATTTCATTTCGCAGCATGATTTCATTTGTCTCACTGAGACCTTTATAGCGAATGATTTTGATTCATCTTTGTTTCAAGAGTTTGTTGTATTTACACTAAAAGCAAAGAAACTATCTCATCAAGGAAGGTATTCCGGTGGAATAATAGTTATGGTAAGAAAGACTTTAAAATCGTTTGTTAAACGAATTGAGGTTGGAAACGAAAATGCTATTATTGTTGAAATCAACAAAGATTTGTTTTCAACAAATAAACCTATAATGTTTGTATGTACATATATTCCCCCTCATGATTCCACATACTGGAATAATCAGCATGATGGGTTTGGTATGGAAGTGTTGGAACAATGTTTGTTAGATTTACAAGTTTCGCACGACGACTTTTATGTTTTGCTGACTGGTGATTTAAATGCAAGAACAGCTGATGGTAACTACTGTTCATTTGGATATGACAGTGGCAGTGTTTTAACGGACCTTTCGGTATACAGTGATTTTTTGAGACAGTCTCATGATTGCCGCACAAATGTTTTTGGAAACCAACTGCTCGAGCTATGCAGTATGTTTGACTGTATCATTTTAAATGGTCTGTGTGAACTGGACTTTGATGGTAGTTATACATACATTGGGGTTTCAGGGTCGAGTGTAGTTGACTATTTCATCGTATCATGTGATCTGTTTTCATCAATTAAAATTGCTGCATTAGATGTTGACAGTCTCACAGAATCAGATCATTTACCGGTTATAATGAAAGTGGAGCGAAAGCTTGAAACAGGAATAAAAGCGGAGGGAAAAGTATCAAAAAATAACATCACACAAAAGTTCATATGGCAAGAAAATAAGAAAGACGATTATACAAACAAATTACAAAGTGAGCACATTCAGAGAAGACTTACATTGGCTTCGGATACTCTAGACACTAATGTAGATAAGGCTTTAACCATATTTGTTGAATGTCTCAAAGAAGCTGGTGCTTGTATGTACCGTAAGAAATGTACAGAGAAGAGAAAAAGATCTGATTGGTTTGATGGTGAATGTGAGAAAGCAAAAGCAGAAAGCAGAAAAACTCTCAAACACTACAGAAAAACAAAAGATGAGGATGATAGAGTTGTGTATTGTGAAGCACGGAAGAAGTATAAAAAATTATTAAAGAATAAAAAACAGCAGTATAATAAACAAAAAGCAGAATGCTTAGCCAGAAATATTTCAAATTCATCGCAGTTTTGGACTGAGTTAAGAAATATAGGGTATGGTACCAAAAACAAACTCACTAACAATGTAAGTATTGATGAATGGTTCAGTCATTTTAAAAACGTATTTCAAGATAACAGATCAACAAATGATGAGCGCTGCATTGTCGAAGTAGATTTAAATGAATCAACAGAACACCCATTAAATTCTAAGATAACTATAGAAGAAGTCAGAGAATCCATCAGAAAATTGAGGATAGGTAAAGCCAGTGGAATGGACGGTGTTACAGCCGAGATGTTAAAAAATGGTAACACAAATATCCATAATTTTCTTTTGAAGCTGTTTAACACTTTATTCGACCGAGGAATTTATCCTCAAGACTGGTCAAAAGCTATTATCAAACCAATATTTAAGAAAGGAGATCCTGATAAAGTGGACAATTACAGGGGTGTGTCGTTATTAAGCATTGTTTCAAAATGTTACACATCAATACTCAATACTAGATTGTATGCTTGGTTAGAAAACAATAATTTAATATCAGAAAGTCAGGCAGGTTTTAGGAAAAAATATTCTACAGTGGATCAAATTTTCAGTCTGTACGCTATGGTTCAGAAAACTATGTGCAAGAAAGGTAGAAAACTATATGTTGCTTTTGTAGACTTTAAGAAAGCCTTTGATTCGGTTCAGCATGACAAACTCTTAAAGTGTATTCAAAATCAAGGAGTAAAAGGGAAGTTTTTGGCTTCGCTAAAAGCAATGTATGAATCATTATGCTCATGTATTCGGGCAAACCGGGAATTATCTGAAATATTCGATAACCCCATAGGCGTGAGACAAGGATGTGTCTTAAGCCCTACTTTATTTTCGGTATTAATAAATCAATTAGCCAATTATATGGATGAAAAGGGGCGACATGGCATCCAGTTGATGCCAGGTTCAATGGAAATATTCATTCTTCTTTTTGCAGATGATGTAGCCCTTCTGTCAACAACACCAAATGGTTTGCAAAACCAGTTAAGAGTCTTGCAGACATACTGTGCCAGCATGAAACTGGAAGTTAATCTTGAAAAAACTAAGGTTATGGTTTTCAGAAGAGGGGGCTTCTTAGGACGACATGAACAATGGTTTTACAAAGGGACAAAATTGGAAGTAGTTAGTAAATATTGTTATCTGGGGTTCAGTTTCACGACAATGATTAGCACCAAGGCCGGCACAGAACATTTGGTGACAAAAGGTAAAAAAGCAACTTTGCTATTAAACAGGACTTTTCAAAAATATAAAGACATGACTATAGAAACTTTCTTCAAGTTGTTTGATGCAAAAATTCAACCTATTTTGTTGTATTCTTCTGAGATATGGGGACTTAACAGACTCGAGCATATAGAGAAAGTACATTTGGTATCGTGCAAAAGACTGTTGGGTGTTCCAGTCAGGGCACCTAACAAGATGGTATATGGGGATTTGGGAAGATATCCTCTTTATGTCAACTCCTCAACTACCTGTCTTAGATATTGGTTTAAATTACTGGAAATGAATCCAAATAGGTTACCTTATAAGGCTTACCAAATGTTAGTGGAACTTGACAGGGCTGGGAAAGAATGCTGGGCTTCAAAAATAAGGGACATTTTGTGTGAAACGGGATTTAATATCGTGTGGCTGCAACAAGGTGTTGGTGATGTAAAAGCCTTTTTGCGTGTGTTTAAACGGAGACTTGTAGACTTATATATTCAAGAATGGTCTGGGTCACTCAGAGACAGAGATAGGTATGAAAGTTACAGATCATTTAAGACTATCTTTGAAAAAGAGAAGTACATTGACTCTATTGATATATACTGTTTCAGAGTTGCCCTTTCACAAACAAGGTTGAACGTTTTACCACTAAACAATAATATAAATAGATACAGTGAATCTGATCAAGAAAAGGTGTGTCCATTTTGCAGGACAGAATCTGAAAACGAAGAACACTTATTATTTAGATGTTCCACTTACGCTGATCTCAGGGCGAAATTTTTAAAGGATTTAGTCAGCATGCCTATGTGCATACTGCTCCAATCAACAAATAGCCACCGAAGCCACAGCGTATCCAGATACGTTTTCCACGCCATGAATAGGAGAAAAAAATTGTTAAAAGGAGAAGAAAAGTAAATAGTTATGTAGATACTAGCACTAGAATTTCAGACAATAATTAATTTTAATTGTAAAGAAAAAAAAAATGTTTATTTGAATATGAAAGGGGTGCTCATATAGAGACACATGTGCATAGGTGCCTGTGTATTCACATTGACGTTGGTGTACTTATGTGCATATATAGGTGATAGTATCTACATTATGTATATGTGTGGGTACATATGTATATATATCTATGTATGTATATATGTATGAGTGATTATGTATGTGTGCGTGTATATAGATGTGTATGTGTGTATGTGCGTTTATACATAACCTTCAATTCAGTCTATGGCCTGAACCATTGCTGACCGCCGAAGATTGAGTTATCTCTGAACTAAAAGATGCACGAAGTGCTAAATATGCGTTGAATGATCATTTAGTATTGTCTCAATGTCAATTGTTTTGGTAAATGAGTGACTGATCTGCGATTAGTCTGATTAATGGATTGGCATTATGAATGTCTGTTTTTGCCAATTAACCGACTGTTTTGGGGTCGAATTGCTCTTATGTCATATATTTCTTGTTTCACTTCATTGTACATTAATTCCATTGATTGGTTTAGATTCACTGGTGAATAAATTGATAAACTGAACGCATGATTAGCTGACAACGGAATGATTATATGATTTGTTAATTGATGGCGATGGGTGGCTCACCGACTGATCGATTTATAGATTGATGGTTTTAGCTATTGATCGATCAGTGATTGAATTATGGAATGTATGGATGATTGATTCGCGTTATTTGAAGTAACGTTTGCAAATTGATATATTGAACTCAGTTAAATTCTAGGTTATCTGGTCGATTAAGTCACTGGATGACTGATTAACTGGTTAAATGACTGATCGATTGATTGATTGAGAGAGGGAGTGATTACGTTAAATGATTGTTACTGAAGTGATATCGATTGTACAGTTGGATGATGCATCTGACCCAGTCAATTGAAAGCTGATTTGTCAGTTGAATCACGGGCTGAATGGCGCATTATTTGATTGATCAACTGGTAAATCAGTTGATTGATTGGTTAATTGATTGGTTGACTGTTTGATTGATTGGTTGTTT
>JAPXFY010000012.1:31251783-31256783 GCA_030674185.1 Monoplex corrugatus
CATGATGATGGCACAGCCATCTCATCCACTTGCTGCTCTACCTTCTTATAATTTAAGGAAAGTCAGGTTCCCATTCATAGCCTCATATGCAAAAATTGAAGATAAGAAAGGTTGCAATATACTTGAAGTTTTTTTTCTAAAGCCTAAATTTTTTATGTTGTGTGCTTTTCTTTCTGTTCTTCTGTAATATACATGTACATGAATTGTTTTGTTTTTTTCGAAAACGCCTGATTTTCTGTTTTGTGTGCTTTTCTTTCTGTGCTCTATTTGATGATAAAATAATCATCACCAGAGTTTACCCTGAAACTTTGAGGCAAATTTTACTCCCAGCACAATCAATTACCACACCATCAATTTCGACTTCGATCTTTTCCCTTCCTGGGTTTTACCAAGACTAGCGGAGGCAGCACGCACGAAGTTTTGCTTGAACGAGATTCACACTTGCGTAAACCAGTGCCGTCGACTGGAAAGCAGTCGGTTATGTTTCCACACCACTAGGTATTAACTTTGTTATCGGGGGTACACCAAGTCCATACTATGAATGTCTGTATTGCTGTCGTATGACTGGTTATTTGACATACTGTTTATTTATGCTTGTGTCACCGATTACAGTTGGTTATGTATATTTCCACGGCACTAGGCCCAACTTTGTTATCGGAACAGCACCACGTCCATACTGTGAATATCTGTATTGTTGTCGTATGACTGGTAGTTTGACATGTTGTTATTTATGTTTGTGTCACCGATTACAGTTGGTTATGTATGCTTCCACGGCACTAGGCCCAGCTTTGTTATCGGAACAGCACCAAGTCCATACTGTGAATATCTGTATTGTAGTAGTATGACTGGTTGCAGACATATTGTTATTTATGCTTGTGTTGACATATTATTATTTGTGCTTGTGACACCGATTGCAGTTGGCTATGTTTCCAGGTCATTGGGCCCAACTTTCTTATCAACAGTGCAGCAAGTCCATAATATGAATGTCAATATTGTAGACGTATGACTGCTTGTTTGACATACTGCTATTTGTGCTTGAGTCACCGATTTTGGTTTCAGGCCCCCTTCTGCGAGACCTGGTTGGCACACTTGCCTTCCTTCCAGTCTGCCGGATTTTAAGTTCACACGGGTGCGAATCACACCTGTGGAACTGTGTATGTGCGTGCGGCGTACAGTCTATCCGGCTGTGAATGGGTGTCTGACTTTCTTAACACTTCTAGAAAGGTGCAGGAAGGAAGAGGGAAAGGAGAAGGGCATAGCTCTTATAATGTGGCCCTGATAAAAGTTGACGTCCCTGCCACCTCATTAAGAGCTTAAGACCTTATTGGACAAACTTTTTCTTAAACCTGTGCCGGTATGTGTGTGTGCGTGCCATCGTCAGCGTTAGTTCCTGTGTAGATATTTGTGTCTGTTTATGTATGCCCGTGCGTGTATGTGTACGTGCTTGCCTTTCTTTGTGTCCCTGTGTCCCTGTGTCTCTGTCTGTCTGTCTGTCTGTCTGCCTGTCTGTCTGTCTGTCTGTCTGTCTGTCTCTCTTTCTCTGTCTCTCTCTCTGTGGCGCCATACATTTCATTTGAGAGGACTGTTAATTTTCAATACCAAATTCATCTAGAAACTCAGTCATTTCTATAGTAACATTGTGCGCTCCTTGGGCTTTTCCCGGTTTCATCGTTTTCATCGCTGCTCTGACTTTCATCTTTCAATATTGGTGGTCATTCATTATTCTTTCTAGTGATGTGTTTCTCCCCCCTGTCATCGTCAAAAAGCTCTTCAATTAACTCTCCCCATCTATCTAATATTTTGTCTTTTTCCAAAATAATCGTCCATCTTTTGATTTTATGCAACCAGTGGATGTACATTAACCTAGGGTCTGTAACGTTTTGGTCTTCTATGTCTTTGTAGTTTGTTTCTAGCCAAACTTCCTTAGCTTCAATGGACCTTTTCCTGATTTCCTTATCTATCTTTTGTATTCTTACTTTTTTCCCTTTACCTTGCTACGTTTATCCACCGACCCAAAAATTTCTTTTGTCATCCAGTTCTTCTTCGCTTTTCTTTTAACTCTAAAGATTTCTTCACAAACTTCATTTATTGAGTTTTTTTTCTTCAAATTTGTGCCTGTTGTTCCTCACTGTCCTCATCGTTTTCTGGAGCACTGAATTTGTTTTCAACATATACTCTATCTTTTTCACAAGTGCAGGAGGCGGCTTGCACAGGGTAAGTATGGACCAACCCGGGAAATTTACTCCAGAAGTGCCATTTATACAGACATTGGATCCCACCCTGAAGGACATTGTGGTAAGGTTGGGTATGATGAATACTAATTTTGACTAGCGGGAAGATCAGTTAGGTGACGGCAAAGAGACGAAGGAGACATTACCACCTTCCAAGGTGAGTTGTCTCCTCTGTGACAAGAGTTATCGGACTAATGCATGTCAAGAAGGTTTTAAAATGCGGAAATGAAAGATTTAACTCAAACGCAGATTTTTTTGAAAAGAAAATAAACCATTTGAAAGGACAAGCTAAGCATAGCAATATCATTAATCAAGGAATACCACGTTCATCAAGGCAATTGTATATTCGACTCACAAAAGTTCAGTCCTTTTCCCCATTCATCTCACCGCTATCATTATTTCACTTCTTTCATGCATGTCATTTTCACTTGTTGTATTTGTGTTTGAATTATCTCCATTTCTATTTTGTTCTGCTGCCATTTTCTTTCCATCACTACGCACCCAGTTTCACAGTCAACCCCACTGTCATTCATACATCTCCCCCCCCCCTGCCATATATACCACTCTCATTCTCTTCTTTCATTTCAAGTGACATATGCTTAATAATATAAGCTTCGTTGCGAAAAAAAGGAAAAAAATCTTTGTTCAGTGCAAAACCCAACACATTCATTGTTATTAACAGCGATATTACTATTGACGTCACCATCACTGCCATGACCATCATCACAATTTATATAATATATCATCATACACATATGCATGCATTAGATCTAACGAGGTGTTACACTTGCCTAAAAGTATGAGGGTTATCCTAACCAAACATCACAGGGTCAGCTGGCTGATTCAAAATACAGTTCACCATTCTGTTGTTATTTCCACATGGGTCAGGGACACTAATTTTTACATGTGGTGATTGGGTAATTTTAGCTCCGCTACTGATAATTTAAGTAATCCTTAAAAAAAGAAATTGACCTTCTTTGGACGTGTGTGCAGAAAAAAACAAAAATGCACTTTCATGAAAGATGTCATCCAAGGAAAAGTCCAGGGCCAAAGAAGAAGGGTAAGACCACAAACAAACTACCAAGGAAATATCAAGGAGTGGACAGGTCGGAGAAGCCCAGAATTTTTCAGCCTGGTCGAGGTGAAACAGACGTGGAGAACAGACTTGGAGAGATGTGCGGGCAGCCAAGGTTCCAAGGAGTGATGCTGCAGAGTCAGTGAGTGACTGGATCATCGTGGTCACCAGTACTTGCATCAGCTTTTCATTCAAAATGTCTGTGTCATGACAGGGTTGGCCACACCCCTTAAGGAATACCACCAGTTTGCTGTCTAATCTGAAGCGTTTGCCATCAGTAAACAAATGGTTGAAGACCATTGAAGCCTTCTTATTCTACTCCTGGTTTTCTTTGAATATTGCATAAGTTTTTTTTTTTTTTTACTTCTCTGAGGAAAATATGCCTACCTTTCTGTTTTACATGGAGAAATCTATCTTTATTTTTGTGAAAAGTGCAACGTGCAACTACCGGACAGATCAACTTGGAGTTTAATCTAATAGCCGGGTCAAACTGGACATTATTGGAAAATTCCAACTTGTCTGTGATCATATCATGGACAGCATCCTCACAATCTTGCCAAGACAGACAAACAAACAGACAGACAGAAAATATACAGAGCAACAGCAGGGTGAGCGTATGCCTGTATGTGTATTTGTATGTTTGAGTAGTGTGAGTGTGAGTGTGAGTGTGAGTTTTGTGTGTATGCGTGTGTGTGCGTATGTGTGCGTGCGTGTGTGTGTCTGCATATGTGCGTGCGTGCGTGATGTGTCTATGTATGCGTGTGTGTATGTGTGTGTATGTGTATGTATGTATGTATGTATGTATGTATATATGTATGTATGTATGTATGTATGTATGTATGTATGTATGTATATGTGTGTATGTGCGTGCGCGCGCGCGAGCACGCTAGCGTTAAACTCTACTTATCCTCTTTCCTATGGAAAAAAAATAAAAGAAAAGGACCCGAAAAATATGACTAGCCCTTTTCTTCTGTAGAAGAAATACGAGGCCTAAGAGCCTATAATTATAACTTTCCCATCTTTGAGGACAAGGAACAAGTCACAATCGAACGTGGCTACTATTTATCCACATCAGATAATCCTTTTACATGAAGTCCAGCAGCTGGGCTTTTTATGCTGGACGCAAAGCCAGGATGGACCGGTGTGGTCAGCTTAGCAGATGTCGCCGAGGATAAAATCGAGTGAACTTGCAAGAGTAGAGGACTTCTTTTATTTTTATTTTTTTTTTTATTTTGTGTCTTTTTTTTTCATAGGAGCATGCCGACTGTTGTTCCTCGACAGTTCAAGAGGGTGAGTCGTGAACGAGTTCATTGTCTGAAGTTTATATTAAAAGCCTGTGGAGGATCGTATTTTTGGTCTGGTCTAATCTGTTTTGGATCTATTGCTGGTGGTGGTAATGTGGTGGGGTGGTGGTGGGGGT
Source organism: Monoplex corrugatus (assembly GCA_030674185.1). Taxonomy (NCBI): domain Eukaryota; kingdom Metazoa; phylum Mollusca; class Gastropoda; order Littorinimorpha; family Ranellidae; genus Monoplex; species Monoplex corrugatus. The sequence continues at coordinate 31,256,510 of JAPXFY010000012.1, forward strand.
GTGTGTGTGTGTGTGGTGGTTGATGGTCGTGGTGGTGGTGATGTGTATGTGTGTGTGTGTTTGTGTGTGTGTGTGCGTGCGTGTGTGTGTGTGTGTTTGTGTGTGTGTGTGTGTGTGTGTGTGTGTGTGTGTGTGTGTGTGTGTGTGTGTGTGTGTGTGTGTGTGTGTGTGTGTGTGTGTGTGGATGTGTGTTTGTGTATATGTGTGAATATGTCCGTTTGTGTGTTTATATGTGTGTATGTGTAATGTGTGTGTGTGTGTGTGTTGTGTGTGT
>JAPXFY010000012.1:31261783-31269283 GCA_030674185.1 Monoplex corrugatus
TTACGTAATACTTTTTAACGAGCAAATCTGATTACCACTCTGATTGAGGAGATGAAAATGGTTGTCTGGGGAAACACCGCAAACAACACATTAGGAGGCTCAGCAGTGTGAAAGTTGATCATCAATAAACTCTCCACGACGTATTGAACAAGATGGTCAAGCCACACTAATAAACTCCATCCTTCAAAGAGAGTAAAAAACCAAAACAAAACAAAACGAAAAAGCAGCAATCACGTGGCAGCTATCAGGATAGGAAATTACGGTCATTTACATTAAGGTTCCACCAAAGATGCCGCTCAAGACTTGCAACATCACGTGGCTTTATCGAGTGTCCAGCCCTCATTCATATTCATTTCTTTTGTCACAATGGATTAACCACGTGAAAGTCGGGCTGCTCTCCCCTTTGAGAGCTCATCACCGCAGTGCAGCACCACCCCTTTTTTTTTTTTGACCAAGACTTCAGAAAGGCAAGAAAGGCTACTTGGTCGTCAAGAGGAGGGACCTGGGAAATCAACCTATCTCTCCAATGTTTTATATCAAGGCAGCCGGGCAATACCCTGCTCTTCACGATTTTCAACTGCTCTGAGATCTTTAACGTGCACAGGCCAGAAGGCACTCGGGTCCAACTCGTTTTTCGTCCCCTTCCGAAGAAGTCCAGTTCGATTTTTCGGTCAAACTGAGAAGAAAAGTCGAGGCCTCAACAGGGAGCAAACTCTGAAACCTCGAGTTTAGTTATTGGCAGGCGAACGTCTGAGCCATTCTGCCACTCTTCTCAGTTCTGAAGAAGTGTGGTTTGCCAAGTACATAGTTTCTACTCATGGAATGCCAGCATCGTTGGACAGGACACTTGTCTGCATGGAAGACGACCCCATCCCGAAGACGCTTCCATACGGAAAGCTGGAGCACAGACCCCAAGACAAAGAAGACCACATACAACAGCGATACAAGGATACTTTGAAGGCCAAGCCAACCTCATCATCTCTGGCATCAACACCACCAACTGGGATGACAGTACCTGTACAAGAATAATCTGGCAATGGCAGTGCCTGCAGAACACAATCTCATTTGAGCAGCACAAACCAGCTTGCTATTCAAGGAAAAGGGACCAGCAGAAGCAAAACCCAAGGCCACAGGATTGAGGGAATATTGACTGATTGATTTAGTTCAGTTTTTACGTCGGCACCCACCTCAGGTGATATGGCCGACTGGGATAACCATCCATGAAGTGGGGAAGGGGACCTGTCTAATCCTAAACTGACTTCACCAGAACAACGATAATGTTAAGATAGGACAGTCAGAAGGCCAATTTTAATGTACCGCACTCCGGGATTCGAACCCACAAGCGTTAGCATATGAATCCGACGCTCAACCAACTGAGCTACTGGGGGAAGAGTTCATCCATCCACATTTGCGGAAATACGTTCCTTGGCTCTACAAATCAGTTTGCATGAATGTAAGATAGAAAACTGGCCTGTCTCATTCACACGTACAGACTCTTGTTATGACTACAGCTAATCGCCATAATGTGAACACACCAGAACGAATACCTTAGCTTTACATGAGAGTGCTAATTAGGAAGTTTATGAAGCAAGAACCTGCTGTGAGATATATCCAGCTGGATTTAATGCTACAGTCCTTGAGTAATGCAACGTGTTCAAGTCCTGATGGAGGCAGACACAAGAAGATCTTTCATTAGGAAGATTAGGAAAAGACAGGCAACATTTATAGGCCATTTTATGAGGAAGGGGGAATTAGAGCACTCGGTCACAACAGGAAAGGTGGAAGGGAAGAGAGCACCAGGTAGACCCAGGGAGAAAATATTGGACGGACTTGCAGAGTGGCTGCGGACAGACAAGGTGGAAGATGTGCTTGTGGCAGCAAGGGACAGATACATTTGGAGGGCCATGATCGCCAACGCTATGCAGCAGGGCACTTGATGATGATGATGATGATATATGTATATATATATATATATATTTATTTATTTATATATATGTGTGTGTATATATGTATATGTATATACATGTTTTTTGTAGTTTCAGTTTCAGTTTCTCAAAACAACGTCTCCGCGCTCGGAATGAATTTCATATGCACTGATGCCACTGGTGCCATGTGATGGAGAAGACCCAAAATGACCATGGCACAAGCCTTAAGGCAGCACATCATCATCATCACCATTAGGTGCCCTGCCGCATGGAGTTGGCGATCATGGACTTCCGTCTGTCTCTATCTCTTGTTGCCTCAAGCATCTCCTCCACCCTCCTCATCTTCAGCCACTCTGCAGGTCCGTCTAGCATTTTCTCCCTGGGTCTACCTGGTGCTCTCTTTCCCTCCAGCTTTCCCGTTGTGACCAGGTGCTCCAAATCCCCCTTCCTCATAAAATGGCCTATAAATGTTGCCTGTCTGTTCTTAATCTTCCTTATGAGTGATCTACTTGTGTCTGCCTCCATCAAGACTGTCTCGTTTGTTTCTTTGCTGTCCATGGAACTCTCAATATTCTTCTCAGAAACCACATCTCGGCTGCCTCAATCTTGTTCTGGCTTTGCTTGTTGACTGTCCACGCCTCACATCCGTACAACAGTATTGGTTCTATATAACATTCAAGAACTCTCTTCCTGATGTTAATTGATAGGCATTTGTTGGTAAGAATGCTTATCATCTTCTTGGATGCTGTTTTGGCTTGGCCGATTCTGTCGGCTATTTCTGATGTGCATCTGCCGCCTGATGAAATGATCGTTCCCAGGCATTTAAACTTATTAACCTGTGTCAAGGTTGTGTCATTCGCTGTTATTTTGCATGAGGGGATTTCATGTTTTTTACTGATCACCATGACTTCAGTCTTCCTGCTGTTTAGTTCCAACCCCTTACCTTTGCTTTCTATTTCTCGTATATTCGCAAGGTTTTGTAGGTCTCTTTCACTTTCTGCAATTAGCATGGTGTCATCTGCGTATCGAATGTTGTTTATCATTTTCCCCCAACCTTTAATCCAGGGTCTTTTTCTAGGTTTCTCATGATGTTTTCGCTGTAAAATGAAAACATCTGGTGACAAGACACAACCCTGTCTTACTCCTCTTTTGATGTTTTGGAAAGAGCTTATATTGTTTTCTATTCTCATTGCAGCTGTTTGTTCCCAGTACATATTTCTGATTATTCTTAGATCTTTTCCATCAACATTGTCTCTCTAGTTGGTTGATCAATTCATCATGTCTACCCGATCGAAAACCTTGGTATGGTCAACAAAACATAAATACAAATCCTTGTTCATCTCAATTGACCTCTCTATGATAGTTCTTAAGATGTATATGGCATTAATAGTTCCTTTTCCTTCCACAAATCCACACTGTTCTTCTGCTATTTCTCTTTTGATTCTATTCCTTGTCCTCAGCATGATTATTCTTAACAGAATTTTTGTTACATGACTCATCAAACTGATTGTGCGATGGAGTTCGCATTCTATAGCCCCTGTCTTCTTTGGAAGTGCATATATGTATATATGTATTATATATATATACATATTTTTTGTAGTTTCAGTTTCAGTTTCAGTTTCTCAAAACAACGTCTCTGCGCTCGGAATGAATTTCATATGCACTGATGCCACTGGTGCTATGCGATGGAGAAGACCCAAAATGACCATGGCACAAGCCTTAAGCCTGCACACACATCCATTAAATGGCCAGGTCCTGAGGTTTTGTAGTTTATATTTTCATTCCGTCTGTCATTGGAACAATCTTGGCTGCATTGTAATGACATGCGTATCTGTGTATATCATCTTAGAAAAAGAACTAGTAAGAAACAACCGGCCACTAAAAATAAGCTGATCTTACCAATATTTACATAATCATATCACAGAATGCACCCCCAGTCAACACAAGTACAAAACATGTTTTTTTAATAATCAAACACAGCATGTATACTAGTGACAGGCGACATTGCTCGCTGACAGTTTGCATATTAATGATGTATCAAACTGTGCTCAGTGTCTGTTACATTGGCGTGTCTAAAAGCCTTCAATAATTTAAATTCATGATCTAAACATATGCTCTAAATTCATGAATAGATAAGCGTTGACAAATGACATAAAAATTCCTGCTCAAAGACGTTGCTGTTTGAATCATGGCGACTCCATCAGAATGAGATAAATCCATTTCAATCTTCAACTTATGCATTTTCAAAAGTACCATTGGGACGAAGGATCTTTGGCTTCAAATATTGGTACAAATTCAGCCATAACTTATAATGCATTTTTAATGATACGTTTTGTTCACGCCCACCCACCCACACACGTACACACACACACACACACATCATACGCACACGCACACACACACACACACACACACACACACACACACACACGCGCGCGCGCACACGAACACACACATACGCACACGCACACACACAAATACACACACATATGCACACACACACACACACACACACACACACACAACACACACAAACACATACACACACGCGCGCGCGGGCGCGCACACACTCGTCAAAAATGTTAATGTGATTTGAGCTGAAAATAAATGAACACACACCGAGAGAGGGAGAGAGAGGGGAGGGAAGAGAGAGAGAGAAGAGAGAAGGAAGAGAGAGAGAGAAAGAGAAAGAAAGAGAGAGAGAGAGAGAGACAGAGACAGGGAGACAGACAGAGAGAGAAAGGAGATACAGAAACGGAGAGAGGGGAGAGAGGCAGACAGACAGACAGACAGACAGACGGACAGCAGATAGACAGACAGAGGGGGAGAGAGAGACAGAAGGAGAGAGAGAGAGAGAGAGAGAGAGAGAGAGAGAGACTGCCCATGGTCGACATGAAATAATTGATTTTCAATACCAAGAGAGATTGAGGAACATTGCTTCATTGTGTTAACTTTGTCACACGCCATAAACTCAGAAAAGCCCTTCTCCTTAGAAAGAGAGAGCACTTTAAGCGTATCCATGATGATGATGATGACGATGATGATGATGATGATGATGATGATAGACTCTTCCATCAATTTGATGGACGAGTAGTTATACTCCGCGCTGTTCACACTCGTCTGTTTAAAGCCATAAGAATGATATTTAGGGACTTGTCGAGGACACGAAGGCGTGTCAAACCATAAGCGGGAAGACAAACATTATGAGACAAGTTTGAAACATGATTTATATTATAATTTGATCTTTAAAACGGCGATGTCAAAATATCCCCCAAATGGGTCGTACTCTCATGTGTTGGTAAAAGGGAGCGTCACTAGGGCTGACAAACAATATCAAAAATAAGGAGGGGAGTGGGGGAGGGAGAGGGGAGGTTACAAAGTAAATATTGTCAACGAACACACTGCAGCTGTTGTTGAAACAAGTAATCGGCACTTACGACAATGTTATAACGTGAAAACTTTCAAATAGATGAGAGAAACACCCACGCACACAGACACAAACAAATTCCCATCCACCTCCCACACACATACACACATGTACACACGCACAAACCCACACCCACACCCACCCACCCACCCACACACACATCCTCTCTCTCTCTCTCTCTCGCTCTCTCTCTCTTACACAAATACACACTTACACAAACACACGCCGCCTTATTCATAATGATTTTAGATAGTGATTCCAGCACTCTGGTAACGCTACACACAGACAAACACACACACACACACACACACACACACACACACACACACACACACACGCGCGTGTGCATACAACACAACAACACAACAAGAGAGAGAGAGAGAGAGAGAGAGAGAGAGAGAGACGAGAAGAGAGACAGACAGACAGACAGACAGACAGAGAGGACAGAGGGACAGACAGAGAGACAGAGACAGCGAGCGAGACAGACAGAGACAGACACAGACATCTACGAAACATCTCGGCCGCGATGTCTCGAACTACTACTAAAAATTCCTTCTCCCTTAAAAGATATCACTTTACGAGGAAACAAGAGTTTTGGCATTACCACACACGAAGGCTGGGTGAGGGGTCAATTATGATAATTCACTTTCTCTCGCCTTTATAATAAAGGTCCTGAGGACAAACTGAAAGCGACAGCACACCACCATTATGACAATCACATCATGAAAACCAAACCAAGCACCCCCCCCCCAGTCCCCCAGCCCCCCACCACCCCCCACCCGCAACCCTGCCTCCTACTCTATCATGACGTACGGCACATGAACATGGCAGATACGGGCGACTCGCTTTGTTCTCTGGTCTCTCGGCAAACATGAACGGCAATCACAGCAGACCATTTCCAGCCACAAGCGGAGCGTGACTTTTTCTCCGACAGCATGACGTCGCCACCCAACACCGCTGGCGGGAACAATTTAGTTGAAAGCTAGGATTTCCAGTCACTGCAAAATGACTCAATCACACACCAAGTACAGTGAGAACGAACGACTCGAGCCGAGCCAACAGTGTGAGTTTTCTTCAAGTGTTTTTGTTTTAATACTAATAACAAGTTGACAGTGTAGACTTTCTATGGTAAAATTTCATATAACACTTTGAAACAGGAACCAGAAAAAACACGGAAAGAGAACCAGAACACGTGTTTAATACAACCAGACAAGACAGACGTAAATTTTCGGCCGACTGGTCTTTGTCAAGCGTAGACGTAAGATCACAAAGGAACAAACAACAAATACAAAAATTAGGAGAAAAAGACCCAAACTTCCTTGTTGCTTCGTCCTTTTCTCTCATTGATCGAAGCAGCAGGGAAGTTTCAGTCTTTTTCTCATAATTTTGTATTTGGTGTTTGTTTGTGATCTTACATTCACGCTTGACAAAGGCCAGCTGGCCGAAAATTTGCACCTGTCTTGTCTTGTATTCAATACGCCTTTTGATTGTATTTTCGTGTTTTTCTGGTTATTTGGTTGAATTAAATTCTTGTTTTTTTTTTCTTGTTTTTTTTTTCTGGTTCCTGTTTGCTTGAACGTGGGCAGTCATTCTTGTTTTGAAAACGTTTTGAGTTCAGAGGATGGTTACTTCGATGTAGTTCCATTTAGTTGCCTGTATAGCATGTGTATTGCTATGTAGAGTTTTTGTTGGATTTCCATTATTTTATTCCAGTTCTGAGTTCATTATCAACTGAATTATGAGCTGAACTACACCGCACTTTCTGTAGTTGCAAGAATCCTGTGTTATACTGTGCAGTATAAGAAAAGTTTTGACCTTTAATTTGGATCGTCGTGGATGTGATGTGAAGCTCATCATTATCATCATCATGTGCACTGACGTATGGCGTTGGCGATCATGGCCTTCGATATGAATCTATCCTTTGACGTGAAGCTATGTGTGATGATTAGTTTTCGTCTCACTGGATAAGTGACGCCAGAAAAGGTTGGTATGGCTATTTGTTCAAGTAGAAAATGATGAAATTAAATTGTTTTGCGAAAACGTTAGGGCCTTCAAGTAAACACACACACACACACACACACACACACACACACACACACACACACCCACACACACACACACACACACACACACACACACACACACACA
>JAPXFY010000012.1:31276783-31281783 GCA_030674185.1 Monoplex corrugatus
CTATGCTAGCTGAATAGGTAGCGCAAACTATGTTAGATCTGAGAAGTTTCACAACATGGGAGATAATTCCTACGTGACTCTCAAGACTGTTTGTATCTGGGAAGAATGAAAACTTGTCTTTTTTCGAAATTCTTTGGTATTCATGCAGTCATACTAAACTACACGCACACACCACACACAAACACACACACACACACACACACACACACACACACACACACACACACACACACTCACATTACACTACACTACACTACACTACACTACACTACACTAATAATTCGCTACACTACACTACACTACACTACACTACACTAATAATTCGCTACACTACACTACACTACACTACATTTACACTACACTACACTACACTACACTACATACACACCACACCACACCACACTACATCACACCACACCTACACTACACTACACTACACTACACTACACTACACTACACTACACTACACTACACTACACTACACTACACTACACTACACTACACTACAAAACTACACTACACTACACTACAACCACATTACACTACACTACACTACACTCATAACTACACTACATTACACTGCACACACACATACACCACACCATACCATACCACACTACACTACACTACACTACACTACATACACTACACTACATTACACTGCACACACACACACCACACCATACACACACACTACACTACACTACCACTACACTACACACATTACACTACACTACACTACACTACACTACACTACACTACATTAATAATTCGCTACACTACACTACACTACACTACACTCACCACACACACACACACACCACACTACACTACACTACACACACACACACACCACAACACACCACACCACACCACACACCACACCACACCACACACACACACACACACACACACACACACACACACACACACACACACAACACACAACACACACACATACACACACATACACACACACATACCGTACACACACACATTCCTTAGCTGTAAGTACCGGGTAGTGCTAGCCGGATGTGAATATCAATGTGCATACCCGGTCCACCGCCACCTTCCCCCCCCTCCCCCACTTTTTTCCGTTCGTTTTAGGTTGAGAACCATTACTCTGTAAAGCGCGACGGAGTATGACGTGAAATGGACTGTTAATGCTATACAAATGGAGTTGTTATCGTCATTTTTATGTGATTTTTATCCATTTGTTTATCAGTTTATTTTATGTACGTGTTTATCTATGTATTTATTTGTTTATTTATTATTCATTCATTTATCTATCTGTCTGTCTACCGATCTATCTATCTATCTGTCTGTCTATCTATCTATCTATCTATCTATCTATCTGTCTGTCTATCTGTCTGTCTATCTATCTATCTGTCTGTATGTCTGTCTATCTATCTATGTATCTGTCTATCTATCTATCTGTCTCTACTATCTATCTATCTGTCTATTTATCTATCTAGCTATCTATCTATCTATCTACGTGTTTATTTATTTATTTTATGTATGTTTGTTTGCTTGGTTGCTTCTTCTTCTTTCTTTCTTTTTCTTTCTTTCTTTCTTTCTTCATTTATTCATTCATTGTACATATTTTTATTTCTTCATTTATTTAGTTATTTATTTCATTTATGTATTTATTCATGTATTTTAGCCTTTCACGCTGTTCTCGGACGTACATGTGCACGTTCTTTTTTCCACACTGTTTGAGGCGGTAGGCCGAAGTTGCTTCACAGTCTGCATGCAGAGTTTTCGGTAAGCGTGCAAGCTGGGTGTTTCCATGTTTCCATAAGGCAGCGATAGAGGCTTGATTGTCTCAGTGGTACAGCACTCGCCTTCCAAGTCTGCGCCGCTCACCACTTCAGAGAATAAAGACTATGGTCCCCCCCACCCCCCAAGCGCTGAAGTTTCACCCACATCATCAAAGGCAACGTCTTCTATAAAGCAAGTTCCGCAAAACCATCCACCACACCACCACCACGATCTCCTGCCAGAGATCCTCCTCTGGTTACAACTCGCTCTGGACGCGTTTCACGCCTCCCACCCAAGATTTCAGCGACTCTAGTTTCAGTTTGTGTTGTTTTCAAGACAAAACATTTCGCTACGCAGTTGTACTCCTCTGGGAAGTGGGTAGTGTGGCGACCGCAGACATCCTATGTGAGATGTCTGTGTTAGCGACTTAATAACTAATTCAGATTTTGAATTGAGAAATATCGTTCTTGGCTGTAACTATAGAGATAGAGTTGTTTCCCGTTGTTGTTTTAGTAACCGTTTTGGTGTTGCCTGTCCATCTGCTTGAAACCAACTATAAAGTCTGTGTTTCATACCCAAGTTTGTGTTGCAAATTATCAACACACTAAAGTTTAAAATACATGATCGCTGAATGTAAATCTAACATTTGGTAATTTTCAGACTGAGAGAGAGAGGAGAGAGAGAGAGAGAGAGAGAGAGAGAGAGACGGTGTGTGTGTGTGTGTGTGTGTGTGTGTGTGTGTGTGAGAGAGAGAGAGAGAGAGAGAGAGAGAGAGAGAGCCAGACAGCCAGCTAGAAGAACAGACAGACAGGCGAACAGACAGACAGACAGACAGTCAGACAGATAAACGGACAGACAGAAACTGTGATCCTACCCGTAAACGACTGTTACAAAGATAGGCCTACCATTGGAAACAACAAGTAACTTAAAACATTTTCCATGTTTGCGCACAAGCTGAATCCAACACACTGTAAGCTGTCTTTTAATCTCCGCATCCCCATCCCCCCACCCTCCAACCAATTTTCATATCGATCATGGGGGTGTGTGTGTGTGTGTGTGTGTGTGTGTGTGTGTGTGTGTGTGTGTGTGTGTGTGTGCATGCGTGTGTGCGTGCGTGCGTGTGTGTGCGTGCGTGTGTGTGTGTGTGTGTGTGTGTGTGTGTGTACGCGCGCGCGAGCGCGTGCGTATATGTGTATGTATATGTGTGTTCTAGTAAAAATGTATGAACAAGATTTTCTCAGCTCTTTATGGGCGAATCTTTACCAAAATCTGATCAAAACTGTAAACTGTTCAGAAATCACCAAAACATAAGTTTAAGAAATAAATCGCCAAGGACAAGGTCACACGGACCGAAAAGACCTAAAATCAGCACATTTGAAGACAGTATGAGAACAATACTTTTTCAGGAGCTTTCTACAATATGTAAACGGTACTTTCACTGTCGTGAAAATCTAACATTGTTCTCGATGCACGTCAACTTTATATCAAGCGAAATTTCGTCAAAGTCATTGTAACCTTAAGAAGTGCAAGATCTAGATTTTAGAAAATGAATGTGTACCAAAGGGGAAATTCTTAGAATGTTTGACCATCTGGGTTCTGTTTCTATGGATAAGATAGCTCGTCCAAGATATGAGGCCAAAAAGTCTACACAGGAAATGTCACATGTGATTTTGGGCGGGTTTGAGTTCCAAACTTCCGAAGTGTGAGTTCGAGTCCCATTGCAGCGTGTATGTAAACGTATCTGTCATTGAGCGATACCCGTTGTGACAGGAACGTCTCTGGGTTTGTGTCTGTGCACATCGGTTTTAACGCTAGTTTCAGTCTCAGTTTCTCAGTATGACGTCTCCACGCTCGGAATGAATTCCATATGCGCTAACGTCACAGGTGCCATGTGATGGTGATCATGGGGCAAGCTTCCAGCCTGCACATAAGTCCATTAACGTTAAACATGTACTAATTACCAACAGAAAAAGAGGAATGGAATTTCTCGTAAACAAGAACTGTTTTGCATCCCACCCTCGTGCATCCTTTCTTTTTCTCTAAGTTGATTATAATATAATAAACAGTACGAGGAATTGTTAACAAAATCCCTTGACTCTTTTGCAGGATGGAATCCAAACATTACTTCGGGGCTCTGTTGCTGAACAGACACTGCACGGCCCGACTGCACAGAGAGGAGAGACGCTTGGATCGGCAACAGAAGCTGATGTACAACAGAGTGTGGAAAGAGAAGGAGCTGCTCATGGACGATTACATCCAAATTAACGTCAGGACGCCCAGCCCTCAGAAACTGATGACCTCATCCCCTGCCGCTTTGCTTCATCATCGCAGAGCCAAGTCTTGTTCAGCAGCAGAGCTAGACAAACATAACGCACCTGATGTTCAAGATGGTTCTAAGGAATCTCACTCTGTCTTGAATCATGAGAGTCTTCAGTGTTCTAAGACCTCAGATCCACAGTTCTCCGAATCTTCAGCAGCTGCTGAGACGTCGAAAGGTGAGATACATCTGTGCAGTCTTGAAAATCGGATGTTTCCATCTTTGGCAGATGTTACACCAACAACGTATGTTCCAGCTGCAGACGTTCAGGTAGATTTCAGGCCTAACTTAAAGGATGCAGTCAACTGTGAAAAATCTGATCGTGTGACAACAGCATCTGACTGCTCCGGTCGGAACACACACAGTACTACAGAAGCTTCATTTACCGATCCAAAAAACGATATGAAGCAGCTCCCAAAAACTCGCACACATACCACAAGCAATGAGACCAGATACGACAATACATTCAAATATTCGTCTCAGAGTGTAGAATCTGGTATGAACGAAGTAAGGTGTGTACAGGAACCCGCGTCTCCCACATGTGACATCAACAGTTCTGATCCGTGTAGCAGTAGTACAAGGTCGCTTAAATCCCATACGTGGACTACTGTACAAGAGTTGCCTTCTGCACTGTCCAACAGATACATTACGACCCCTCATGTTCCCCGTTCATCGTCCACCTTAGGCTGCTGCAGAAAGGAGTCTTTGGACGATTCTGATTTTCACAGAAAACAGAGGCCTACGACTTCTGCTTCAGTGGGAAACACGAACAGAACAAAGATGGACAAGTGGGATAGTTCTACAAGGAAGAAAGGACTTCAGCTACAGAACAAAAGTGAAGGAAACTCGCGAAAAAAGACCTCGACCTCCAAACACACGGCTTTACGACAAACAGACAGTGAGTTTGATCAGCAGGTTTCGT
>JAPXFY010000012.1:31289283-31291783 GCA_030674185.1 Monoplex corrugatus
CATTTATTTATTTATTTATTTATTTACTTATTTGTTTGTTTGTTTATTTTTTTTAAACAGAACTTTTGTAACTTCTATGAGGTGGCGTGTTTTTATAGTTAATCTGTTATCATCATTGCCTTAATTGACGTATCTCCAGCCCTCCCCACCACCACCACCCCACCCCTCAAAAACTCCTTGTTTGTTCTTCATGCTTCCTTTACTTTCTCAATTTTCATTGATTCCATGTCTATAACTTACTTTTTTTTAAACAGAATATTAATGCAACTGTTAGCAGTAGTGTTAGTTTACTGTTCTCATTCTTGTCCTTATTGATAAGGGTTGACATGTATTCATTCATTTTTCAAATGTGTGCTTTTATCTCTCATGCTTTTGTAAAACGCATGACCTTTAGCATATATGTAAAGTCAATATTTTATCACAGCTCATGTTATAACTTGTTTGTAACTTGTTTCACAATATACATCTATATCTATATATTTCTACACACACACACACACACACACACACACACACACACACACACACACACACACACACACACACACACACACACACACACACACACCACACACACATATGTATATATATATATATACATCATCATCATCATTCAGGTGCCTTGCCGCATGGCGTTGGCGATCATGGACTTCCATCTGTCTCTATCTCTTGTTGCCCCAAGCATCTCCTCCACCCGCCTCGTCTTCAGCCACTCCGCAAGTCCGTCTAACATTTTCTCCCTGGATCTACCGGTGCTCTCTTTCCCTCCAGCTTTCACGTTGTGACCAGGTGCTCCAAATCCCCCTTCCTCATGAAATGGCCTATAAATGTTGCCTGTCTTTTCCTAATCTTCCTTATGAGTGATCTACTTGTGTTTGCCTCCATCAAGACTGTCTCGTTTGTTTTCTTTGCTGTCCATGGAACTCTCAACATTCTTCTTAGAAACCACATCTCGGCTGCCTCAATCTTGCTCTGACTTTGCTTGCTGACTGTCCACGCCTCACATCCGTACAACAGTATTGGTTCTATATAACATTCAAAGACCCTCTTCCTGATGTTAATTGATAGGCATTAGTTGGTAAGAATGCTTGTCATCTTCTTGAATGCTGTTTTGGCTTGGCCGATTCTGCCAGCTATTTCTGATGTGCATCTGCCATCTGATTAAATGACCGTTCCCAGGTATTTGAACTTATTAACCTGTGTCAAGGTTGTGCCATTTGCTGTTATTTTGCAGGAGGGGATTTCATGTTTTTTACTGATTACCATGACTTCAGTCTTCCTGCTGTTTAGTTCCAACCCCTTACCTTTGCTTTCTATTTCTAGTATATTCACAAGGTTTTGTAGGTCCCTTTCATTTTCTGCAATTAGTATGGTGTCATCTGCGTATCGAATGTTGTTTATCAGTTTCCCCCCAACCTTTAATCCAGGGTCTTCTTCTAGGTTTCTCATGATGTTTTCGCTGTAAAGTGAAAACAGATCTGGTGACAAAACACAACCCTGTCTAACTCCTCTTTTGATGTTTTGGAAAGAGCTTATATTGTTTTCTATTCTCATTGCAGCTGTTTGTTCCCAGTACATATTCCTGATTTTTCGTAGATTTTTTCCATCAACGTTGTCTCTCCAGTTGGTTGATCAGTTCTTCATGTCTTACCCGATCGAAAGCCTTGGTATAGTCAACAAAACATTAATACAAATCCTTATTCATCTCAATTTACCTCTCTATGATAGTTCTTAGGATGTATATGGCATTAACAGTTCCCTTCCCTTCCACAAATCCACACGTACACTGTTCTTCTGCTATTTCTCTTTTGATTCTATTCCTTGTCCTCATCATGATTATCCTTAACAGGATTTTTGTTACATGACTCATCAAACTGATTGTGCGATGGAGTTCGCATTCTATAGCCCCTGTCTTCTTTGGAAGTGGAATGAAAATTGATTTTGACATATCTTTGGGGATTTTTCCAGTGTCGTAAATTTCATTTAGGAGGACTGTTATTTTTTCTATGCCAAATTCCTTCAGGGCTTCAATCATCTCTGTAGTAATGTTGTCTGGTCCTGGGGCTTTTCCTGGTTTCATCTTTTTCAGTGCTGCTCTAACTTCATCTTTCATTATGGGTGGTCCTTCAAAGTTCTTTTTTTTATAATGTGTTCTTCGTTTCTGTCATCCTCAAAAAGGTCTTTAATGTACTCTCCCCATCTGTCTAATATTTTGTCTTTTCCATGATATGCGTGCCATCTTTCGATTTTAAGCAACCAGTTGATGTGCATGTATTTTTCCTGTGGACAATTTCTTCAATTCGTCTGTACATACCCTGAGGATCCATTTTGTGTCGGTCTTCTATCTCTTTGCATTTTGTGTTCAGCCAAGCTTCCTTATATATATACAAAATTTCTATTATGCTTATAGTTTGTGTGTAGAGTAGCAAGGACTAGCTGTAAGACAGATCCAGTGAGGCCTAATGCTACTATCCTTTAATAAAGTGTTCTGAAGTCTGAG
>JAPXFY010000012.1:31296783-31306783 GCA_030674185.1 Monoplex corrugatus
TGAGTTCTTTGTTGTACGACACTGATTTTTTTTCGGTTTTGTTTGTGGACTGTGAGACAATGTGAGATATTTTAGTTTGTTTTGATAGTTAAGAATATGCAGACAGTGCCTGCATGGTGAGAACAGGGAATGGTTATAATGCAAGGTGGACATGTTATGTTTGTAAAGCCAGTGGCTTTGCTAAGTCAATCCTCCATTGACCTGGTGAAGGAGTGAGACAGAGGGAAACGCAGAAGAAACGATGGACTGACAACATTAGGGAATGGACAACAGAAACCATCTGCAGAGAACTAGGCTTTGGCACATAACCGACATAGCTGGAAGAATCTGGTGGACAGTTCTTTAGCGCTGCGCCTTGATGACTTCATGGAATCCAAAACAAGTCTGACGGCTGGTGTTTAAGCAAACATGAAACCCCCAAAAAACAAACAAACAAACAAACAGACAAACAAACAAAAAACCCAAAACAAAACAAAACAACAAACAAACAAACACGAAAATAAAATCAGAACACGTATTTAACAGAACCAGACAAGACAGGCACAAATTTTCGGCCAACTGGCCTTTGTCAAGCGTAAACGTAAGATCACAAATGAACAAACACCAAACACGAAACTTAGGAGAAAAAGACTAAAACTTCCCTGCTGCTTCGTCCAGTGGCAGAAAAAGACTAAAATCTCTTCCTGAAGTTAAGGGAGAAGAAGGAGAATTAGAAGTTAAGGGAGAAGGAGAAGACGAATGCCAACAACAGGAAGAACCTCCTCATCCACGCCTACTCACTCCCACCGCCCCCCCCCTACTTCTCCCCAGCACAAAGGCATCACATCACTTACACACTTGCTGATCTCCCAGCACAATGGCATACATATACTGACGTCACTTACACACTTGCTGGTCAAACTTTACCAACTGTCTTCCTTAAACTTGCTTGATTACGACACTTAGAATGTACGTTTTGACAAATCAGTTTAAAAAGAAGAGAACAAGCCACACTTTGTGCAAGCTTTGCCACCCATAACAACATCAGAGCAGTCTCTTGGAAACCCTTCTGCAGTGGGGAGAGGGGGGGGGGGCACATTCATGTAACTGTATGGATTCAGGATGATCCATTGATCCGAATCGATCATCCAATGTTGTCAGGGATCATCGACACCTGCCAAGAGTCATCGGTGATACTTTTTTTTTCATAGACGTGCACTGGCAGACAGACATACAGACACACGCAGACACACACTCAGACACAGACACGCACCACACATAAACACTCATGCAAACATATAAACGAACCAGGGTGTTTAAACTATATTAACATTGTTCCTTCTCGGTTTCAATGAAAACTAAATATGTAAACTCCCATACATTTTCGTTTTACATCTTCTCCACTGAGTTTAGTCGTTCCTTGTCCTTCATTCATATTCATTCATTTTTAGTTTTTGATGTACTGATGAGAGGTCCAACAGTGCCAGCAGCCCTCGCAAATGCATCTGTCAGTTCCTGTTGATTGTCATACACGTGGCAGAGTAAGGCGAGGTCAACGCGAAGTCCAAATCATGGAGAGTTGTTGCCTCTGACTACTTGATGCCCTGTTGTCATGAGTGCATTTTCTCATTAAGCAGTCTATGGTCAGGAAAAACAGAAACGGAGAGAGGATATGTCCTTGCTTGACACCTATGTTGACAGCAAATCTTTCTGAGCACCATGTTCCATCTTAAACTGATTGTCAAGTACATTCAAAGTGTCGTAATCAGCAGTTAAGAAGACATTGTAAAGTGACCACATGTAATGACTCAGTATATGATGCATTTCATCATATGGACTAAGATTTTAATTGCTGGGTTTTCCATAATTATTCTGCTGCAATATTCTACAAGATTTCCCCATGTATGCTATCAAAGGCCTTCTGAAATTCGATAAAGTTGACTGTGAGGGGGTCTGCCATTCTAAGCTCTCCTCTATAGTGATTCTTAAAATAGTAATCTGGTCTGAGCAGCTTCTACCCGGGCGAAATCCTGTTTGTTCTTCTCTGAGCTGTGAAAATATGTCGATTTTCTCTCTCTCATTTTGCTTAGTAGCTACTGATAGAAGGGTAATACCCCTCCAATTGTTAGAGTTTGAGAAGTCCTCTTTATTTGGTAATACCCCTCCAGTTGTTAGAGTTTGAGAAGTCCTCTTTCTTTGGTAATACCTCTCCAGTTGTTAGAGTTTGAGAAGTCCTCTTTCTTTGGTAATACCCCTCCAGTTGTTAGAGTTTGAAAGTCCTCTTTCTTTGGAAGTTTGATGATTACCCGCGCGTCCATTCTTCAAGATTTTGTTGAGATTCTAGAATTTCATTTCATAGTATCAAGCAGAGCAAGCTGTGTGTCTTCAATTAGGTTTTGAAGCATTTTTCTCTTCAATTCCTATAACTCATCATATCTATCCCTTTATTGTCATTTCCGATCTTGGCCTTGAAGTCGCCTATAACAATCAACATACCATGCTTAAGTACCTTGTTGATTACGCTTGACAGCTTGTTGTAAAAGGCATCTCTGTCTTCGTCGATGTGCATATTGGTTGGGGCATAACATTGAATAATTGTCATTTTCACAAATCTTGTTTGAAATCTTGCAGTGACCAAACGTTCATTTATTGGTTCCCTGAACAATATGACTTCTTCTGCTTTCTTGGTAATCAGAAAATCATAAATAAAAATCAAGCCTCCCCCACCTCCCTGTAAAATAATAGCAAATGGCACAATACTGTTTCAGTTTCAGTTTCTCAAGATGACGTCTCCACGCTAGGAACAAAATCTATATGCACTGACGTCACAGCTGCCATGTGTATGGTGACCGTGACACATGCCTTAAGCCTGCACATAAACCCATGAAGCTGGCCATGTCTTGAAAACTGATAAGGTCAAATATCTGGGAAAAATCACCTTACCAGACGATAGATGCACATTAGAAATACCCAGCAGATTTGGCCAACTTGAACAGCATTTAAAAAAAAAAAATTCTTGCCAACAATTGTCTATCAATGGACATCAGGGAAAAAAATTCAGTGTCATATAGAACCAATTTTGTTGTACAGATGCGAAGCCTGGATAATCAACAAGCAAAGTCAGGAACAAGATTGAGACAGCTGAAATATGTTTCTAAGAAGAGTATTATATGTAAGAGTTCCATGGACAGCAAAGAAAACAAACGAGACCGTCTTGAAAGAAGCAAACGCAAAAAGAACATTAATGAAGAAGGTTAGGAAAAGACAAGCAACGTTTTTAGAACATTTTTTGGGGCAAGAAAATTTGAGCACCTAGCCACAACAGGAAAGCCTGAGGAAAAAAGAGCACCAGGTGGGCCCAGGGAGAAAATATACTATTTTGGAGTTTGGATGAGTACAGAAAGGGGAAGAGATACACAGCAACAAAAGATAGATTCGTGTAGAGGGCCACGACAGCCAATGCCATGCAGCATGGCAAAGGATGATGATGATGATGATGATGATGAATGATGATGATATGATGATGATGATGAAGTTAATGAAACTTTTGCTTAATTAAATCTGGCTTGTGTTGTGCATGTGATTCAAAGACATTATTTGATGTGGTTTAATGTTCAGCGATGGGTAATGTATTCCCATGGGAGAACAAACTACTTGGCAGTGAGAATGCCAGTTTTAATGTGGTGCAATCCATGATTCGTATCCACAACCATGAGCTTGTTAATCTGACGCTCAACCAAGTAAGCTATTGAGACCCACAAAGAGAGGTAGGCTTTTTAGACAGTGTATCTTAGAAAGCGGAAATACAATGGCGGAAGGTGTGTTTACATGTTGTTATGATAGTGTTTTGCACGACAACTTTTTAAATTCTTAACTGCCATGTGTGCAGTGCATTATGTAGACGCTATCCTCACACATATCGACAGGCAGTCAACAACGTATAATGTTTGGTAAGGTGAGTTTTACTGAATATGATGAAAATTAACATCAGATCAATGCAAAAGTTGCTCCCGTTGGCGGTTTCCTTTCCTTTCCTTTCCTTTGGTGCCCACGATCTTGAGGATGATCATTCCGGCACATAAAGGGGTGTGTGTGTGTGTGTGTGTGTGTGTGTGTGTGTGTGTGTGTGTGTGTGTGTGTGTGTGTGTGTGTGTGTTGTAGACACAGTCCATTCGTAAGCTCCGATCATTTCACTATTCTCATTGTCCGTAGACATTGCTGAAATCCGTTACCGTGAGGGCCACGTGGTGTCCAGAAACTCACTGTTGCCCAGTGTTGGGCGGAGGCTCGCGACACAAAAGCATCGACTGTTGCTGCCTCTACTGTTTCATTGGGAAGATGGTTCCAGTCCCCAACAGTCCTGGGTAGAAATGAGCCACCTCTGTACTGAGTTTTGGTGTTAATGAGGCAGAACTGCTGGTTGTGGGTACGGCGCTGTCGTGATGGGGGTGGGACTAGCTTGCTCCGGATAATTGGGCACTGGATTAGTCCATGGTGGATTTTATAAATGAACCCCAGGCATGTGGTTCTTCTTCGCTGCTCAAGAGATGGCCAGCCCAGTTGGTCAATCAATCGGCTGACACTTGATGCGGTTGGCCGTTACTCTGGTCAGGAAACAGTCTACTAATACTAGATCATACTCATAGTCTTGTGTCAGATATAGATGTCTAACCCATAGACTGGGATGATAGTCACATTCAAAGTAACATTGACAGTTCCAAAGGAAGTTAAGTATCAGTGACAGTATGGCAGAGGGTGTGAGTTTTATGCAAGTTGTGAGTGCACTTTTGTACAAGTTGCTATCATTTACTTAGAACGGTTACTTCGTCTTCGGTAAAACTTAGAGAAAAACCAGTTCCTTGCCCCTCAGAACGGTTACTTTGTCTTTGGTAAAACTTAGAGAAAAGCCAGTTCCTTGCCCCTCCTAATGTTTCCATCACTCTGGTGGTGTCAGCCTAGTGTTTTATAGATCCCTTCTTTCCTGCTTCCTTTCCATTTCAAGACCTTGCCAGCACGTAGGGTCAGAGAGTCTGTCAGATAATTACTGGCAGATATGGGAGGAATGCATGGTATTGTTAGAGTGCGATGGGTCTCTTTTGAACATACTCCAAACTCAATTAAAAGGTACAAACAGCTCTTCTTGACTAACCAAACTGTACAGTATATATGTAAGAGATAATATCTTACATTCTAAGAGCTCATACGTTCAAATCTAGGTGACTGACCTTACTATCTGGTGAGGTCTTGATATATTCTATCAAAGTTATAGTTTCTGTGGCCACTCCTGTCATCTAGCAGTTCAAAACTTAGTGTGTACCCGTCACAGTGGTGTAGTGGTTAATGCAACGGACTACTGACTGGAAGGTTGTGGGTTCGAATCCCCATCAGTACCTTCAAAATTCATTGTGGGATTTTTCGGCTCTAACCGGCTCCTACCCAGAGTTGGGCGTGCTATGGGCTCATTGGGAAGACTGGAACCACACAGTCGAGTCTCATCCACTTCACAGATGCGTCTTTGAGGGTGTTGCTCAAATCTTCTTACCAGCACCACAGGTGTCTGTATCTCTTGGGCCTGATTGACACCAGGATATATCATGATAGTAAGCGTAGAGTACAGCCCTGTCACGCAGTCTCAATCCTAGATGGAACTCCATAGCATCATGATTATCATCCTCATCGACATCATAATCATCGCAGTATGGAAGAAAGAAAAAAAAAACTGTGCCAGCGTCCGTGGCCATTAAGTTGCCGCAAAAAATGGGACGGAAAAAAAAAAGGTGAGCGCTAAGGTAACCTCCCTGGGTGCGATGATCCTAAAAATTAAAAAAAAAAAACCCAACAAAACAAAAACTTTGTGTGTGGTCATTCATGGCTCATTGTGCCCAAAGAGAGGGGAGGGTGGTGACTGAACAGAGATGTGAACAGAACCCTGGGATGCAGCAGCAAGCAGGTCAGGCATGCTGAGGTTGGTCCAGCCTTTAGTATTTGCTACCCAGCTCTTCCTCTTTCAGCTTCCTTGATGAATTCCTTCCAGGATGCTTTTAACCTAGGATGGTCACGGACAATGTAAATGTCCTGACGGATGATGTAACCAAAGCCAAGCAAACTGGCATAATTTTGTCTTAGCCAGAAGCATATCCTATATAGGTCCACCAAGATGTAGATCTCAGTTGGCCTTACTGTCAAAGTAGGCTTATGCAAAGCGGATTTTCAGTCAGCTGACTTCATAAGTGTGAGACTTGAACTCTCTTCTCTAAGTCAACAAGCTACTATCAGTTTCATGTCATAAGTTTCTACATTGCAGTGTGAGCAGAACCAAATACATGCACCTGAATTTTTATCCTTCATGTTGCAGCAGAGTTGTGGAAGTAAAGACAGTTCATTATGGCACTGGTGCTGAAAGAGAAAATCTGCCTGACTACACCACAAGGTGTGTCTGAAGTACAGTTACTTTTTGGGGACATCACAAAACTTCCTTTGGAGGAAAAAGTGGATGCGGTTTTTGTCTCTTCGTTTCCTGGTAAGAGGTGGCCTTTTTTGTGTACTTTAAAACAAAAAACAAACATAAGCAAAAAAGTTATGTCCTTGATTTAGGGGTGTATATATATATATGTATATAATTAGTGGTGTGTGTGTGTGTGTGTGTGTGTGTGTGTGTGTGTGTGTGTGTGTGTGTGTGTGTGTGTGTGTGTGTGTGTATTGCTAGCTATGTCATTTAGTTAGATACATGTTAAGTCAATTATTATTTTTTGTTTGCTGCTTCTTAGGAAATATTTTCTAGTTTTGCATTTCTTAGCTATTCCAGTCATTGTTTCTTAGAATTTAATCTTTTGGTCTTTTGTTGATTTCAGTTTGGGCAGTAAATAGATGTATAAGCAGTAAATATATAGGAATATACAAATAAGAAAACATGATTTAGCTAGTTCATAATCATGCATTGAATGTCATTTTGTTTATGTCTAGTGCTGATAGAATCAAAGCACAATTTTTATTCCACCAAAATACTTAAGAAGGCTTTCCAGTTTAACCTTGCCTTGCTAATATCATCAGTAAGCGAAAGACTAGCAGCATGATTTGTTTAGTGTATTTGGTTGTACACAACACTTGAAATGAGAAAGTTTGTTACAGTGTAAATAATGTTGATATATACATGAGATTTTATTGCTGTGTACATCCTGCTTCCGAGTGGCTAAACCATGTGTGTGTGTGTGTGTGTGTGTGTGTGTGTGTGTGTGTGTGTGTGTGTGTGTGTATGTGTGTGTGTGTGTGTGTGTGTGTGTGTGTGTGTGTGTGTGTGTGTGTGTGAGAGTAAACCATGTGAATCGGAATCTAAATACCTGTCTGTGCATGCAGGGGATTATGCTGCTGTTGGTTCAACTCTTATTGGGGCTTTGAAAAGACACCTGGGTGTAGTAGTCAGTGAACTGGCAAAGAAAAAAGAGGTCAACTTGCTCCACAGATTTAACTGCTGGGTGTCCAAACCTCTTCCTGAAGATGTACCCTTCCACCGTCTTGTCTGCTTTGAGAGGTATAAATGGAGAAAGGAGGAGTGTTGTTGTGAAACTGTAATAAACTGCTGATAACATGATATTGGGTGAACAAAAGGTTTTTTATGTATGGTATTGGCAATCATGGCCCTCCATATGAATCTTCTTTTGTTGCTGCTAGTATATATCTCCTACCCTTTCCATCCCTATCCACTGTGCAAAACTGTCTCTTATTTTCATCCTGGGTCTATCTGGTGCTCATTTTCTCTCTAGTTTTCTTGTTGTAACTAGTTGTTCAAATTTCTCTTGTCTCATAAAGTGCCCTATAAATGTTGCTTGTCTTTTCATAATCTTCTTTGTTAATGTGGTTTTTTTTGTGTTTGCTTCTTTCAAGACTGTCCCATTTGTTTTCTTTGCTGTCCATGAAACTCTTAACACTCTTCTTAGAAACCACATTTCAGCTGCCTCAATCATGTTCTGACTTTGCTTGTTGATTGTCCAAGCTTCACATCCATGTAACAATATTGGTTCTATATAACACTGAAGAACTCTTCTCCTGAGGTTAACTGATAGGCTTTTATTGATAAAAACACTTTTTGTTTGTTTTCAATGCTGTTTTAGTGTGGCCAATTCTGCTGGCTATTTCTAATGTGCATCTGGTGAGATGACTGCTCCCAGATATTTAAACTTATCAACTTGTCTCAGTTTTGTGCCATTTGCTGTTGTTGTACATGAGAGGATTTCTTGTTTTTTACTGATTACTATATATCATACCAAACCATATCAGATCATATCATGTCATATCTGTCTTTGTGTGTATATTTAGGATGAACCGTTCACAGAAGTTACCAGAACAGATCAGTGGGATGTTTCGAGCCATGATGCCTGTGTTTAACAACCAGGACACCAGTGTGATTACATCACTTTTGGCTGCTGGCTGTCAGGTTGGTCATGTAGACTTGTACATGTATGTGAACCCATGCACAAAATGAGTCGTAAGTCAAGTCACAGCATCGTGCTTTAGCAAAGGATACCAGTGCTAAATGTGCAAGTGGTCGATTTTAAACACTTGCCTGTGCATTGATTATCTCTATGGAATTCAACTCTCTTAACTATTTTTATCGTATACAGAATGTTGATAGAAACTTAACAAGTTTAATGCCAGTCTCTGGAGTACATTAAACACTTTTGTATCAAATTTCTCTTGTTTCATAAAGTGCCCTATAAATGTTGCTTGTCTTTTCATAATCTTCTTTGTTAATGTGGTTTTTTTTGTGTTTGCTTCTTTCAAGACTGTCCCATTTGTTTTCTTTGCTGTCCATGAAACTCTTAACACTCTTCTTAGAAACCACATTTCAGCTGCCTCAATCATGTTCTGACTTTGCTTGTTGATTGTCCAAGCTTCACATCCATGTAACAATATTGGTTCTATATAACACTGAAGAACTCTTCTCCTGAGGTTAACTGATAGGCTTTTATTGATAAAAACACTTTTTGTTTGTTTTCAATGCTGTTTTAGTGTGGCCAATTCTATATAACTTGTTAAGTTTCTATCAATGTTCTGTCTCTAAAAGCTTGCATCTCTGGCACTGATTGTCCCATTTTGAAACGGTTTTTACCATTTAAATGAGGATGATAAATTCAGTTAGAGAGTGTCAACAAATGAAAAACATCCTGATCTGACTTAACCCTACCAGACCGAGTTCCCGCTATTGCGGGAATGACGAAAATGACTATATACCGAGTTCCCGCTATAGCGGGAATAGCACACTCACACGATCGTCACTTTATCAAGAGCTAAAAATAGCTACCGGACCGTTGCTAAGCGTGCGTGAGCGTGTGTTCAGCCTATTGCAACTGTCTGCCTTTGTGTTGATGGTATTTTGAGGTGATTTGGGTGCAAAATTGACCATGAAGCGAGCTAGTGATGAACCAAGCACTTCAACAGGTAAACGGGCGAGGCCAACTCGCTTCACAGTTCAACAAGTGGTGGACATTTTGCAGATTGGAGAATTTGATCAGGAATACGTTTCCAATTCAAGTGACGATGATTATGTTGATGAAGCATTGAGTGAAAGTGATGATTCTGACAATGAAAGAAGTAGGTCGAGACAGAGTGTTGGAAGAAGGGGGCGTGCCCGTACCCCCCAACCAAGTAATAGGGGAGGTGCTTGTGTGATTGAGGGTTGGACTGGCGTTAGATGAAAGATAGGCCTATTTTCTACAATCTCTCCACGTTTCATATAATTCTAACCATTGGTGTGCATGATATGAACAGTTTTCTAACGTATATACATTTTTTTCAAAATTTTGCTCAGGAGGCCAGGCAGGGGGCACAATTACGCTCAGGGGCTAAGGTCTGGTAGGGTTAAGACTCATTTTATGGTGGAAGTTTTCATATTTTTAAAAATACTTTAAAGTTTTTTTTTATTGTGTGCAAATAAACTCACACAATAAGACAATACCTGAATGTACATGTATATGTAAATCTATATCTATATGTATGTATGTATATATGTATGTATGTATGTATG
>JAPXFY010000012.1:31311783-31334283 GCA_030674185.1 Monoplex corrugatus
TGGAACTACTTAGGTATTATCCTGGTGGGTATAAGGTGGAGATTGTTGGATCTCCCTGGTGACTATTTGATTAAAAAAGTAAGAAATGAGACAGGCACAATTTACACAAAACCATTTTCAACAAATGTGTAAACAGACAAATTTGATGATGGAATCATTCGTAGTATATCATAAATAGTGTGCATACTGATTATCAGTCTTCCAGTAATTCAAGACACAATAATCTAAAATAAGGACACAGTCTTTTCCTTTATGCATCTCACCATAATCAGTCAGCTTGATTTTGCTAAGATTCTGATGTTCCACTGTCCACATTTTTTGGTTTTCTGCAGCTTTTGTCTCATGCTGTACATGGAGTATATTTTTTATTTTACAGGTACTGTATGGCAGGAAGCTTTGTACACGGCAGTGGACAGTGCCAGATTGGTAGTGACATTCATTAGTCAGAGTTACCTGGAGTCAACAGTGTGTCAGGAAGAGTACAACATTGCATTGGCACGATTCCTCACTGAGGTCAGTCTAACACCGTCTCCTTCATGATTCTGAGTATGGAAAATTTTGTATCCTTGATATTTTGGATGAATTTTTTTGCTCTTGCTCTAGAGCTTTCTTCTAGAGCTTTTTTCTAGTAAGTTAATGTTGACCATCAATGTCTAATGTGACAGCTTGTGCCAGTGTGTCACAGAATATAGTTTTGGGTGTCTTACAGTAAACGTGGAGCTGTTTGTATCCCATTCCTGTGTTCAAATCAGAATCTCGTTATACATTTTACATGGCGTGGTGCATTTTCTGCATGGATGTGTTAGATTCTTTTGCTTAATTTCTTATACTTTGCCATGATAGGACCGTGTCCAGTGAGAATGGTATGTATTGAGAAAAACTAACAGAGTGATATTTTGTGAAGACTCTCTCATAGAATTAGCAACTGTACTTCATTTGATATATCTCAAAACATCATACCCATAGCCTGGTTCAGAAGTCTGGACGAAAAAAAAAAAAAAAAGAAAACAAAGATATGAGAATCAGCTGTAAGAGGTAGATGTACATGTAAGAGTGACATGACACTTTTGTGGGCTTGCATATTCTGGTGATAGACCATGGGTAGAGTCATAGATAGAGCCATGGATAGAGCATAGATAGAGCCATAGATAGAGCCATGGATAGAGCCATGGACAGAGCCATGGATAGAGCCATGAATAAAGCCATGGATAGAGCCATAGATAGAATATGGATAGAGTCCATGGATAGAGCCATAAGAAATAAAGCCATGGATAGAGTCATGGATAGAGCCATGGATAGAGTCATGGATAGAGCCATGGATAGAGCATGGACAGAACCATGGATAAAGCCATGGATAGAACCATGGATAGAGCCATGGATAGAGTCATGGATAGAAACATAGTTTGAGCCATGGATAGATCCATGGATAGAGTCATGGATAGAACCATGGATAAAGCCATGGATAGAGCCATGGATAGAGCCATGCATAGATCCATGGATAGAGTTATGGATAGAACCATGGATAAAGCCATGGATAGAGCTGGTAGCCATGGATAGAGCCATTGATAGAGCCATGAATAGAGCCATGGATAGAGTTATGGATAGAGTCTTGGATAAAGCCACTTGATGGGTCTCCCCCTCCACTTCCAGTTTCTCACTTTAGTTTCAAGATCTTGACAGTACCTCAGGTTTTGCCTAGGTTCAAGGAACTGCAGATTGTCACTGGCAGGCTATCATTGGAATTGTGAGTGTGATGAATCCTTTCATTTTAGTCCTCTTCTCCCACTGGACAAAGCAGCAGGAAGTTTCAGTCTTTTTCTCCTAATTTTGTATTTGGTGTTTGTTTGTGATCTTACATTGATGCTTGACAAAGGCCAGTTGGCCGAAAATTTGTGCCTGTCTTTTGATGTTGTATAAAATATGCGTTCTGATTCTATTTTCATGTTTTTCTGGTTCCTATTTGCTTGAACGCGGGCAGTTGCACTTGTTTTGGAGTCCTTTTTGATAAAAGAATTCAACAATATCCTTTGCTTGAATTATGTCTTGTGTTGATGAAATGATGCCATAAAATCTCTCTTTTAGCTGTTCAGGCTTTTAGACTTTTGTGGATTGTATCTCACTTGTCTCACCTGTCAGTGTCACCTGGTCCGTTGTTGGCCGCTGCATACCTGGATGCCACCATCTCCCTCCAGGCCGCTCTGTCTTGACTTTTGTAGACAATGTTTTAAAATCTGTGTATCTAACGATAATGTTTTAACATCTTTTCAAGGTGCCCTGTTGTGTAAATGTATTTATTAATGTTTTAAAATTGTATCAGTATGGCCAGTTGTGCGTGTGTTTCTAATAGTAATAGTTTTTTTAAATTGTTCCAGGACGACCTGTTCCATGTATCTAATAATGTTTTAAAATTATTTCAGGGTGGCCTGTTGTATGTATGTATCCAATAATGTTTAAAAATCTGTTCTATTTGTGTAGCTAATGATGTTTTAAAATTGTTTCAGAGTGGCCTTTCTGTATGTGTATCTGGTGATTTTTCAGAAATGGTTTCTTTTCTCTATATTTAATAGTGTCCTAAAGTCGTTTCAGGATGGCCAATTCCATGTCTTTAATGTTTAGAAATTGTTTCTGGATAGCCTGTTCTATATATCTTATTATGTTTTAAAAAAATATTTCAGGACAGCCTGTTCCATATATCTTGTAAATATCAAAATAGTTTCAGGATGACTTGTTCTGTATATCTGATGCATTTTTAATTGGTTCAAGGGAGCCTTTTCTATATATCTAAATGTTTTGGAATAATTTCAGGAAGGCCTTTAGTATGTATCTAAATGTTTTAAATTTGTTTCAAAATGGCCTTTAGTATGTATCTACTAAATATTTTAACATTGTTTCAAGATGACTTTTGGTATGCATTAAGTGTTTTAAAATTGTTTCAAAATGGTATTTTATATGTATTAATTGTTTTAAAATTGTTTCAAGATGGCCTTTTATATGTATCTAAATGTTTAAAAATTGTTTTCAGAATGGCCTGTAATATGTATCTAAATATTTTAAACTCATTTCAAAATGGCCCGTAATAATTATGTATCTAAATGTTTTAAAATCATTTCAGGATGGCCTGTTCCTCTTACCAGTGTTGATTGGAGACATCACAGAAATACCATCTTCATTTGCGTTAACGCAGTTGGTGGACATGCGTGAGGCTGCTATGAAAGGGAAGGGTCTTTATCACACGTACTGCGAGTTAGCACGGATTTTGTTTAGATACCTTCAGAAGAAAGGCCATCATAATCAGTTTTCAAAGGTTTGTGTATTGTTAACTGTTGGGATAATAGCTACTGGTGAGCGTGATTGATGTAGAGATGACATGGTACATGTGCACGTACATGTGTGTGTGTGTGTGTGTGTGTGTGTGTGTGTGTGTGTGTGTGTGTGTGTGTGTGTGTGTGTTCTTTGATTTAACATCTTTTCACTATGAGTGAAAATGAATACTAATGAAGAAGATTAGAAAAAGACAAGCAACATTTATAAGACAGTTTATGAGGCAAGAGAAATTTGAGCACCTAGCCGCAACAGGAAAGCTGGATAGAAAAAGAGCACCAGGTAGGCCCAGGGAGAAATATTGGATAGTTTGCACAGTGGATGAAGACAGAAAGGGAGGGAGATGTTCATGCATTAAGGGAGGGAGATGTACTTGCAATAAGTTGCAGCAACAAAAGATAGAAGAGCCATGATCACCAATGCCATGAGGCAGGGCATATGATGATGATGATATTATTGTTGCCATTATCTTCTGACAGTGATAATAAACTCTTGTATATTGGTACGATTAATCACATTATGCAAATGTCATCTGTACTGCTCTCAATAGGACCTCAGGACCTGGCCAGGTGATGGGTTTAAGTACAGGAATGAAGCTTTTGTCATGATCATTTTTGATCTTCTCCATCACGTGGCACTAGTGGATATGGAATTCAGCCCAAGCATAGAAACGTCATCTTGAGAAACTAACCTGAAATTGAAATATCTCTATTACTAATAGATCTGTCGTAAATTATAGGTTTAATCTTTCACAATTGCATTTTTACTGAATGATGACCAATTTCTAAAACTTTGAAAAAGAAATGTGATAGTAGGTGTGTGTGTGTGTGTGTGTGTGTGTGTGTGTGTGTGTGAGACAGAAAGAAGAGAGAGAGAGAGAGAGAAGAGGAGAGAGAGAAGAGAGAGAGAGAGAGAAAGAGAGAGAGAGTGAATGTCATTAGTTTGCGTGTTCTTTGTTTCCTTTTTCAAATAATATATTTACACATAGACATGGGAAGCATGGATATTGAAATGATAAAATTTAACCATTTCCATGAATTTATGCTTTGTGACATTAACGTTTCAGCCTTCTGAAAAAGTGGACATGATATCCGTCTTGGATCAGTGGAGACGGCATATTTTCAACGAGAGGTTTGAAGCTGATGAAGATGGAGTCATCAAAGTGAAATCAAGCCCACAGATAGCTGGACATCTCAGTTCTACTTCTTTGAAGTCCGGTAAAACAGTGGCACTGAGTTTCACCAATGACTGTCTGCACCAGGCCGTAACACTGTGTGAACTGTTGAGGAAACAGAATGGGCCAGCCATCACCGTCAACTTTTTGACCTCGCAAGACCCGTTAGGAGCTCAAGCGTTGAAGTTACAGCTACTGGACACTGCTGACATGGTGGTGATTTTCTTGTCTGATGACTACATGGCGTCCGTTCAGCATCGCAGTGAGCTGCACATTGCCCTGTGTCGGCAGAGAGCGGTGAGTAGAATGATAAGTCCATTGCAACTGTGCTTGAGAAAGTCTGCATTGCTAGTCTCCCTTGTAAAAGTTGGTGTGAAATTTTGTTTTTTATTGTTCTTGTTTTTTGCTGTCTCAGCTTTTGTGCTGCCTCAGTGGCTTTGATTCCATGCTGATTATTCTGACTCCACAACATACCACCAACCCCAAATTCATTTAGTCACAGTTCCAGGGCCATGAAGCTGGCAGGAGCCAGAGATGTTAAGGCACCATGAGAAGATCCATCAGAAGAGATCTTGCACTGCTGCTCAGTCACATAAATAGAATTAAGAGTTCTTATTCAACTTACTAAGGACACTGCCTACTAAATCCCTCAAACAGTAATCACTCAATTGTGAATCCACAGTAAGGGACAGACCCCTGGTATAGAGACCACCACCATCACCAACAATGGCGCCCCGTGAACCACTGACACCCAAGAACCCAACTTGAATTCACCTCAGGTATGATGGTGATATAGATGTCATGATGAAATCAGTGCATGACAGGCACAGAATCTGGGACAGTTATCACGATGCTGTGGTGATTTATCAGTCCACATTAATGGGGACGTTATATGGTTGTGGGGCATGGACAGTCAACAAGCAAAGCCAGAACAAGATTGAGGCAGCCGAGATGTGGTTTCTAAGAAGACTGTTGAGAGTTCCATGGACAGCAAAGAAAACAAACGAGACAGTCTTGATGGAGGCAAACACAAGAAGATCATTCATAAGGAAGATTAGGAAAAGACAGGCAACATTTACAGGCCATTTCTTGAGGAAAGGGGAATTGGAGCACCTGGTCACAACAGGAAAACTGGAGGGAAAGAGAGCACCAGGTAGACCCAGGGAGAAGATGTTGGACAGACTTACAGAGTGGCTGAAGACAAAGAGGGTGGAAGAGGTGCTTGAGGCAACAAGAGATAGAGACAGATGGAAGGCCATGATTGCCAAAGCCATGTGGCAAGGCACCTGATGATGATGATGATGGTGATGATGTTAATGGGGATTATGATCATGATGTCAGGGCTTTCTATCAAAACATATCCTGGTGTCAATGAGATTCAGACACCAGCAGTGTTGATCAGGAAATTTAAGCTAAACTCACAGTGACACATCTGTTAAGTGGATGAGACTGAACTGTGCAGCCCCAGTTTTCCCAGTGAGCTCACTGCACGCTTAACTCAGGGTAGGAGCCAGTCAAGGCAGAGCAATCCCACAGTAATTTTTGGACAGATGTGGATTCAAACTTGTGACCTCCCAGTCAGTAATTCATTGCATAACCACTTTGCCTTGTTGGTAAGAGTGTGAGTTTTTTTGTGTGCAAGAGCGGATGGGTAGGTGGAGAGAACACAGACTAAACAGAACAGATATAAACAAAAATGACAGCATACAGCAAATTAATCACAACAGTAACAACAACAACAACAACAACAACAACAAAAACACAACAACAACAACCCCACCTCCACTAGAACAGATTGAGAAAGCCATTGACAGTAGACCTGCTTGTTTTTGCCTTTATTTATGTGGTCACAAATATATGGTCTTCTCATCTGTTACCATACATGAATACTGAACAGAAGGCCAGAAAACTGTCAATACAGTTTCTGTTAGTATCTTATAGTAATTGTCTCTTAAATATTGTTAGTGCATGCTAGGTGTGTGTGAGTGCATGCGCATGTGCACACGTGTAGTGTGTGTGTGTGTGTGTGTGTGTGTGTGTGTGTGTGTGTGTGCGCAGACGTGTGGTTGCAAGTACTTGAGTTCATACATACATGCATATTTGTGTGTGGCACAGTCACATATGTAATCATACATACTTGCAGTCCTGTGTGTGTTCATCAGACAAAACAGCAGCAGGTTCTGTACCTGATCCAGGCCCACCACGCCAAAGTCACACCTGTGTACCCCCACCTCCTTCCCCACAGCATCAATCTGGGCGACAAACAGTGGTTCAGTCTGGCAAGAAAGGCCCACATGCTCAAGTCCACAAAATCCCACTATGTCCAGCTGCCAGGTCTGTCAGTCAAACTCTTTGTTTAATGATTAACCCTTTTAATTTTCTAATCCTGTCCAGCTTAATCAGTTGCACCGTGCTTCACCTCCCAGACCTGCTTGTGCAGTTCTGATCAGGTGTTTCAGTAATTTTAGATTTACAACAGCCCCTCTCCATGTTTTATTTTTCATTTTCACTTCACTCTCCAACAACTTCCTTCTCCATGAAGTTTCCAGAGGCCTGTCAGCCCAAGAAGCTAAGATCCTCTCTTAAGATCCCTAAATTGAACTTTTTAACATTTGTTCTAGATGCACTCAGGTGTTGACCTTGTGAACCACTAAGTGTGATCCGCTTTTCTCTCCTCTCACACAGAATGACCTTCCTCCTGGCCCTCACTACTTCCTGCTGCCGCAGCCAAATCCATTATCTGATTAGGAGCAAGGAAGACCTCAGATTCCACAGCAATGGAGACCCCTCTCTCTCTTTTTACCAGGATGTCTGGCCAAGACCTAACAACCAGGTTCCAGAACACGTTCCTTGAGAATCCCGTCTCTGGTTTCCTTTCTGAACCCCAGAGATGCCAAAGGGGAAGACTAGCTCTTATGTATCGTCTGCTGTTTTAAACACTACTCACCCCCATCAAAATCCTCTCGGTGTTTTGATGAGTGATACATCAAAAACATCGCAGCAACCATTATATCCCAATGACTCTCTGAAACAGTCATCGGGGCATGTAAGAAAACTTGTGTCATCATCCCTTTCAGAGCATCCCTGGGCTCATGAACCTCAGCCGCCATGCATCGCTCCCTCTCCATCTGGGATAGCATAGGAGCAGCATACAAGCGTAGGGAATCCACCTTTATTAACCATTACCTAAGAGATTTACAGTCTCCACCACAGAAGGTCTATCCCACATCTTCATTTCAGCTAACGCCATCTCAAATGCCTCCAGCATATGGACAGATCAGAGCAGGAGATTTCTCTTTATGGAACCAGAAGAAACACAAAGAAAGAATCAGAACGCATATTCAGTACAACCAGACAAGACAGCCGCGTTCAGGTCTTTGCGCCTGTCTTGTCTGGTTGTACTGACCTACCATGCTGTCTCTGGCACTGGCCCTGAATACCTCTCTGAACTTGTTCACATTTACACTCCTTCTCGCTCTCTCCGCTCTTCATCTGACACTAGACTTCTCCGCATTCCCTCTGTGAGGACAAAAACTTATGGCCAACGATCTTTCTCTTACCAGGCTCCCACTACGTGGAATACCCTACCAACTCCTCTCAGGCACGCAGAGTCTATTACCTCTTTCAAAACCTCACTCAAAACACATCTGTTCTCGTGCTGACTTCTCCTCTTCGTGGTGCTTCTTCTTTATGCTTATGATATTGACAACCTGCGATCGTGTATGTTGTGTGTGTGTGTGTTTGTGTGTGTGTGTGCGTGTGCGCGTGCGTGCGTGTGTGTGTGTGTGTGTGTGTGTGTGTGTGTGTGTGTGTGTGTGTGTGTGTCTGTGTGTGTGTGTGTGTGTACTTGTAAAGCGCCAGAAGCAATTTTTTGGACTGTGCGCTATATAAATGCTCATTATTATTATTATTATTATTATTACGAAAGGTCTGTTGTTGTTTCATTGCGTAAGTCAGTGTTTGAACTTGAATATTCTGTGGTTTTTGATGTATCTTCTTACTTGTGTAGCTTTGATGGTGGTTGTTTTCTCATTGTATACGTAGTTGTGAACATTTTTTTGTTTTGCGAAATGTAAAGCGCTGGTGAGCATGTTTGCATGGAATAGGCGCTATATAAATAAACATTATTTATTATTATTATTATTATTAAATATGTGTTCTGATTCTTTTTTCGTGTTTTTTTCTGGTTCTTGTATGCTTGAACATGGGCAGTCACACTAGCTTGGATTTCCAGTCTTTAAGTTCTGCATTAGATGATATGGCAGAGTGTATGATGCTAAATGAGGAATTTTCAGCTCTTAGGCCTGCCTTACCTGACCCTTCTTGAGGTCTTCCTTTCTGACCTGGCATACAAAGTCTGAAAAAAGAGGATGGATATTCACATTCTCGTATGACTTAGGTGGTCAGGTGGGGTGGAGTGCCACCCGGACGCATCATTTGGCTGAATTCTTGGTAAACACTGTATTAGATTATGGCCAAAAAACAGTGATTGAGTGCCAAGCTGCATTAGTTAGATGTGGTACATGTACTAGCTAAACAAGAATTTACTTGAAAAATTCCTCGTTTTTCACAAGAATATATCTTTTGTGTTCTTTTTTACTGGTTGTCCATTTGAATACTACTGACTTGTACTTTTATATTACCCCTGTGACTATTACTGACTTTTCTAGGGTGCAGTTCTGATGTTCATCTGTCAGGCTTTTCATTTAATTATGTATTGATTTGTTCTGCTGTCCATATTTCAGACTGTATATTTGGTATTCCACCTTGACCTCCACCCTTCTAAATTCAATTTTCAGGTCTGCTCTGTTTGACCGTTGTTCTTTCTCAGAAGAAAACCTCACCAACATATTTCATATGATATGCTCAACACCCAGTCATGGCAGGAAAGCCTAAAAGTGTTTATGGATAAGCTGAAGAACCTTTTGTCATTCAACTGTCAAATAGATTTCATTTTAAACTTAATGTTGATTTCTCTGAAAAATACCTTTGCCTTCTGTATGCACAATAAAAGATATTTGTTTTGTTTTTGTCCTGATTGCCTGCTCAGTTGATTTGAATGTCACAGATAACACAAAACAGATTGATAATGCATAGAATCTGTATTAAGTTTTTACCAATGTACATGATTTCAACTTACACTTTCTCAAGTGTGCTGAAGAAGAAATTCATGGATTCTGGCCATAGAAACTAATATTCCCAAAATCGAGAGAGGCTTTGGATATCATTAAAGAAGGTTCATCTTTGAAGAACATTATATCTGTCTATCTGTCTGTCTGTCTGAATATCTATCTATGTGTGTATACATCTGTATCTATATCTATCTCTGTGTGTGTGTATATATGTATATATCTGTATCTATCTATCTGTCTATCTGTCTATCTGTCTATCTGTCTATCTATCTATCTATCTATCTATCTATCTATTAGATATATGTATATATATATATATAGATATATAGGTATATATATATATTTTACAGGAAATACAAAAAGCCAGGTTGTTCATGCATGAAGAAAGTTATTGATTGCCAACTGCCCCTGGAGTACCTTTTAAACACTCATGACTACATTATATGACTAGTTGAAATGGGCAAGGTGAATATGCGAAACAGTTAAAAACTTGCATATAAAGAAAACCCCATAGATTCTGTCAGTGTTTCTTATGTCTAATTATAAAAGGCACAGTCAAGAAGCAGTTTCTATGGAATTGTCTGACAGGACTTCATACTTTTGTGCTTATGTGCAGATGGAGTGAATATGCGTGTGTACTGCAGTGGCCTGGAATACCTGGCACTGCTGGCAGCAGCAGTGGACATTGCTGATAAGCTGGTCAATAGGTGAGTGTACAACTGCTGAAACAGTTAAGTGTTCTAATGAGCTGGTTAGGAGGATAGTACAGTGAAGTTTCATTTTATTCTTGCTGACTCATCTACTGACCATTACACCACTGGCATGTGCAGCAACAGTCAAGAGTAGTAAGAAACTCGGGGGAGAGCCAGACAGCAGATCCTCAGAGGAGAAACTCATGTCAAGCAAGTGTTATAGCTTTTAACTCCTGACACTCTGAGGGGGCTGGGCTGCATTCAGGTCATAACTCCTGGTACCCCTGTGCTGTCACTTTTTGTGTGTGTGTGTGTGTGTGTGTTTTGTTTTTGTTTTTTTGTTTTTTAGAAATTTGTCCTCGACCTGGAATCGGACCTGCGCTTCCTAGGTCATCAGGTTTATCAAGGCAAAGTCATCCTTGGGATGAGTGTCTTAACAACTTGGCTATCGGTCACCAGCAACATATGAAGTGAATATTAAGCTTTATGAAGTTCACTTTTGTTTCTCCTGGCCCAGGTCCAGCTGGAGCTCTTTTCTTCTGCTTCTGCCATTGCCAACATATTATTCTCCTGTCTGTTCTGGGCCAGCTGCTGTATAGTACCCCAGGTGTGTTTTAGGCTCTTGAGGTCTCCTTCTGGTGTTTGTCACCAACTTATTCCAGACAGAGTAAGTGAAACATCTTCAGAAGCCTGAATGCTTCAGTTCCAAATTGTGTTTGCTAATCAGCTACTTTGGCTGCAGTGATTTTTTTGTCTTAAGGGTGAAGACACAGAGATTGTGTGTGTGTGTGTGTGTGTGTGTGTGTGTGTGTGTGTGTGTGTGTGTGTGTGTGTGTGTGTGTGTGTGTGTGTGTGTGTGTGTGATCACAGTAACTTAAAAAGATGAAAAGTACAGTGAATAACGGATTCCCTGGCGTGGCAGCCGTAAAAGGCACTATCAATCAGGGGAAACTACTGCATCTTACAATGCAATGTCACAAAATCAGATAACTTCCCTTGAATATGTCCGTGAGGTTCTGCTTTGTTGTATTGTTTTCTTTCAGCAGTCCAGACAAAAAAGGCCACACCAAGAAGATAATACTTTAAAATGATATTGTATACTTTCTGTGCATTTTAAGAATCAAAATGATCGAGACGTATTCACAGTCTCCCAGTTACTGTTATTCTTTGCACTGTTTTGGTCAGTTTTGCTTACATGTATTTCAAGTGATTTGCTTCATAATTCCAGTGGTGCAGATGGAGACAGTGGCATCCCAACCAACATTATAAACCTGGCCACTGCCATACGCCTCGGTGAGACAGGGACAGAGCCTGTAGCAAATGTAAGGAATGATTTTGTTGTGTGTGTGTTTTGTTGTTGTTGTTGTTGTTGTGTGTGTGTGTGTGTGTGTTGTGTGTATGTGTGTGTGGTGTGTGTGTGGGGGTGTGTGTGTGTGTTAATTTTGAAATTCAGCATTTTAGAAGAATAGTCCTAGATCCCCATGATCACTTACTGACCTAGCCTTAATTGTGGGTAGCTGTGTGTCCACTTCAGACTCATGATGTCAGTCATATGAGCATTCTTAAGCTTTTAAAAACTGGTTTTGATGTTTCACTGGTAGTGCTTTCTTCTCGTTTGATTATTATATGTATAGAATTGCAAGGACTAGCTATATGACAGGTACAGTGGGACCTAATGCTGCTGTTCTTGAACAATGACATGTTTTGAAGTTTGAAGTTGAATTAATTGATTCATGTGAAAAGAATGCAGTAGTTAAAAAGGTGTAAGCAGTATGAAACTGATAGGATAAATGGTTTGAGCTGTTGTCACATTTACACTCACACACGCACGCACGCACGCACGCACGCACGCACGCACGCACGCACGCACGCACGCACGCACCACACGCACCACGCAGCACACACACACACACACACACACACACACACACACACACACACTCACACACATTCTCACACACATACACATTCTCACACACACACACACACACACACACACACACACACACTCACACACACACACACACACACACACACACACACACACACACACACACATCAACACAAACCCACATCTATACACAGTCAAAATAGATAGAAACTACCACACATATCATCACCATTGTCATAAAGACAGTGAAGAGTGACTGTCATGAGGGTTGCTGCTATATGACTGTAATGATTCTTCTCTTTATGATCAGAAATGTGTTACCCATTCATGTGTCTGTCTATTTATCCATCCATTCAGTCAGTCATAGTGAAGATGAGGACTGTGAATGTGATGATGGTTGTTATGATGCTGATCTTGCTAATTTTTTGGCCAGAAATGATTTGTCCATCTAATCATCTGCGCAGTCATTTATTCATTCATTTATTCATTTATTCAACCGTTCATTTACAAACTGAATCACTCATTCATTCAAGCTTTCATTTAATCATTACTTTGTTTATCTTGAAGACTGTGATTATTGCAGTTATGATTCTTCTCATTTTCCAGTCAGAAATGCCTAGTCCATTTCATTCATTCACGTTTCCATTTAAAAGCTCGTTTGATCATTCATTTTATACATTGTATGACTGGTGCCTTTTCGTGCTCTGTCTGTTTACGTGCAGTGCCTGGTACCATTTTCTACACTGAGTAACAAGATGACCAAGGGTACAGCGTTTGAGAGTCGCGCGGAGGAGAACAGTCGCCATAAGGAGGAGGCAAGAAAGATGGTAGAACTGATGGCTAAGCTTGAGCAAGAAATGCAGGAAGAGGGTGAGAGCAAATCCAACCAGAAGAAGGCGTCTGTATGCCATGTTTTGTGATCCGTGCCCGGAGCCCAGAAAACAGACATTTGATGCTTTGACTCCCGCACCCTATCCACCACCTACAAAAACTTATCCCTTTGATTCCATACCAGCACAGCAAAAACGTAACCCTTTGATTTCTTTACCCTATCCACCAGCTTCCTGCAGAAAGGGTGAAGAATTCAAAGGGTTAAGTTTCTGCTGTGCTAGTATGATTGGCAGTGCAGGATGCTGGTATACAGGGTGCGGGAATCAAAGTTTTAAAGAAAGTGACGAGGCTGTTGAAGTGATGATAGTTGATTAAACCACTTTACTTGGCATAGTGGTTTTTTTTTTATAAATGATTTATTTTTTGTGTTTTTGTTTACATCTTATTGGTTTACAGTATTCAAGAAGTTGTATATAGTTATTTACATATTTACATACATATATACATACATATACATACATACATACATACATACATACATACATAATACATACGTACATACATACATGTATTCATGCATACCTACATACATACAAATTTACTTACATGCATACATACATACATACATACTTACATACTTACACATCCATCCATCCATCGTAATCATAGTTTTCATCATGTATGCACAGTGCATATATACATATTGATGTATGCATACATCAATATGCATAGTTGATGAAAACTACAATCATGATACATTTTGCAAGCAGTCGTGTTTTAAACAGGGTATCTTGAGTTTTTGATTGTACAAACATTTAATCTGAATAAATAAGAGACCATGATTTCTGAGTAGCATATACCCCCACCCGAAGGATCGATCAACAAATATATATTCATGATGCCTGATACTTTCCTCGATATTACAGTAAATATTTCTATTGGGTGAGGGAATTACTCGTACGTCTGATTTGATTAAGAATATTCGTTCAGTCAGCTTACACATCTGATTTAATCCATTTTATGTTGTAGCTGACCACATATCTCCTCTCCTGGCACAACTTCACTGGCTCCCTGTATCAAAGCGCATACAGTACAAACTAGACACCATGTGCTACAAAAGCCTCAATAACGCAGCCCCCCATTACCTGTCAAGCCTACTTGAGATCTATGTTCCCTCACGTACCCTCCGCTCTGCCTCCGATCCTCTGACTTTTCGCTTTCCACGCACCAAGCTCAATACCTATGGTCCACGAGCCTTCTCTGTTTCTGGTCCACTTTCCTGGAACAAACTTCCTCTCTCTGTCCGTCAGCAACCTACTTTTGTCTCCTTCAAGTCCGCTCTCAAAACTCACCTTTTCTCCTCTGCATAAAATCCTGACCTCACTCATCCCCCCTCTGTAGCCTGTCTCCACTCGGAGGGGAATCACATTGTAATATATATTTGTATATAATATGCTCTCTATAATTTTCCATTGCTTTTATTCTTTTTCCCCATTTATAGCCATGTGTAAGTGTGTGTGTGCACGCGTGCGTAAGTGTATGTTCAGCGCTTAGATTTGATTTTTATCGAGATTTTGCGCTATATAAATATTGTAATTATTATTATTATTATTAGTAAC
Organism: Monoplex corrugatus; assembly: GCA_030674185.1. Classification (NCBI taxonomy): domain Eukaryota; kingdom Metazoa; phylum Mollusca; class Gastropoda; order Littorinimorpha; family Ranellidae; genus Monoplex; species Monoplex corrugatus. Next base: position 31,326,444 of record JAPXFY010000012.1, read on the forward strand.
CTAATTATTATGTTACCAATGATTTTATATGGAAATCATGTGTTTTAAACTTGTTGTAACTTATATGTACAAACAAGGTGTATTTTCGTACATTATTTGCATGTTTCAGATAATGTTTTAATAGATGAATCTCAGGTATATTCTTTCCAGTTTTGAGTTTATAAATCAGTGGCACACCCCCAAAAAAAAAACAACAACAACTACAACAACAACAAAAAACTGTTTTCACTTAGCTGAACTGAACCTGCGTTTGGGCAGTTGTTCATACCTGTGATTAGCAGTTCCCAAAAGGTTTTTATATGTGAGCATTCCCAGAAAATATTTTGTGTGCTGTCACATTCTACATTACAACATGAACCTGTGCACCTATGTATAGTACCTGTATTTGCTAAGACAAGATTTATGAACATATGCAACTGTGTGCAGTACCCATATTTACTAAGACAAGATTAATGACTGAGATTCTATGAATTTCATTTTTAATGCTCAGTGGTACAACTGCATGCCAATAATTTTCCCTTAGAAAACAGTCTTTTTTTTCATGACATGTTCTCAGATTGTGATGTACACAATAAAGCCTTCATTGTTTATAATATTGTCATATAGGTTGGTTGTACATGAAGAATATTTGTTTCATATGTATAAATTGATGTCATTTCTTCACCACATTGGTTGTTGATGTTTGATTGTTGTACAGCAAAATATATAGTTTGAGAAAAAAATCATAAAAGGATGTTGACATATGCTCAGATCTTGATGTTCATTTTTGAATCTCCGATGTATAAAATGTCATTGTGTGTGTATGTATGCTGTATGGAGTTTGTGTGATGGCGATGTCTTTTCATAGGTATATGACTTTTTTTTTCCAACTCTTTCATGCATGTTTTAGTGTCCTTAGTTATGTTCAAGTTTATCTTCAGGTATGTTTTTTAAATCCCCTGTGTGATAAATTGGAGGGAGTGGTAGAGGCTTGGGGCATCTTAGATTATGTGTGCAAATGCATTGATCGGTGCGCATAATTTTCTGTTCCTTATTTTCCTGTTGAAGTACTGTGTTTGTGTTGAAACGGTTATAGTGCTGATATGGCTGTACGCAGTCGGATGGGCTTTCAACAAAAATAACAGTAACAGTATGGGTTACAACACTACTTTTCCTCTCTTGGGGCTGTGATTACGTACCTGTGCTTAGTTGATCACACCTTATGCAGTGATTGTAATGATCACAGAAACTGTTCAATGTATGAGGACATATACCACATGCCTTACTTCTGTTTTAAATGATGTCCATGGGCATATAACTGCCGGGGTCAGTACTGTGTGCATTTGCCATTGCAGGATACAACAAAGCTATTCTCACGTACTACCTCATACGTTTAGACAGTGTGTCGCATGGGTAACAATTACGTGAGTATGTGATATGGTAACAACAGTAGCATTTACTGTTCAGATTTGGTTGATGAGTCACTGACATTCTTGTGCAAATTTTCTATCAAGATTATTTCGAATGACCAGTGGTTTTCATGATTTGATCACAAATATATTACATGTTATCATATCTGCCTGTTTCTATTTTCTAAAAACTTACCTTGAGATACCTCCTCTGTCGTTGGTTTTTCAATGAAAATATGCAAGGTACAAGAAATTTTAATGCCAAGTCCATAAAGAGAATGAGGAATAGAGAGAATGAGGACTTCTTACGAACTGACTTAATGTTCACTATATTCATTATCATGTTCACTCACTTCTTGACATTTTGACAAAATGGCTGTTATAAACTGTTGATAAATAATTTGCATTATCAAGTGTGATAAAATGTTAGGTTGTTACGAACAACAAATTGATGATAATGGCTAACAATTTCAACGTTTTGTATAATGGTTTTTAGAATGTATTCTGTGAGAGCATTAAAAGAAAAGGGAAGGAGATTTTGAGCTGTTTGTTGTACGACACTTTGATTTTTTTGTTTGTTTGTTTGTGGACTGTGAGGTGGAATGAATTATTCTGTTTTGTTTTACTGATTAAGAATATGTAAATAGTGCCTGCATGGCGAGAATAGCTTCTTTAACTCTTTCTGTACGTTAAGGGTTTTCAGACTCGACGCAGGGTTCATATGCGACCTATTTGGAACAGGTGGTAAGGTCAGTAAAACACTTGTAGATATGTTTGTGTTCTACATAGAACAAAAAGGTTGGTATTGGGTTGTGCAGAATTGAATTCTAAACAACATACACTAATAACATCATAATTTTCATTGTGATGTAAAAGAAACAGAACTCAACGGGATAGGCGTGGTCTCTTTGCAGAACAAGAAAGCCCTTCATGATCGTCAACACTCGCTTCTTCTGACTCTGCACTAAAGCTATCATCACTGTCATTGGCAGCTATTTCATCATCACTTTTGTCAAAAATTTCTGAAAAAGTACGACAGCCCTGAACAGCAGTGAGCCTAACAGGACGCCAACTGCCTGACGGCCATGGCAACTCAACTTACGAAACTGAAAACATCAACAAACGGGGCGCACACACACACACGCACACACACACACACACACCGGCCCACACACACACACACACACACGCACACCACACACACACGCCACACACACACACACACACACACACACACACACACACACACACACACACACACACACACACACACACACACACACACACACATACACACACACACACACACACACAAACACGTGGAAAAATGACTGAAAAGAAAGAGGAAGTATCTGACTGTCGTTATCTGCTGTCATGCGGTTGTATGTCGTTAAATGGGGAAGAACGGACAGTAAAAAGTGACGAACCGTGCCATTTTGAAAGTCAGCCGAGCCGCTCACAGCGGCCCGTCGTACAGGGAGAGTTAAGGAATCCGCCGTGTAGTGCTTTTTTCTCATATCGTACAAGTCCCAGCAATCGAGGAGGAGGTGTCGGATCTAACGGCTCATCACTCAGTATACACCATGGTGCTTCTTCATTTTTCAAAAGGTACGAGTCGGTCTTCACTAGAGAAAATGACAGCAACATCCCATCAGGAACGCCCTCCCTGCAATGCCTGAGATCACGATCGATGAGGAAGGGGTACGCAAATTGCTGAAGAACATCAACCCATATAAAGCAGCGGGACCAGATGAGATCCCAGCAAAAGTGTTAAAAGAATGCGCAGATGAGATCGCGCCCCTGCTTTCCACCATTTTCACTAAATCATTGGCAGATGGATGTGTACCAGACGACTGGAAAAAGGCGAACATGACGGCAGCATTCAAGAAGGGCAACCGTAACTCTGCTGCCAACTACAGACCGGTCTCCCTCACCAGCATCTGCTGCAAGATACAAGAACACATCATTGCAAGCAACATCATGCGCCATCTGACCCAACATGACATCCTTGACGACTCCCAGCATGGGTTTAGAGCCAGAAGGAGTTGCAAAACCCAACTGCTGACATTATTCCACGACGTCGCCAAAAACCAGGACAGTAAACAACAGACAGACATGGTAATCTTGGACTTTTCCAAAGCCTTTGACAAGGTCCCTCACAAACGCCTCCTCTGTAAGCTGGACCATTATGGTATACGAGGATCGACGTTGGACTGGATCAAGGCCTTTCTTTCCGACCGCTCCCAGATCGTCATAGTTGAAGGCCAAAAATCTGAGCCGGCACCTGTCATCAGCGGAGTCCCACAGTGGACAGTTCTAGGACCCATCCTATTTCTTATCTTCATCAACGATCTGCCTCAGAACATCAAGGCCAGCATCAGATTGTTCGCTGATGACTGTATAGTCTATTCCACCGTAAAGACTATCCAAGACTGCAAGACGCTCCAACGAGATCTTAACACACTGTCCGAGTGGGAGCAGCGTTGGGGGATGGACTTTCACCCAGAAAAATGTAATGTCCTGATTTGTTCAACGTCAAGAAACCCCATCAACTTCAACTACAAATTAAAAGGACACACTCTCGAACAGTGAACAGCTCGAAATATCTTGGCGTCGACATAAGAGGTGACCAACAAGACCAACAGCATCGTAGGCTTTCTGAAAAGAAATCTGAAAATATCCAACAAAACCACCAAAAACAATGCTTACCTAACCCTTGTGCGCCCACACCTGGAATATTGCTAATCAGTTTGGAATCCGTACAAAGCAGGCCAAAAGAAAAAGATTGAAATGGTGCAAAGAAGAGCAGCACGTTATGTATGCAATGATTATGGTTGGACCAGCAGCGTAACATCCATGCTGCAAGAACTAGGTTGGGAATCCCTTGAATCACGGCGGAACAGGCAAAGGCTAACTTTTGATGTATAAGATTGTTAATGGCACTGTGGACATCCCCCCAGACAAATTCCTCAAGAAAGGACCCACCAAAACAAGATCAAACCACCGACACAGATTTGTTCATCTCAGCTCCTCTTCTGACCCATACAAGTTCAGCTTCTTCCCATCAACCATTCCCGCCTGGAACTCCCTGCCTGCAACAGCAGCAGAGGCTCCTTCCTTGGTATCATTCAAGAGGGAGCTCAACAAAATCCCAGTTTAGACTCCCCCGCCCCCCTCAACTAGCCTAACGGTAAATGAAGGATAGGGTTGTGCCGGTCCAGGTCTAGACCTGGGGGTCGCTACGATTACCGGATAAGCCTGTCCAGATACCAGGTTGGGCTGGTTGGGTCCCCCCCCTCCTCCCCCCCCCCCTTTTTTTTGGGTTTTTTTTTTGCCTTCCGCAACACGCTGCCCCGGAGCTGAACTCAGGAGTAGGCGGTTGGGGTTTTGAGGCCACCTTAGATCCCCCTCTATTCTTTTGTTGTCCCAAATAGACCTATTTTTGTGTTTTATCCTACGCCTCTGTGCACACAGGTCAACAGTAGTTAAGGATGACGGCTGACCTTACATATTGAAGATTGAAGAGTAGGATGTGTGACCCGTGCGTAACCTACATAACACTGTCTCTTACGGTTTCCTGCAGCAGATGCGAGAATTTCTTTCAAGTTAGGGCGATTTGGAAAAGTTTATCTGTCTGTTCATTCCAATCCTCCTGCCACAGATTTCTTACGTAACTATGTAACATTAAAAATAAACCAATCTTCGTTAATAAACATTAAAAATAAACCAGTCGTAGTACGCCGATTTTCGTGTATAATCATCAAAAATAAAGCAATTTCAATTACAAACATTGACACAAACCAAACTCAACTACGGTAATTGAAATGAACCAATGTCAATCACGAACACTGAAATGAACAAATCCCAATTATGAGCATCGAAATAAACAGTATCAACTATGAACATTGAAATAAACCAATCTCAATTACGAACACAAAAATGAACAAATCCCAATTATGAGCATCGAAATAAACAGTATCAACTATGAACATTGAAATAAACCAATCTCAGTCACGAACATTATGATAAACATATTTGTATGTATGGGTAAACATTATTAGTTTATATTCATTTATGCGTGCTTACTAATGTGTGTTTTATGATGTGTGTATGTGGTGCATCAGTGCCTCTGTCTGTATTACATGTATACTCACTGTCTTGTAAAATGTTTACTGCACAATGAATCCAAATGAGTTTGGACAATAGTGCTATACAAGATTAATTAATTGTTATTGTTAAACGGATCTCAGATACAAACATTGAAATATACCAGGATAAAAAACCTCATTCAAATTATTATTGTTAAACGGATCTCAGATACAAACACTGAAATATACCAGGATAAAAAACCTCATTCAAATTATTATTGTTAAACGGATCTCAGATACAAACATTGAAATATACCAGGATAAAAAACCTCATTCAAATTATTATTGTTAAACGGATCTCAGATACAAACACTGAAATATACCAGTCTAAGTTATAAACATTAGGATAAAACAACCGCAGTCAAATTATTATTAAACAGATCTCGGGTATAAACATTGAAATATACCAGTCAACCAGATTATTATTAAGCGGATCTCACATTCAAACACTGAAATATACCAGTCTAAGTTATGAACATTAGGATAAAAGCAACGGCCGTCAAATTATTATCAAACAGATCTCAGATACAAACATTGAAATATACCAGTCTATGTTATAAACATCAGGAATAAACACCTCTTTCAAGAACCAGAACAAACACGAAAAAAGAATAAGAACGCGTATTTAATACAAGGCAAGACAGGCGCAAATTTTCGGCCAACTGGCCTTTGTCAAGCTTCAGATCACAAACAAACTAACACCAGATACAAAAATTAGGAGAAAAAGACTGAAACTTCCGCCGGAACAGCAGGGAAGTTTCAGTCTTTTTCTCCTAATTCTTGTATCTATAAAAAGTCTTCTGTTGTAATTCCCCCCCCCCTCCCTCTTCCCAAGGCCATGTATAATAAATTGTGCACTCACAAGGAGAGGTTTGTGGTCTAAATTTGATGAAGATCCATCCATAAAGGCCGAAAAATCGTTTTAGATGCATATAGTTCGTCCGGACTTGTACGATTAGGCGAGCGTGTTTGTACGTGCACGCATTCACGCACATACACGTATATACACACATACGAGGGCGCGCGCACGCGTACATACATCACACACACACACACACACACACACACACACACACACACACACACACACACACACACACCACACACACACACACACACCACAGCACTCACAGACACAGCAGCACACACACACACACCACACACGCACTCACAGACACAGACACGCATGCACACACATACACCCACACGAAACCAATCAAAAATCAGATAAAATCGAATAAAACATTGAAAATAGATAAGCTAAAATAAAATGACAAAGACGAGAAAAGAAATAATAAAAAAAAAAGAATAAAATGACACACACACACACACACAAAAGATAAGATAAACTAAGACAAAATGAAATAAAAAAAAATGAAATAAAAAAAAAAGGAAAATGTCAACCACAAAAAAAAAGAAAAAAAAAGAAAAAACCTTAACAAACCAACAAACCAACAAACGAACAAACAATACCACAAAAAACACCTCAACCCTCCCCCACCCACACCCCACCCACGTTGGAAACATCAATAACTGAGACATGTCCACCGTCAGGACACGTAGAGGCCTAGTAATATGCTTTTGTGGCAGATGGCCTGTCTGTTATATATACATGACTGTATATCTGCATTGTCTTAGAGCAGAAGACAGCTGCAGTTGCCGAGTTGACTTGATAATTATTGATTCTGCCGTACACATGAGCGATGACCCAAGGTGTAGTAGTGTAGTCGGCGATGCACATGCATGCAGGTTGATGCATGTCCAGTAACGTGAGAAATGACTTGGTTGTGTGTGGATGGCCTCGCCAACGTGCATGTGACCACCTCTCGTCACGTTTTGGGGCCAACTGCGTAGGCTAGCTGCTGAATATTTATTATTCTGTCGTGTGCATAACGGCATGCGTTCACTGACCTATGTAATCTGTGTGTGTGTGTGTGTGTGTGTGTGTGTGTGTGTGTGTGTGTGTGTGTGTGTGTTGTGTGTGTGTGTGTATGCATGTATGTATGTATGTATGTATGTACGTACGTACGTACGTACGTACGTACGTATGTATGTATGTATGTATGTCTCTGTCTTTGTCTCTGTCTCTGTCTCTGTCTCTCTCTGTCTCTGTCTCTCTCTGTCTGTCTCTCTCTCTAAATCTCTTTGTCTCTTGTCTCTCTCTCTCTCATTCTTTCTTTCTGTATTCTTCATCATCATCATCAGGTGCCCTACCGCGTGGCGTTGGCGATCATGGACTTCCATCTGTCTCCATCTCTTGTTGCCTCAAGCATCTCTTCCACCCTCCCTGTCTTCAGCCACTCT
>JAPXFY010000012.1:31349283-31351783 GCA_030674185.1 Monoplex corrugatus
ATGGCCGCCATGGCCAGATCCGCGCCTGTGAAAAAGGCCAGAAAATGCCTGATTACGATTCTCCTTTTTCTGGTGGAAAATGATAGAATAGAATGCAAAGGTATGATTTGTGCTCATTTTACTGGTTTTCGACCCTCCAAATCTACTGAAACAGGCCGATAAGAATGATTTGTATTTTTCAAAAGTTTTCAAGATCATTAACTTTGGAGGCCATTTTGTTATAAAAATAGTCTTCAATCAACAGGGGCAGAGAAAATGGCCTCACTTTTGAAAAATTGAAATCACTCTTATCGACATGTTTCAGTAGATTTGGAGCGTCCAAAACCACTAAAATGAGCAGAAATCATACCTCTGCATTCTATGTTGTTTTTTTCCACCACAAAAAAAGGAGTATAGCAGTCATTTTTCTGGTCTTTTTCACAGACGTGGACATTTTCTCGTACACTGTTGATAGGAGACTAATTTGGACGGTAAACTGGAGCTCGGCATGCTCGAAATACCATGATGAGATGTTTCACAAAGGTAGTTTGGGATTGTCACTATTTGGTCCATGCCTGTGAAAAAGATTAGAAAAATGGCTGATTGCGATACTCCTTTTTTGTGGTGGAAAAAAACAACATAGAATGCAGAGGTATGATTTCTGCTCATTTTAGTGGTTTTGGACGCCCCAAACCTACTGAAACAGGCCGAGAAGAGTGATTTGTATTTTTCAAAAGTTTTCAAAATCATTAACTCTGGAGACCATTTTCTCTGCCACTGTTGATTGAAGACTAATTTGGATCGTAAATTTCACTCGGCATGCTCAAAACACCCAGATGAGATGTGTCACAAGGGTAGGTTCGGAGGGTCGAAAACCACCAGAAGGAGCTCAAATCATACCTTTCCATTCTATTCGAAAATTTTCCACCAGAAAAAGTAGAATCGCTGTCAGTCATTTTTCTGGTCTTTTTCACAAGCGCGGACCTGTCCATGACGGCGTTTTTGCACAAAAAAGAGACTACGTAATCTATCCTTGTGACAGATTTCAGCAGGGGATTTTGAGCTTACCAGGTCCAAATTTGCCATCCAAAGCAGCCTCCGATCAACAGTTGCCCAGAAAATGGCCTAGAAATTTTAAGCGCTCCTGAAAAATTTTGAAAATTCGAAATCACACTTATCGGCCTCTTCCACTAGATTCGGAATGTCCAAAACCACTAAAATGAGCAGAAGTCATACCTCTGCATTATATGTATCATTTTCCACCAGAAAAAGCAAATTTGAAATCGGTCATTTTCCCAACATTTGTGGACCATAGCGGTCATTTTGGTCCAAAAAAGTGACCATCCGAACCTACCCTTGTGAAACATCTCATCTGAGTGATAAGCCGTTTCCTTGGCAACTGTTGAACAGAGACTACTTTGGATAGTACATACCTTGATGATATGTGTCACAGGTGTAGGTTAGGATGGTTGCTTTTTGATGTAAAATGTCCGCCATGGTCATTGCCGCGCTTGTGAAAAAGGCCAGAAAAATGACCGATTGCGAATGTGCTTTTTCTGGTGCAGAATGATATAATCGAATGCAGAGGTATGATTTCTGCTCTTTTGTTTTTAGTGGTTTTTGGACACTCCAAACCTACTGAAACAGGCCAATAAGTGTGATCTCTAGTTTTCAAAATTTTTGAAGATCACTAACTTTGGAGGCCATTTTCACGCTACTGTTGATGGGAGACTAATTTGGATGGTAAATTTGAGCTCAGTATGCTCGAAATACCACGATGAGATGTGTCACAAGGGTAGGTTCGGAGGGTCGAAAACTATCAAACCGAGCACAAATCATACATTTCCATTCTATTCTAAAATTTTCCACCAGAAAAAATAGAATTGCTGTCAATCATTTTTCTGGTCTTTTTCAAAGGTGCGGACATGTCCATGACAGCATTTTTGCACAAAAAAGAGACCACTCTAATCTACCCTTGTGACAGATTTCAGCAGGGGATTTCGAGCATACTAAGTCCAAAATTGCCATCCAAAGCAGTCTCCGATCAACAGTTGCCGAGAAAAATGGCCTAGAAATTTTAAGCGCTCCTGAAAAATTTTGAAAATTCGAAATCACACTTTTCGGCCTCTTCCACTAGATTCGGAATGTCCAAAACCACTAAAATGAGCAGAAATCATACCTCTGCATTCTATGCTATCATTTTCCACCAGATAAAGCAAATTTGAAATCGGTCATTTTTCCAACATTTTTCACAGGCGCGTGCGGACCATAGCGGTCATTTTTGTCCAAAAAGTGACCATCCGAACCTACCCTTGTGACACATCTCATCTGGGCAACAAGCCGTTTTCTTGGCAACTGTTGATCAGAGACTAATTTGGATAATATATTTGGACTCGGCGTGCTCGAAATAACCTGATGTGATGCGTCCCAAGGGTAATTTCGGAAGCTCATCTTTTGGTACAAAATGGCCACCATGGTCAGGTCCGCGCCTATGAAAAATTTCAGAAAATTGACCAGTTGC
>JAPXFY010000012.1:31356783-31379283 GCA_030674185.1 Monoplex corrugatus
GCTCACTGTGCTATGACTAACTGTACAATGGCTCACTGTACTATTGCTCACTGTACTATGGCTAACTGTACTATGCCTCACTGTACTATGGCTAACTGTACTATGCCTCACTGTACTATGCCTCACTGTACTATGCCTCACTGTACTATGGCTGATTGTACTATGCCTCACTGTACTATGCCTCACTGTACTATGCCTCACTGTACTATGCCTCACTGTACTATGGACCACTGTACTATGCCTCGCTGTACTATGCCTCACTGTACTATGGCTAACTGTACTATGCCTCACTGTACTATGGACCACTGTACTATGCCTCACAGTACTATGGCTAACTGTACTATGGCTCACTGTACTATGACTGACTGTACTATGGCTCACTGTACTATGGCTAACTTCACTATGGCTCACTGTACTATCACTAACTGTACTATGGCTCACTGTACTATGGCTTACTGTACAATGGCTCACAGTACTATGGCTCACTGTACTATGGCTCACTGTACTATGGCTCACTGTACTAATGCTCACTGTACTATGGCTAACTGTATTGTGGCTCACTGTACTATGGCTCACAGTACTATGGACCACTGTACTATGGCTGACTGTACTATGGCTAACTGTACTATGGCTCACTGTACTATGGCTGACTGTACTATGGCTAACTGTACTATGGACCACTGTACTATGGCTGACTGTACTATGGCTGACTGTACTATGGACCACTGTTCTATGGCTAATTGTACTATGGCTAACTGTACTATCACTAACTGTACTATGGCTAACTGTACTATGGCTAACTGTACTATCACTAACTGTATTATGGCTCACTGTACTATGGCTGACTGTACTATGGCTAACTGTACTATGGCTCACTGTACTATGGCTGACTGTACTATGGCTAACTGTACTATGGACCACTGTACTATGGCTGACTGTACTATGGCTGACTGTACTATGGACCACTGTTCTATGGCTAACTGTACTATGGCTAACTGTACTATCACTAACTGTACTATGGCTAACTGTACTATGGCTAACTGTACTATCACTAACTGTACTATGGCTCACTGTACTATGGCTCACTGTACTATGGCTAACTGTACTATGGCTCACTGTACTATGGCTAACTGTACTATGGCTAACTGTACTATGGCTAACTGTACTATGGCTCACTGTACTATGGCTCACTGTACTATGGCTAACTGTACTATGGCTCACTGTACTATGGCTAACTGTACTATGGCTAACTGTACTATGGCTCACTGTACTATGGCTAACTGTACTATGGCTAACTGTACTATGGCTAACTGTACTATGGCTAACTGTACTATGACTCACTGTACTATGGCTAACTGTACTATGGCTAACTGTACTATGGCTAACTGTACTATGGCTAACTGTACTATGGCTCACTGTACTATGGCTCACTGTACTATGGCTAACTGTACTATGGCTAACTGTACTATGGCTAACTGTACTATGGCTTACTGTACAATGGCTAACTGTGCTATCACTAACTGTACTATGGCTGACTGTACTATGGCTAACTGTACTATGGCTAACTGTACTATGGCTAACTGTACTATAGCTAACTGTACTATGGCTAACTGTACTATGGCTCACTGTACAATGGCTCACTGTACTATGGCTCATTGTACTATAGCTAACTGTACGATGGCTAACTGTACTATGGCTCACTGTACTATGGCTAACTGTACTATGGCTAATCATGCTATAGCTCACTGTACTATGGCTAATCATGCTATGGCTCACACTACTATGGCTCACTTTACTATGGCTCACAGTGCTATAGCTCACCATACTATGGCTCACTTAACTATGGCTCACCATGTTATAGCTCACTGTACTACGGTTCATTGTACTATGGCTCACTGTACTATGGCTCATTATAATATGGTTCACTGTGCTATGGTTCACTGTACTGTGGCTAAATGTACTATGGCTAACTGTACTATGGCTCACTGTACTATGGCTCATTGTACTATAGCTAACTGTACGATGGTTAACTGTACTATGGCTCACTGTACTATGGCTAACTGTACTATGGCTAATGATGCTATGGCTCACTGTACTATGGCTAACTTCACTATGGATCACTGTACTATCACTAACTGTACTGTGGCTCACTGTACTATGGCTAGCTGTACTATCACTAACTGTACTATGGCTCACTGTACTATGGCTAGCTGTACTATGGCTCACTGTACTATCACTAACTGTACTATGGCTCACTGTACTATGGCTAACTGTACTATGGCTAATCATGCTATGGCTCACTGTACTATGGCTAACTTCACTATGGATCACTGTACTATCACTAACTGTACTATGGCTAACTGTACTATGGCTCACTGTACTATCACTAACTGTACTATGGCTAACTTCACTATGGCTCACTGTACTATCACTAACTGTACTATCACTAACTGTACTATGGCTAACTTCACTATGGCTAACTTCACTATGGCTCACTGTACTATCACTAACTGTATTATCACTAACTGTACTATGGCTAACTTCACTATGGCTCACTGTACTATGGCTAACTTCACTATGGCTCACTGTACTATGGCTAACTTCACTATGGCTCACTGTACTATGGCTAACTTCACTATGGCTCACTGTACTATCACTAACTGTACTATGGCAAACTTCACTATGGCTCACTGTACTATCACTAACTGTACTATGGCTAACTTCACTATGGCTCACTGTACTATCACTAACTGTACTATGGCAAACTTTACTATGGCTCACTGTACTATCACTAACTGTACTATCACTAACTGTACTATGGCTCACTGTACTATGGCTAACTGTACTATGGCTCACAGTACTATCACTAACTGTACTATGGCTAACTTCACTATGGCTCACTGTACTATCACTAACTGTACTATCACTAACTGTACTATCACTAACTGTACTATCACTAACTGTACTATGGCTAACTTCACTATGGCTCACTGTACTATCACTAACTGTACTATCACTAACTGTACTATGGCTCACTGTACTATGGCTAACTGTACTATCACTAACTGTAGTATGGCTAACTTCACTATGGCTCACTGTACTATGGCTCACTGTACTATGGCTCACTGTACTATCACTAACTGTACTATCACTAACTGTACTATGGCTCACAGTACTATGGCTAACTGTACTATGGCTCAGTGTACTATGGCTAACTTCACTATGGCTTACTGTACTATGGCTCACTGTACTATCACAAACTGTACTATGGCTCACAGTACTATGGCTAACTGTACTATCACTAACTGTACTATGGCTAACTGTACTATGGCTCATTGTACCATGGCTAACTGTACTTATGGCTTACTGTACTATGGCTCACTGTACTATGGCTAACTGCACTATGGCTTACTGTACTATGGCTCACTGTACCATGGCTAACTTCATTATGGCTTACTGTGCTATGGCTCACTGTACTATCACTAACTGTACTATGGCTCACAGTACTATGGCTAACTGTACTACTAATAATAATAATTACAATATTTATATAGCGCAAAATCTTGATAAAATCAAATCTAAGCGCTGAAGCAGACACACACGCAAGCACGCACGCACGCACGCACGCACACACACGCAAGCACACACACACACACACACACACACACACACACACACACACACACACACACGCATGGCTATAAATGGGGAGAAAGAATAAAAGCAATAAAAGCAAGAATAAAACCAATGGAAAATTATAGAGAGCATAGCATATACAATTATATATTATAACCATGTGATTCCCTCCGAGCGGAGACAGGCTGCAGATGGGGGGGGGGGGGGGGGGGGTTGAGTGAGTTTAGGATTTTATGCGGAGGAGAAAAGGTGAGTTTTGAGAGCGGACTTGAAGGAGACAAAAGTAGGTTGCTGACGGACTGAGAGAGGAAGTTTGTTCCAGGAGAGTGGACCAGAAACAGAGAAGGCTCGTGGACCATAGGTATTGAGCTTAGTGCGTGGAAAGCGAAAAGTCAGAGGATCGGAGGCAGAGCGGAGGGTACGTGAGGGAACATAGATCTCAAGTAGGCTTGACAGGTAATCGGGGGCTGCGTTATTGAGGCTTTTGTAGCACATGGTGTCTAGTTTGTACTGTATGCGCTTTGATACAGGGAGCCAGTGAAGTTGTGCCAGGAGAGGAGATATGTGGTCAGCTTTTTTCTTTTTGAGTACAAGGCGTACAGCATTGTTTTGAATGCGCTGTAGGATGTGAATGGTGGAGGCAGGAAGACCAGACAGGAGTGAATTGCAATAGTCAATGCGAGACATTATGAAGGAGAGAAACGAGTTTTGCAGTTGTTTCGACAGAGAGATACTTCCTGATCAGCCTTATACGATGGAGATGATAGTAGCAGGATCTGGCAGTTTGAGTAACAAAGTTGTTCATGGAGAGGGTAGAGTCAATGCAGACACCAAGGTTTTTAGCTGAATCAGAAATTGGGACTGACGTGTTACATAATGGGAGAGAAAGAGGAGGCAGCTGAGAAAGTTTCTGACGGGTGCCAATGAGGATAGCTTCTGTACTATCACTAACTGTACTATGGCTCACTGTACCATGGCTAACTTCACTATGGCTTACTGTACTATGGCTCACTGTACTATCACAAACTGTACTATGGCTCACAGTACTATGGCTAACTGTACTATCACTAACTGTACTATGGCTAACTGTACTATGGCTCACTGTACCATGGCTAACTGCACTATGGCTTACTGTACTATGGCTCACTGTACCATGGCTAACTTCACTATGGCTTACTGTACTATGGCTCACTGTACTATCACTAACTGTACTATGGCTCACAGTACTATGGCTAAATGTACAATGGCTAACTGTACTATGGCTAAATGTACTATGGCTAAATGTACTATGGCTCACCATGCTAGGGTTCAAAATGCTATGACTCACCATGCTGTGGCTCACCATACTATGGCTTCCCGTATCATAGTTTATCATGCTTTGGTTCACCGTGCTATAGCTCATCATGTTATTGCTCACCGTACTATGGCTCACTGTGCTATGTCTCACTATGCTATGCCTCACCATGCTACAGCTCACCATGCTGTGGCTCATCATGCTATGGCTCACTGTACTATGGCTCATCATGCTATGGCTCATCATGCTGTGGCTCACCAAGCTATGGCTCACTGTGCAATGATCACATGATGTGACTCACCAGTACGATGTTTCACCATGCTATGACTCACCGTACTGTGGCTCACCACGCTATGGCTCACCGTACTGTGGCCCACCATGCTATGGCTCACTGTACTATGGCTTACCATGTTATGGCTCACCGTACTGTGGCTCACCAAACAATGACTCTCCGTACTAACAATGCTCCTCGTTCTATGGCTCTTCTTGTCTCTGACAGTCACCAAATCCAGCCAATGGGATTAACCGTACCACATGGTAATGAAAAAGGTGATCTGATCCGATCGGATCATTACTGACGACTGACAGATAGACAGATTTAAATTAATGCGACAATTATGTTGTCTGAAGCTAACGCCCTGTAGGTTGAATCGTTTCGTCTCGTCACTTTTTTTTTGTCCACCTTTCTCCATCCTCCCCCCCTACTGCCACCTTGTTGTTTTCGTGTCAAAACTCCTGGCAGTCAGCGAGTTAATGGGGAAGGGATGGAAGGGGGAGGGGAGAGAGGGAGGGAGAGAGAAAGGGGGGAGGGAGAGAGAGAGGGAGAGAGAAGGGGAGAGAGAGACACACACAGACAGACAGAGGCAGAGGAGAGAGAGAGAGAGAGAGAGGAGAGAGAGAGAGAGAGAGAGAGAGACAGACAGACAGACATAGAGACGAAGAGAGAGAGAGAGAGAGAGAGAGAGAGAGAGAGAGAGAGAGAGACAGACAGACAGACAGACAGACAGAGAGCAAGAAAGAAGAAGAGGAAGAAGAAGAAGAAGAAGAATTGCGAAGAAGAAGAATTGCGAAGAAGAATTGCGAAGAAGAATTGCGAAGAAGAAGAAGAAGAAGAAGAAGAAGAAGAATTGCGAAGAATTGCGAAGAAGAATAATAATTATGAAGAAGAATTGCGAAGAAGAAGAATTGCGAAGAAGAAGAAGAAGAAGAAGAAGAATTGCGAAGAATTGCGAATAAGAAGAATTGCGAAGAAGAATTGCGAAGAAGAATTGCGAAGAAGAAGAAGAATTGAGAAGAAGAATTACGAAGAAGAATTGCGAAGAAGAAGAATTGCGAAGAAAGAATTGAAGAAGAAGAAGAATTGCGAAGAAGAATGAAGAAGAAATTGCGAAGAAGAAGAATTGCGAAGAAGAATTGCGAAGAAGAAGAAGAAGAATTGCGAAGAAGAAGAAGAAGAAGAATTGCGAGAAGAAGAATGGAAGAAGAATTGCGAAGAAGAAGAATTGGAAGAAGAAGAATTGCAAAGAAGAAGAATTGCGAAGAAGAAGAAGAAGAAGAATTGCGAAGAAGAATTGCGAAGAAGAGAAGAAAGAATTGCGAAGAAGAAGAAGAAGAATTGCGAAAAGAAGAAGAAGAAATTGCGAAGAAGAATTGCGAGAGAAGAAGAATTGCGAAGAAGAGAGAAGAATTGCGAAGAAGAATTGCGAAGAATTGCGAAGAAGAAGAAGAAGAATTGCGAAGAAGAAGAAGACGAAGAAGAGAGAATTGCGAAGAAGAAGAAGAAGAAGAATGGAAGAAGAAGAAGGAATTGCGAAGAAGAAGAAGAATTGCGAAGAAGAAATTGCGAAGAAGAAGAAGAGAAGAAGAATTGCGAAGAAGAAAAAATTGCGAAGAAGAAGAATTGCGAAGAAGAAGAATTGCGAAGAAGAATTGCGAAGAATTGCGAAGAAGAAGAATTGCGAAGGAGAAGAATTGCGAAGAAGAAGAATTGCGAAGAAGAATTGCGAAGAATTGCGAAGAAGAAGAATTGCGAAGAAGAAGAAGAAGAAGAAGAAGAGAAGGGAAGAAGAAGAAGAAGAAGAGAATTGCGAAGAAGAATTACGAAGAAGAATTGCGAAGAAGAATTGCGAAGAAGAAGAAGAATTGCGAAGAAGAATTGCGAAGAAGAAGAAGAATTGCGAAGAAGAATTGCGAAGAAGAAGAAGAAGAATTGCGAAGAAGAAGAATTGCGAAGAATTGCGAAGAATTGCGAAGGAGAAGAAGAATTGCGAAGAAGAAGAATTGCGAAGAAGAAGAATTGCGAAGAAGAAGAAGAAGAAGAAGAAGAAGAAGAAGAAGAAGAAGAAGAAGAAGAAGAAGAAGAAGAAGAAGAAGAAAAAAGAAGAAGAAGAAGAAGAAGAAGAAGAAGAAGAATTGCGAAGAAGAAGAAGAAGAAGAAGAAGAATTGCGAAGAAGAAGAAGAAGAAGAAGAAGAAGAAGAAGAAGAAGAACAAGGAGAAGGAGAAGAAGAACAACAACAAGAACAACAAGAACAACAAGAACAACAACAAGAAGAACAAAGAACAAGACATCTTGATTTCTTATGGTTGTAGCATGAGTAATATGTATTCGTTTCTTTCTTTTCTGTTTTTTTTGTTTTGTTTTTCTTACATCCAACCCTCGCCCACACAAATTTTACACAAGTACAAACACACTATAACGGTCATAAAAATGTCAAAAGTGGTCTTTAGATTATTCGGTACAGCCTGCGTCATCAGAAAGAAAAGTTTGAAACAACACTGTCAATGACTTTGCAAAGTTGAGCAGGTCACGGTCGTCACTCTACTAGGAGAGACAGATAGACAGATAGACAGAGAGAGAGAGAGAGAGAGAGAGAGAGAGGAGAGAGAGAGAGAGAGAGTCAGAGACAGAGACAGAGACACACACACGCACACAGAGCTAGCTAGCTAGCTAAATAGCTAGATAAATAACTAGGTAGATAAATATATAGATAGATAGATAGATAGATGGATGGATGGATAGATAGATAGATAGATAGACAGATAGATAGATAAGTAGAGACAGAGAGAGAGAGAAAGAGAGAGAGAGAGACAGACAGACAGAGACAGACGCACACAAAGATAGATAGATAGATAGAGACAGAGACAAAGAGAGAGAGAGAGAGAGAGAGAGAGAGAGAGAGAGAGACAGACAGACAGAGACAGAGACAAAGAGAGAGAGAGAGACAGAGAGACAGAGAGACAGAGACAGGGACAGGGACAGAGACAGAGAGACAAAGAGACAGAGAGAGAGAGAGGGATAGGGAGGGAGAAAGAGAGAGAGAGAGGGAGAGAGACAGAGACAGAGACAGACAGACACGCACACAAAGATAGCTAGCTAGCTAGATAGACAGAGACAGAGACAAAGACAAAGACAGAGAGGAGTGTGTGTGTGTGTGTGTGTGTGTGTGTGTGAGAGAGAGAGAGAGAGAGAGAGAGACAGAGAGACAGGGACAGGGACAAGGACAGAGACAGAGAGACAAAGAGACAGACAGAGAGAGAGATAGGGAGGGAGAAAGAGAGAGAGAGAGAGAGGGAGAGAGAAAGAGAGAGAGACAGAGACAGACAGACACACGCACACAAATTGTGGCCTTGAGGGGGGGGGGGGGGTCAATTGTCTTGGCTGTTCAGGGGACAGTACAACTGTCCTTGGATGTTGAGGTTTTGAGGAGACAGTTCAATGATTCTTGGCTGTTGAGAGAACAGTAAAATTGTCCTTGGCTATTGAGGGGACCAACAATTGTTATTGGCTATTGAGGGAAGAGTACAAGTACCCTTTGGTTGTTGAGGGGGCAGTGCAAGTGTACTTGGCTGTTGGCTATTGAGGGGACGGTTTGTGCTAGTGGATAGTCACCGTTCAAATGAAACCTCCCTCGATTTTGGTGTGCCTCAGGGCTCCGTGTTCGGTCCTGTTTTATTCATTCTGTATACTACCCCTCTTTCTGATGTCATCTGCAGCCATTCCATTTCGCATGAAATGTTTGCGGATGACACTCAGCTCCTTCATTCAGCTTCTGTTGATGACTATCCTGATGCAATTTCTTCTCTCCAAAACTGTACCTCTGACATTGATCTCTGGATGTCATCAAATAAACTGAAACTTAACTGTGACAAGACGGAGGCTATACGTTTCTCACATCATGATATCAACACACTTTCTTCTTCTCTCCCTATAGGTTCTAGTTCCATTGAATTTTCTGACTGTGTCCGGGATTTAGGAGTTCTTTTAGATCATGATCTTTCTATGCAAAAACATGTCACTAAGATAGCTTTCTTATATGGAACTAAGACGTATTGCTTCTATCCGCCCCTTTCTTACTGAGGAAGCCACTAAAACTCTTATTTCCTCTTATATTCTTTCACGCTTGGACTACTGTAATTCTATTCTAATCGGCTGCCCTTCAGTTGTCATTCAACCTCTCCAACGTGTTCAGAATTCAGCAGCTAGGCTTGTTTGTAAAGCCCCTAGATCCCAGTCATGTTCTCCTCTTCTGAAAAAGTTGCATTGGCTTCCAGTTGAACAAAGAATCAAATACAAATGTTGCTGTCTCTGTTACAAAATTCTTACTTGCTCCGCTCCCTCTTATCTGTCTGAACTTCTTCAAGTGTATGTACCATCCAGAACGCTCCGATCCTCTACCGACACAAGAACTTTCTGTGTTCCCCGTTTCAACCGGAAACTGCATGGTCAGAGAGCTTTCTCCCACTCTGCTGCCATGACCTGGAACTCCCTTCCCTATCATATTCGCCATAAGCAATGTCTTCCTTCTTTCAAGTCTAGTCTGAAGACCTATCTTTTCACTCAATACTTTCATTGATCTTCTCTTTCTCTTCTCTCTCAGCCCTGATCATCGTTCCTACATATATGTGGGTGTGTGTGTGTGTTTGTGTGTGTGTGTGTGTGTGTGTGTGTGTGTGTGTGTGTGTGTGTGTGTGTGTGTGTGTGTGTGTGTGTGTGAAGCATGTTTATGCGAGCAAGAGAGAGGGAGAGAGGGGAGAGAGGAAAAGAGAGAGAGAGAGAGGCTGTGCGGGAGAGAGAGAGAGTGAGCAAGGAATATCGGGAGCACGGTAGAGAGCGAGAGTATGGTTGGGGTGGGGCAAGAGAGTGAGAGTATGAGTAAGAGTATGTGTAAGCGTGATAGAATTTGATAGTAGAGAAACTGAGTGGTTGAGAGAGGGAGTGTGTTTGGGTCTGTGTGTGTGTGTGTGTGTGTGTGTGTGTGTGTGTGTGTGTGTGTGTGTGTGTGTGTGTGTGTGTGTGTGTGTGTGTGTGTGTGTGAAGAGAAAGAGAGAGAAATATTTTTGTATGATTGTCACTATTTTTAGTAATATTTGAATTTACTATGTTAATATGCTTGTTGAACGTAAATTTTATGTTTTATGTTATATAGTGTTAGCAGCGGTATGTTTAAATTTTATGTTGGTGTATCTATTTGTATTTAGTTATATACTGATTTTATGTGAAGCGCTTTGTGCTCTGGAAAGCGCTATATAAATTGCCTTTATTATTATTATTATTATAGATAGATAGATAGACAGAGACAGAGACAGAGACAAAGACAAAGAGAAAGAGAGAGAGAGAGAGAAATATATATATAGAGAGATAGACAGACAGACAGAGACAGAAAGACACAGAGACAGAGAGACAGACAAAGAGAGAGAGAGAGAGAGAGAGAGAGAGAGAGAGAGAGAGAGGAGTGAGAGTGAGTGTGTGTGTGTGTGTGTGTGTGTGTGTGTGTGTGTGTGTGTGAGAGAGAGAGAGAGAGAGAGAGAGAGAGAGAGAGAGAGAGAGAGAGAGAGAGAGAGCACTGAGTCTGATGTTTGACTAATTAATGTAAATCCGCTTTGGGCCACAGTACACTGAAAGGGATGGGCGGGGATAGGACTGAGGTTCTGCTGATTCGATACTTATTTCACAACAATTTCGCCCGATCCACAATGGGGGAAAACCCACTGATGATGTTTCAGGAATATCCGTATCTATACCTATGTCTATATCGATCTCTATATCTATATGTATTCCTCTCTCTCTCTTTCTCTCTCTCTCTCTCTCTGTCTTTCTCCCTCTCTCCCTCTCTTTCTTTCTTTCTGTCCGTCTGTCTGTCTGTCTGCCTGCCTCTCTCTTTCTCTCTCTCTCCCACACACACATACAGATACACACATACAGATACACACATAGCTCACACACACACACACACACACGCACACGCGCGCGCGCACACACACACACACCACAAACACCAAACACACACACACACAAACACACCCCACACACACACACACACACACACACACACACACACACACACACACACACACACACAACCAATCAATGGGATGGGTAGAAATTAGCTCATATCCTGAATCAAATGCTAATGGAATGCATGACACCGATTGTAGCGGGCTGATCCACTTGTGTTTTGTGAACGATTGAAGTAGAGAAGAGGGGCTATGATTAAGATGTTATCTTTATCAAATTGATAGGCACCAGAGCTATGTGTAATAATTACTGATTTGAGTTCTTTCTGTAATACAAGACAAGTTTATATTCAGTGGCTAGTTGTGTTTTCAATCATTCCTTTTTTTTTATAATCTTTTATGCCTATGCGTTTATTTATTAATGTATTTATTTGTGTTTTGATTAAGTCGTTTTCTATATGTTATTTCTATTTATGTATTTATTTGTTTTTATTTATTTATTGAAGATGAGATACACAGATACACACGTCATTACAATATAAACGAGATTGTTCCGATGAGATGGACTGATAAAATACTAGTAGAAGATATAAAATTCCTAGGCAAGGCAGGAAATCAGGACTTGGCCTGTTCATGGGGTTATGTGCTGGCTTAAGGCTTGTTCCACAATCATTCTGGATCTTTTCAATCACATGGCATGAGTGATGTCAGTGTATATAAATTCTTTCGGAGCGTGGAGATGTCATCTTGAAAAACTGAAACAGAAACTGTGGCCTTGAGGGGGGGGGGGGGGGTTCAATTGTCTTGGCTGTTCAGGGGACAGTACAACTGTCCTTGGATGTTGAGGTGTTGAGGAGACAGTTCAATGATTCTTGGCTGTTGAGAGAACAGTAAAATTGTCCTTGGCTATTGAGGGGACCTACAATTGTTATTGGCTATTGAGGGAAGAGTACAAGTGCCCTTGGCTGTTGAGGGGGCAGTGCAAGTGTCCTCGGCTGTTGGCTATTGAGGGGACGGTAAAATTGTCCTGGGCTGTTTAGCGGAAAGCAAAAATATCCTTGGTTGTTGAAGGGGCAGTGCAATTGTCCTTGGCTATTGAGGGGACGTAAATTGTTTTTGGCTGTTGAGGGGAAAGTAGAAGTGTTCTTGGCTGTCGAGAGGACCGTGCAAGTGTACTTGGCTGTTGAGTGGAAAGTACAAAGTTCTTGGTTGTTGAGAGGATGGTACAAATGTTCCTCGCTGTTGAAGGGACAGTGCGATTGTACTTGGCTATTGAGGGGACGTAAATTGTTTTTGGCTGTTGAGGGGAAAGCAGATGTGTTCTTGGCTGTCGAGGGGACCGTACAAATGTACTTGGTTGCTGAGGGGACAGTACAAATGTCCTTGGCTGTTGAGTGGAAAGCACAAGTGTCCTTGGCTGTTGAGGGAAAAGTACCATTGGCTTTGGGTGTTGAGGGGACAGTACATGTGTCTGTGGCTGTTGAGGAGACAGTGAAACTTTCCAGAACTGTCCATGGGCTTGGTGTCGGAAACAACAGTAGACATGTCCGCAGGCACCGACGGACGCTGCTGGTTTGTTCTTGGCAATGCTGCATGTCCCAGAATATTCTTGGATTTAGGATTTGACATAAGTGATATACTTTGATAATGTCCAGAGTATCTAATGGTATAAACGCCTGTCAAAATAACTCCCCGAGTCTACTCCACGTGTGTTGTGTGTGCGTGTGGTGTGTGTGTGTGTGTGTGTGTGTGTGTGTGTGTGTGTGTGTGTGTGTGTGTGTTGATGTGTGTGTGTGTGTGAGTATGTGTGTGTGTGTGTGAGTGAGTATGTGTGTGTGTATGGTGTGTGTGTGTGTGTGTGTGAGTGTGTGTGTGTGAGTATGTGAGTGTGTGTTCGTTTGTTCTTTTATTTAACGTCTTTTCACTATGAGTGATAGTAGACGTGTGTGTGTGTGTGTGTGTGTGTGTGTGTGTGTGTGTGTGTGTGTGTGTGTGTGGTGTGTGTGTGTGCGTGCGTGTGTGTGTGTTGTGTGTGTGTGGTGGTGTGGTGGTGTGTGGTGTGTGTGTGTGTGTGTGTGTGTGTGCGCTGGCGTGTCATATCAATCATAAGCCCACAACTTGCTTGTCAAAATGATGGTAATGCTTCTTCGTATGAGCCACTATAGAATTAAACGCATAGACGGTAAGCATACAACTTCCCAATCAAAATACATACAGTATTCATTCTCCTGTATAAACCTATGTCACACTATCGTAGCTCTCTGGTTACTCAACTGATTAGCCATAATTGCCTCCAGCTTTGCTGCCTAGATTTTTTTAGTGACTTTTGTAGTCTCCTTCAACACCACAAATAAAATTTCATATGGTATAATCATAAATGTGTACTGGCTTACCCGTGACCAAATATGTTTCTCTTCAGTATCTACCTTTCTCTCCATTACAGCAATCAAGATTTGATGATATTTGACTTCAGTCCCAGTCGGCAACATTGAAAACTGGCTTGTTCACTCTGCCCCATCTTTTCATTAATCTGGTGTTGTCATGGTAAACGTTTTATTACAGGTTCCTCCCTCCTCCCCTTTCCCCATTTCAAGACCTTACTAGCACACGTGGTTTTGCTCAGGGTCATAGAATCTGCCCAAGATCATTGCTGGCAAATTTTGCGTGAAGCACATATGGAATTGTCTGAGTGCGATGAACCCTTCTTGGAACAAAACTCCAAACTCACTCTATTATTGTTACATTTTCCCGTCATAGAACAAACAAAGAAATAGACAAAGACACAGTCAAAGCAAGCAAGCAAGCAAGCAAGAAAGAAAGACAGAGAGAAAGAAAGAAAATAAATAACCAACCAACCAGCCAACCAACCAAGCAACGAAGCGAAGCAAGCAAGCAAGCAAGCAAGCAAACAAGCAAGCAAGCAAGCAAGCAAGCAAGCAAGCAAGCAAGCAACCAAACAACAAACAAACAAACAAACAAACAAACAAACAACAACAAACAAACAAACAAACAAACAAACAAACAAACAAACAAACAAACAAACAAACAAACAAACAAACAACAATGTCGGTATCGAGAAGAACATAAAAGATGATGAAAATCAATATTTTTGGTTCGCTTCAAATAAATAAAAGGAACAAGCGAACGAAAATCGTACCACACTGATATCAATGACATACTTCAAAAAAAAAAAGCCGACACATCGTAATTTCTAAAAGGACATTCAAACACCACAAGGACTTACATAAATGGACCCGTGTTATTTGTTTCATTAACCTCTTGACTCCCGCAGCCTGTCCACCAGCAATCTGCATTGTCAACCATGCCAGCAAAGCAAAAAACCTAACTCTTTGAGTCCCTCACCCTATCCATCAGCTTCCTACAGGAAGCTGGTGAATAGGGTGAGGGACTCAAAGAGTTAGGTTTTTGCATTTGGTGGATAGAGTGCGGGAGTCAAAGGGTTAACATGATATCAGTCCAATGATAGCGACTGATTATTTTTGGTCAGTATATAAAGCGACAGTCAGGACAACTGACATTCTATACTGTGCAAACCAAACATGACTAAGCCCTGTCACACGATTGCCGCGTCAGTTTCTTACCGGGTACTTGATCACATGCTGCTGAGTCGTCAGTTTCACACCTGCTATAAGCCAAGGACTTGATTAGAGAAAAGGGAAACGGACTAATAGAACAGTCCTCCGATTTGAGCCGTGGAGTGCATTTCGAACGAACTGGGAGCAGAACTGACAAACATTTTTTTTTACTGTGAAAAGAAGCAGTAAACAGAACTTTGGAACATTTGCCTGCTGCTTATAACTGCAGAAAACTTCGCTTTGACTTGATAATCTTACAAACTTTTGCCAGTATTTCAACACTTTGATAAGTTTGACTTACACTTCACAAAATCTTTGAAAAAGCGTTGTATGTGTTTCGACATCTCACAAATCTGACTTGTGTTTACAAAATCAATTGAACCTTTGCCATTATTTTATACTCTGAAAAACAAAAACAAAAACAAAACAACTCTAGCTTATTTTGCTAATAACCGTATAGCGAAAAACTCTGGCATATTCCTATTCTTCCAGTAACTCTACAGCATTTTCTTTGCCTGTTCTTTATAAGTTCCAAAAGAAAGGAAAATGAAATCCATATCTTTGAAAAGGAGCAGAAGGAAAGAGGAAAGCATCCAGCTGAAATCTTATCAGAACAAGACAGTGACAGAAGTAAACGACTGGACAACAAAACAGGTTGCCAAAGAACACAAAGAGGCCACCATGAAAGATGCTGGGCGTGTTGGCGTTGGTGGTGGTGGTGGTGGCCACGAGAACTACGTGCACTGTGCCATGCTGGGGGACGGGATGGTGGGCAAGACCTGTCTGACCCTCAGCTACACACAGCATGTCTTTACTGACCGCTACATGGCCACCGTCTTTGACAACTATCCTGGTGAGTACACACACACACACACACACACACACACACACGCACGCACACACACACACACACACACACACACACACACACACACACTCACACACACACGCGCGCGCGCGCACACACACACACACACACAAACGAGAGCGCGCACGAGCGCGCACACACACACATACACACAAATGAACACAAACACACACACACACATACACGCACACATATTCACAAACCAACACACGCACACACATATACACATACATGTATAACATACATACATACATACATGCATACATACTTACTTACTTACATGCATACATACATACAAACATACATGCATAATACATACATACATACATACAAACATACATACATACTTTTTTTCCTTTACGAAAAACAAACAGTAATCTATAAAATTTAATTTGATCATCAAACTTGAAAAGAGGCAACAAAAACAAATGAACATTCTTAACTGAATTTTTTTTATATAGAAAACCAGTGTCCATTAGATAAACTAAAAAAAGACCTACTTTCAAGCCTAAACTATCTACATCCAAATCTATTTTCAAATGATTCGTCTTTGCGTTTTATGGGCAATTCGTTTTTTTTTTCGAACCCACAATGTATTTATATATAATAAGATTGGAAAAAAGATTTGGGTTGAGCATCAGTACTACTAAAAATAGTTCATCGTGAATACTAGTAAAGAGTTCACCATCAATACTTCACCTAGTGAAGACTTTTACGATTAATATTACAGACATGTCACCATCTACACTAGTACATATATTTCACCATCTATATCAGTACAGCTATTTCGCCATGAATACTAATACAGACACTTCACCATGAATACTAGTACAGATACTTCACCATCTATGCTAGTACAGATACTTCACCATGAATACTAGTACAGATACTTCACTATCTATACTAGTACAGATACTTCACCATGAATACTAGTACAGATACTTCACTATCTATACTAGTACAGCTATTTCGCCTTGAATACTGGTACAGATACTTCACCATGAATACTAGTACAGATACTTCACTATCTATACTAGTACAGCTATTTCGCCTTGAATACTGGTACAGATACTTCACCATGAATACTGGTACAGATGCTTCACCATGAATACTGGTACAGATACTTCACCATGAATACTGGTACAGATACTTCACCATGAATACTGGTACAGATACTTCACCATGAATACTGGTACAGATACTTCACCATGAATACTGGTACAGATACTTCACCATGAATACTGGTACAGATACTTCACCATGAATACTCGTACAGATACTTCACCATGAATACTAGTACAGATACTTCACCATGAATACTAGTACAGATACTTCACTATCTATACTAGTACAGCTATTTCGCCTTGAATACTGGTACAGATACTTCACCATGAATACTGGTACAGATGCTTCACCATGAATACTGGTACAGATACTTCACCATGAATACTGGTATAGATACTTCACCATGAATACTGGTACAGATACTTCACCATGAATACTGGTACAGATACTTCACCATAAATACTGGTACAGATACTTCACCATGAATACTGGTACAGATACTTCACCATGAATACTCGTACAGATACTTCACCATGAATACTAGTACAGATACTTCACCATGAATACTAGTACAGATACTTCACTATCTATACTAGTACAGATACTTCACCATGAATACTAGTACAGATACTTCACCATCTATGCTAGTACAGATACTTCACCATGAATACTAGTACAGATACTTCACTATCTATACTAGTACAGCTATTTCGCCTTGAATACTGGTACAGATACTTCACCATGAATACTAGTACAGATACTTCACCATGAATACTAGTACAGATACTTCACCATGAATACTGGTACAGATACTTCACCATGAATGCTAGTACAGATACTTCACTATCTATACTAGTACAGCTATTTCGCCTTGAATACTGGTACAGATACTTCACCATGAATACTAGTACAGATACTTCACCATGAATACTAGTACAGATACTTCACCATGAATACTGGTACAGATACTTCACCATGAATACTAGTACAGATACTTCACCATCTATACTAGTACAGCTATTTCGCCTTAAATACTAGTACAGATACTTCATCATGAATACTAGTACAGATACTTCACCATCTATACTAGTACAGCTATTTCGCCTTGAATACTGGTACAGATACTTCACCATGAATACTAGTACATATATTTCACCATCCATACTAGTACAGATAATTCATCATCTTCACCATCTATACTAGTACATATATTTCACCATCTACGCTAGTACATGTATTTCACCATCTATACTGGTACAGATATTTCACCATCTATACTGGTACAGATATTTCACCATCTATACTGGTACAGATATTTCACCATCTATACTGGTACAGATATTTCACCATCTATACTGGTACATATATTTCACCATCTACGCTAGTACATGTATTTCACCATCTATACTGGTACAGATATTTCACCATCTATACTAGTACATATATTTCACCATCTACGCTAGTACATGTATTTCACCATCTATACTGGTACAGATATTTCACCATCTATACTGGTACAGATATTTCACCATCTATACTGGTACAGATATTTCACCATCTATACTGGTACAGATATTTCACCATCTATACTGGTACAGATATTTCGCCATTAGTACTAGTACAGATACTTCATCATCTATACTAGTACAGATACTTCACCATCTATACTAGTACAGCTATCGCCATTAGTACTAGTACAGATACTTCATAAATATTCGTACATATAATTCACCATCTATACTCGTACAGCTATTTCGCCTTGAATACCAGTATACGCTCGTATATACTTCACCATATATAGTTCACTATGAATACTAGTACAGATACTTCACTATGAATACTAGGACAGATACTCCACCATGAATACTAGAACATATACTTCACCATCTATATGACTACATATACTTCACCTTCTATACTAGTGCAGATATTTTACCATCTATACTAAATGTAGTACATATATTTTACCATCTATACTAGTACATATATTTCACCATCTGTACTAGTACATCTATTTCACCACATATATTTCACCATCTATGCTAGTGCAGATATTTCACCATCTATACTGGTACAGACATTTCACCATCTGTACTAGTATATATATTTTACCATCCATACTAGTACAGATATTTTACCATCTTCATCATCTATACTGGTACAGATATTTCACCATCTATATTGGTACAGATATTTCACCATCTATACTAGCACAGATATTTGACTCCAGAGAAAGAGAGAGAGAGAGAGAGAGGAGAGAGAGAGAGAGAGAGAGAGAGAGAGAGAGAGAGAGAGAGAGAGAGAGAGAGATCTTTTCTTGACAGAGAGACAAAGTAGGTAACATGGTAGACAGGCAAGTTGAAGGGAGAGAATTGTTTTACATTTTACTTACAAATACAGAATTAGTTCTCTGCCTCTCTCTGTCTCTGTAATTCTCTGTCTGCCTGTCTCCAAACTTGCCGTATATGTTTTATTCTGAATTCCTTTTCTTCTTTTACATTTTTCTTTTTTTTTTCTTCATTTATTGTTGTTGTTTTTGTGTGTGTGTAATAATTCCTTATTTGTGTTGAATCTCGCAATTTGAATACAAATGCTTGTGTTCTAATTGATCTTTTTCTCAATGTTTTTGTCATTCTGTCTTTCTTCGTTTCTGTCTTGATTTGTTTCTGTCTGTCTGTCTGTCTGTCTGTCTGACTGTGTCTTCCTTTGAGTTTGATGTTAAAAAGTGTCTGTTCCCTCAGTGTCACTTTCAGTAAATGAAAATAAAGTTCGTGTATTTGCTGTTGTCTCTTCTGTCTGTCTGTCTGTCTGTTTCTATGTCTATTCCCTTCTCAATCCCAGCTCCTGTGCGCTATTAACTTCAGGACTGGCTGACTGGTCATTTTCTTTTGTTTCTCTTTCCCTCTTTTTTGTATGCATGTATGTATGTATGTATGTATGTATGTATGTATGTATGTATGTATGTATGTATGCATGCATGTATGTATGTATGTATGTATGTACGTACGTACGTACGTACGTACGTATGTATGTATGTATGTATGTATGTATGTATGATATGTATGTATGTATGTATGTACGTATGTATGTATGTATGTATGGTATGTATGTATGGTATGTATGTATGTATGTATGTATGTATGCATGCATGTATGTATGTATGTATGTATGTGTGTATGTATGTATGTATGTATGTATGCATGCGTGTATGTATGTACGTATGTATGTATGTATGTATGTATGTATGCGATATGCATGTATGTATGTATGTATGTATGCATGTATGTATGTATGTATGTATGTATGCATGTATGTATGTATGTATGTATGTATGTATGCATGCATGCATGCATGCATGTATGTATGTATGTATGCATGTATGTGTGTATGTATGTATGTATGTATGTATGTATGTATGCATGTATGTATGTATGTATGTATGCATGCGTGCATGTATGTATGTATGTATGCATGTATGTATGTATGTATGCATGCATGCATGCATGCATGTATGTTTGTATGTATGTATGCATGCATGCATGTATGTATGTATGTATGTGTATATGGTATGGTATGTATGTATGTATGTATGGTATGTATGTATGTATGTATGTATGCATGTGTGTGTGTATGTATGTATGTATGTATGTATGTATGTATGTATGTATGCATGTATGCATGCATGCATGTTTGTATGCATGCATGCATGCATGTATGTATGTATGTATGTATGTATGTATGTATGCATGTATGTATGTGTTCTGTTCAGTATGTATGTATGTATGTATGCATGTATGTATGTATGCATGTATGTATGTATGTATGTATGTATACAAGCTTATGTAGGCCTATGTATGCTTCGTTCCATCCTTGCTTCTCTCTGTCTCTGTCTCTGTCTTTCTCTCTCTCTGTATGTCTGTCTCTCTGATTCTGTCTGTATGTCTCTCTTTTGTCTCTCTGTCTGTCTGTCTCTGTCTGTCTGTCTGTCTCTTTTGTCTCTCCCTCCCTCCCCCCCTCTCTATCTGTCTTCTTCTTTCCTTCCCCTCCTCTCTCTGTAATGTACCCAAGTTTTTATTCCCTGCGAATGGTTTCCATTTTCAGTGCCGGTATCGATCGAAGGAGAGGACTTCGTCGTCAACCTGTTCGATTCAGCCGGGCAGGTAAGCCTCTAGACTTCCGCCTACCAGTTAATGGTCACTTTCTGATATACGCGTGGGCAGCTCGTTAGTAAAAAAAAAAAAAAAAAAAAAAAAAAGACGAGCAGCAAGCAGCACACAGACGTACAGATAAACTGACACGCGCGCGCGTACAGGCATACAGACTGACATGCATGCATGCATGCAAACATAGTGACTGATAGGCATGGTTGGCAGACACGGGCATGTATGCTATACATACATATATACACACGCATTCACTCGGTCCCCTTTGTAGCGCTGCCTATTAATATCAAGTAGATTTTTTCATGCCTATTCTGTCCATCAAGTAGGTCTTTTGATGCCCATTCTGTCCATTAATTAGATCTATCGATGCCCATTCTGGCTAGTAAATAGATCTATTAATGCCAATTCTGTCGGTAAAATAGATCTTTTGATGTTCATTCTGTCTGTAAACAGATCTTTTGATGTCCATTTTGTTGGCAAAGTAGATCTATTGATGCTCATTCTGTCCATTAAGTAGATCTGTTGATGCCCATTCTGTCTATTAAGTAGATCTGTTGATGCCCATTCTGTCTATTAAGTAGATCTGTTGATGCCCATTCTGTCTATTAAGTAGATCTGTTGATGCCCATTCTGTCTATTAAGTAGATCTGTTGATGCCCATTCTGTCTATTAAGTAGATCTGTTGATGCCCATTCTGTCTATTAAGTACACCTATTGATGCCCATTCTGTCTATTAAGTACACCTATTGATGCCCATTCTGTCTATTAAGTACACCTATTGATGCCCATTCTGTCTATTAAGTACACCTATTGATGCCCATTCTGTCTATTAAGTACACCTATTGATGCCCATTCTGTCCATTAAGTACACCTATTGATGTCTGTTCTGTCCATTAAGTACACCTATTGATGTCTGTTCTGTCCATTAAGTACACCTATTGATGCCCATTCTGTCTATTAAGTACACCTATTGATGCCCATTCTGTCCATTAAGTACACCTATTGATGTCTGTTCTGTCCATTAAGTACACCTATTGATAGACTGTTCTGTCCATTAAGTACACCTATTGATGTCTGTTCTGTCCATTAAGTACACTTATTGATGTCTGTTCTGTCTATTAAGTACACTTATTGATGACTGTTCTGTCCATTAAGTACACCTATTGATGCCCATTCTGTCCATTAAGTACATCTATTGATGTCTGTTCTGTCCATTAAGTACACCTATTGATGTCTGTTCTGTCTATTAAGTACACCTATTGATGCCCATTCTGTCCATTAAGTACACCTATTGATGTCTGTTCTGTCCATTAAGTACACCTATTGATGTCTGTTCTGTCCATTAAGTACACCTATTGATGTCTGTTCTGTCCATTAAGTACACCTATTGATGTCTGTTCTGTCTATTAAGTACACCTATTGATGCCCATTCTGTCCATTAAGTACACCTATTGATGCTTGTTCTGTCCATTAAGTACACCTATTGATGTCTGTTCTGTCCATTAAGTACACCTATTGATGCCTGTTCTGTCCATTAAGTACATCTATTGATGTCTGTTCTGTCCATTAAGTACACCTATTGATAGACTGTTCTGTCCATTAAGTACACCTATTGATGTCTGTTCTGTCCATTAAGTACACT
>JAPXFY010000012.1:31391783-31399283 GCA_030674185.1 Monoplex corrugatus
TTGTCTTTGTATCAGATACGCGTTCTTATTCTTTCTTCGTGTTTTTTTCCTGGTTCCTGTTTGCTTGAACGCAGGCAGTCACACTTGTTTTGGATTAAACAAAATACAACCAAAAAGTGATCTAACATGTTAACGGTCTTATTTTTTTATGCGCCTTTTGGGCACATTTTAAGAAACCAACCTCGACAGCCGTCTCGCTTCAATCTTTTTTTAATTTTTTTTTTATTAACCATTAGACTCCCTCACCTTACCCACTAGCATCCTGCTTTGTCATCAGTTATAGCAAATCAAAATCTTAACCTTTTGACTGCTTCCTGGAGGCTGGTGGATAAGGTGAGGGAGTCAAAGGTTAAGTTTGTGCAGGTGGTGGATAGAGTGTGGGAGTGAAAGGGTTAATGCTTTAATTTAAATTACTTAGAGAATTTATTCATGCATTGAGTTTATTGATTTATTCTTTTGTTTACACATTTATAAATTTATTTTATGTCTTTTTGAGTTAATGGTACACAAATAAAGTTGACTTGTATTGTTTGACAAAAACATTTGTGTAAACTCAGGTTGCATTTTAAGATTTCAGAGTTTATATTTCAGATGAGTTATTTACAAAACCTGCTTGTTCAGGTTTGTAAACAACCTTTCTCTTGGACCAATATCTAGTTTAGACATGGCAGAGTTCCAGTTCACGAACAACAGAGAAATAGTCTGACTTAAATACTCATTCATGATATTTTTCTTTTTTATCCAAATATTCATTTATGTTACTTTTCTTTTTATCCAAATATTCGTTTGTTACTTTTCTTTTTATCCAAACATTCATTTATTATTTTTCTTTTTATCTACTTACACATAAACGGTACAGACAGTTACTTACGCGTACGTACACGCTCGCGCATGCACGTACACGTGGTGAAGACACAAACACTCAAAAGCATGTCCACAGGCACACGTGTGCAGACACACTAAAAGACAAATAGACCTAGGCACGCACACACACACACACACACACACACACACACACACACACACACACACACACACATACACCACAACACACACACACACACACACACACACACACGCACTCACACACTCACATAAACGCGCGCACACACACACACACACACACACACACCACTCACTCACTCACAGAAGAGAGAGAGAGGAGAGAGAGAGAGAGAA
Organism: Monoplex corrugatus; assembly: GCA_030674185.1. Taxonomy (NCBI): domain Eukaryota; kingdom Metazoa; phylum Mollusca; class Gastropoda; order Littorinimorpha; family Ranellidae; genus Monoplex; species Monoplex corrugatus. Next base: position 31,392,963 of record JAPXFY010000012.1, read on the forward strand.
AGAGAGAGAGAGAGAGAGACAGACAGACAGACAAACAGAGAGAGAGAGAGACAGGGACAGAGACAGAGACAGAGAGACAGAGAGACAGAGATAGATAGACAGACAGCAGGCAGACAGAGACAGACAGAGAGAGAGAGAGAGAGAGAGAGAGAGAGAGAGAGAGAGAGAGAGAGAGAGAGAGAGGAGAGAGAGAGAGAGAGGGAGGGGGGCAGGCACGTTTTGAGTCGAGAGGAAATATAGGCTCTTCTACGCTTCTAAATTGGATCGAGTATTACAAGTAACGTGGTAGCTGTATTTAAACCTATGTAGCGGTAATTATTTCCATCTCTTCTGACAATGATGACGTCCGTTCTGTGTCCTGAATCCACAAGAACAAGAACAACAACAACAACAACAACAACAACAACAAAACCCAATGACAGAAAGGTGAAACCTCGGGAACAGGAAGTATCGAGACAATGACTCTTAATTCTGTTTCGAAATGAACACAGAAAACGTTTCCATTTAGTATTCAACGTGCGTGTATCGAATGTCCACGATCTGAGATGATCTGACGTCAAGGAAGTCAGGAGATGAATCAACATGAGACCGTGACAATATCGATGTCACCTGTGCAACAGGTGTGTTGTGATTAGTCTCTGTCCTCACGTTGATCAAGACCGCTTTCAATACCGACACGACAGACATACATGTACACGTGACCAACCCGTTGTGGCGAAGTGGTTAGGGAAGCTCACACACACACACACACACACACACACACACACACACACACACACACACACACACACACACACACACACACACACAACACACACACACACACACACACACACACACACACACACACGCTGCTCCGTCACTGCGTTTGAGGAGAACCGATTGAATCTGTGCGGTCAGACCTGTCAGTGTGGAACAGAAGGAGTGCCATACAATTTTTTTTTTCAAATGGATAGACCCTCTATAAGATGTAAATCACTACAATTAATTAAGTTTTTTTTTGGTCGACATCCACCTCGTCTGAAATGGCCGACGGGGATAACCATCCCAGGGAAGTGGGGGAAGGGGGATTTATCTAATCCTGTACTGACACCACCAGAACAACAATGACGTAAAGATGGGACAGTGAGATGGCCAGTTTTAATACAGGGCACCCTGGGATTCGAACCCACACCATTTGCATGTGAATCCCACGCTCAAACCAACTGAGCTACTGGGGCCCGCAAGATCACTAGAAGTTTAGCTGTTTTGCTTATATATCTGGCGTCGAAAGCAAAGGCAAAGAAAGCACATAGTTGCCTTCCCCCGGCCGATGATATTTGTTTTGATAGTTTTTGGTTTGCCTATTCCAATCACCACTATTAATCCTTTCTGTCCACCAGCATCCTGCATTTTCAATCATGCTGGCAAAGCAAATGCTTAACCCTCTGACTCCTGCAGGAAGCTGGTGGATAGGGCAAGAGAGTCAGAGGGTTAAGTTTTACGTTTGGTGGATAGGATGCTGGAGTCAAATGAATTAATTTGGTATCACTTTGTCAAATACTGCATTTCCAAATCGGCGAGTTTCACGGCTTTACTTAAAGACGCCATTTGCAAAAACAGTTCGCATTTCAGTTGGATACTCTTAATTCCACATTTCACAGTCTGGACCACACAGCCAACCATGTCTCACCTTCTACACAATAAAATATGTAGTTTTAGTTGGTTGGTTGGTTGTTCTGGGGTTTGAAGCCATACTAATTACACATAAATCCTGGGTTCGATCTTCCATGGGAGCTACTTTGGAAATTTCTTTTCTCTGTTATTTTTTACTTCTACACGTTAATTACACTAACTCGTGCTGGCATTTGGGTGCGCGTGCGCGTGTGTATTTTGTGTATGAGTACACATACACACACACACACACACACGCACACACACACACATATACACACACACAACACACACACACACACACACACACACACACACACCACACACACACCACACCACACACACACACCCACACCACCACACACACACACACAACACACACAACACACACACCACCACAACACACACACACACACACCACAACACACACACACCACAACACACACACACACACACCACACAACACACACACACACACACACACACACACACACACACAACAACACACACACACACACACACACACTAACATACAACTCTAGCTAGATATCGATATAGATACACTCGCGTGAGATTGGGCGCTTGTGTGTGTTCGTTGTATCTTTTAACGTCTATAGACATAAGACGTGCCTTTAGACAAAGTTTTTGTGTGTATGGCTAACTGCGTTCGTATTTGTACGTGTGTGTTTTGCATGAAAGCACTGATTTCAATCCTGGCTTGTAGACATCTCAGTCTGTTAGGATGAAAAGAGAATGGAGATAGGGGACAAAAGTGGGGATGGTGGGGGGGAGGGTGTAGGGAGGGAGGTGGAGGATAGGGAAGGAACGAGACAGATAGGCGATTGGGAATGACAAGAAAACAATTGATGTTTCTGATAGGCATTTGGTGTGTGACTGGTCTTTGAGAGTACAAGCAAGCGTATCTTCAGCCTTCTTCTGCGCACTAGTGTGTATGTTGTCTCAGTGGGAGGGATGGGAGGGAGGGGTGTCTGCAAAACTCTTACAATTTGCTGTATGTACTTTGTTATTTGTTTGACCTCTTTAAGTACTGCCGAATTTTCTTCCTTTTCTTCTCCTTTTTCCTTCTTTCTCATCTTTTCTCTTCTTCTTTTCTTCTTCTCTTCTTCTTTTTCTTTTCTTCTTTTCTTCTTCTTCTTCTCTCTCTCTTCTTCTTCTTCTTCCTTCTTCTTCTTCTCTTCTTCTTCTTCTTCTTCTCTTCTTCTTCTTTTCTTCTCTCTTTTGTTCTTTTTTTTTTGTTTCCTTTTCATTCTTTTTCTTCTTCTTCTTCTTTTTCTTCTTCTTCTTCTTCTCTTCTTTTCTTTTTTTCTCTTCTTCTTCTTCTTCTATCTCTTCTTCTTCTTCTTCTTCTCTCTTCTTCTTCTTTCTTCTCTTCTTCTCTTCTTTTTTTTTTCTTTTTTTTTTTTTTCTTCTTTTTTTTTTTTTTTTTCTCTTCTTCTTCTTCTCCTTCTTCTCTGAGAGTTTTTGTTTCTTCTGTATGTTTGTTTATAGTCTTTTTCGATCTCCCTCAAAATAGGAAATAACGGAGATTGTTTCATGTCGCTGGAGAGAAGTGTATATGTATATGTGTGTCTGTCTGTCTATCTGTATGTGTTTGCGTGTATTTCTGTGACCTGGGAATGACAAAATTGACTTTTCAAAATATTTTTTGTGTGAAGAGACAATCGTTGACAGAAGGCATCTCGTTCTTACTTTTGTTGTTCTTCTTTTGTTCCTTTTCTTTTGGTTTGTTTGTTTGTTTGTCTTTTGCCGTCCTTCCTTCCTTCTTGCCTTTGTTCACTTACTGCTCCGTGTCTTCTACCTTTCCTTATTTCATGACATCTTTTTTTCTTATCCTTCTTCCTTCCTTCCTTCCTTCCTAGCTTCCTTCCTTCTTTCCTGGTTTCTTTCTTTCTTTCTATTGTTCCTTTCTTCCTCTTTTGGTTCTTCTTTTCTTCTATCGTTCCTTCATTTCTCTCTGGTTTCCTTTTTTCTTTCTGTCGTTTTTGGCCCGGTTTGTTATTAAATGTTCATTCTTCGGTCTTCTTTAGTATGTCACTATTATATTCTGGTTGGAGATCAACGATCATAGCGCAATAACTCCTTGAAATAATTGGCAATGTAACGGGAGTCCGGTTTTTTGTTTTTGTTTTCATTTTTGTTTGTGTTTTGTTTTGTTTTGTTTACGTATAATTACAGGGTTTAAATTTGATTTCACATTTTAGCTGAAACTTCTCTGCTGCTCAGTCCATGAGGCAGCAGAGAAGTTTCAGCCTTTTTCTCCTAATTTTTGTATCTGGTGTTTGTTTGTTTGTGATCTTACGCTTGACAAAGGCCAGCAGTTGGCCGAGAATTTGCGCCTGTCTTGTCTTGTATTAAATACACGTTCTTATTCTTTTTTTCGTGTATTTTACTGGTTCCTGTTTGCTTGAATGCGGGCAGTCACACTTGTTTTGGATTGTTAGATTGATCTCAGATTTTGGTTAATATGTAATTTAATGTATATTATATGGGTTTGTGTAGGGAGGGAAGGGGGGAGGAGAGAAAACTCCCTGCCTGATCTGTGATTCGAACCGGATATCTGGTGTTCTAGGCAGATAGTTTAACAACCAGACCACATATTTTCACATTTTGACTGTAAAAACAGTGACAGCTTTACGAATTTGAAATTTTGATTTTTTTTCTCTTTTTATTTTTCAGAGTGACTTTCGAAAGCCTCAGAACCACCCTGTACAACATCAGCGAGGTGCTGGTGCTGTGTTTCTCCGTGTGTGAACGTGAATCTTTCGACAGCGTCCTCAACTGCTGGCTGCCCGAAATCCAACGACACACCAAAGGGAGAAAACCACTGCTGCTGGTCGGCACTCAGATCGACCTCAGGACATCCTCTTCTTCCTCTTCCTTCCTCTCGCTCCTCCTCTTTCAGTTCTTCCTCTTCTGCCTCGTCCCAGGAAGAGGTGTCTTTGAAGGAAGGGAACCAGCTGGCCAAGAAGATTAGAGCCGACTGCTACATTGAGTGCTCGGCACTGAGTAAGGAAGGTGTGCAGCAAGTCTTCCAGAGCGTCATCTCCTCTGCCCTGAGGTACCGCAAGAAGAAGAACACGTTTCTGCGTAAGCTGTTTGGTCATTAAAACAATCTCCCTACCCCTTTCTTTTTCTCCTGTGCTTTATCAGACCTAAAAGACATGTCAGTATCGTTTATAATTAGGGTGGTTATGCTTAAAAGAGCCCCAATAACTATTCACTGGACAGAAGCACACACACACAAAAAATTACTCAACCAAAGACGATGTCTGTCAATGGTGATTTGCAAGGTTATAATATTTTATCAGTGAACTACATGAAATTTCGTGGACTGTTACTAAATGGAAGTTCTAGATTTTTGTTATTTTTCGTTCCTATAAACGATGGTCTGTCGGTAGTGGTGTACAATATTATAACATTTTATCATTGAACTTAATGACATTTCGTGGACTTTTACTAAATGGAAGTTCTAGATTTTTGGTTCTTTCGTTCTGACAGACGATGGTCTGTCGGTGGTGGTCTGCAAGGTTGTAGTATTTCATCGGTAAACTAAACGAAATTTCGTGGACTTTTACTAAACTGAAGTTCTAGATTTTTTTGTTCTTTCGTTCTGACAGACGATGATCTATCGGTGGTGATGTGCAAAGTTATGACATTTTATCGGTGAACTCAACGAAATTTCGTGGACTTTTACTAAATGGAAGTTCCTGGATTTGTTTTTTTTTCCGTTCCGATAGACGATGACCTGTCGGTGGTGTGTCCAAGGTTATAATATTTGATCAGTTACTAAATGAAATTTCGTGGTTTTATGGAAGTTCCTGGATTTTTGTATTTCGTTTTTCGTTCCGATGGACGATGGTTGTGGTGGTGGTTTGCAAGATTATACAGTTTTATCAGTGAACTAAATGAAATTTCGTGGACTTTTACTAGATGGAAGTTCATGGATTTCTTATTTATTTTTTTCGTTCCGATAGACGATGATATGTCGATGTTGGTTGTGCAAGATTATAACATTTCATCAGTGAACTAAATGAAATTTCGTGGACTTTTACTAAATGGAAGTTCATGGATTTTTTGCTTTTTCGTTCCGATAGACATGTGACGATGTGGTTGTGCAGATACATTCATCAGTGACTAATGAATTTCGTGGACTTTACTAATGGAAGTTCATGATTTTCTTTTTCGTTCGATAGACGATGTCTCGGTAGCGGTGTACAATGTAAACATTTTGTCGTGACTAAATACATTTCGTGTACTTTACTACTAGCTCGAAGTTTCTGAATTTTTGTTGTTGATTTTTCATTCTGATTGTTGTGCGATGCGTGTACTGTAGTGTAGGTTTTGCCCACACTGAAAAGGACGAGAGTATGTTGCTGCACAGTCTGCATACTCCGTCTTCGGTGGGGCTCCATGCTGGGTAGTTTCGTATTTCCATAATCCAGCCACACTGGCCTAACTTACAGGATCCTTTACATACATATTCGATGTTCTGTATACTTATACACACAAAGGAGGGCCACACTCTTTGACATAGAAGATCAGAAAAAATCCCCAACCCTTTACCTACCTGACGGAGGTGTCTAGGAGAACTGAACTCAGTACTTTCCAATTAGAAGTCCGTTTGTTATCGCCCTTGATTATCGCGCC
>JAPXFY010000012.1:31409283-31416783 GCA_030674185.1 Monoplex corrugatus
CAGGAGCCGGTTTGAGCCGAAAAATCCCACAATGATTTTTGAAGAGACTGATTGGGGATTCGAACCAACAACCTTCTAGCCGGTAGTCCGTTGCGCTAACCACTACACCACGGCGACTGGTTAACAAAATCAGACTTATTTTCTTTTTCTCTACATTCCCCCCCCCCCCCCTTCCCCAATAATTTGCTTTTAAGTAGCTGTGTGGTATTGAACCCAACAACTGCAGGACTTGAGAAAGGGGAGTAACTTTATTTATTTTTCTTACATCTACAGTACTTGAGAAAGGGAGAGTAACTTTATTTTATTTTTTTAAAACTTTGTTATTATTTTTTTTAAACCTTTTCTCATCCCCCTTCTTTCAATAATTCATTTTTAACTAGCTGCACGGGCCTGAACTTGGACAACTCGGATCTGCAGTGAGTGGCTCTTTCAACACAGCCAACCCATCCATCCACTAAACATCGTTGCAAAAAGAAGGAAGAGCGAGAAACAGTTACAACGCTAATGAAGAACGTCTCAGCTAAAGGAGGCGTAATACGCCGCATGGCAGGGAAGGGAAAGGCTGAAAGGAAGTTGGCTGTCTTTGATCAAAGCACTCAGCAACCTGGCAACTACGTGTACAGTTTTCTTTCTTTCGGTTTGTTTTGTTTCGTGTGTGTGTGTGTGTGGAGGGGGGGGAGGCGGGCGGGGGGAGGGTGCGTGCGTGCGTGCGTGCGTGCGAGTGTGTGTGTGAGTGTGTTTGTGTGTGCGAGTTTGTGAGTGTGTTTGTGCGTGCGTGCGAGTATGTGTGTGAGTGTGTTTGTGTGTGCGAGTTTGTGTGTGTGTGTGTGTGTGTGTGTGTGTGTGTGTGTGTGTGTGTGTGTGTGTGTGTTATGCGTGTGTGCGTGCATGTACTCAATGTTTACAGGTCAAGACCTTGGTGTGTTTGTCAGATTGTTTTAATTAAAAGGTTTGGAAAATGTTTTGACTGTCAAGAAGACCGGAGTTTCTGCACCCATGTGTTTTGTTTAACTCTCTCTCTGTCTCTGTGTCTCTGTCTGTCTGTCTGTCTGTCTGTCTGTCTGTCTGTCTCTCAAATGTGTGAGTGTGTGTATATTTGTGTGTGTGTATGTATATGTATGTACGCATGTGTTTGTGTGTGTGCGAGTCTGTGTGAGCGTGTATGTGTGTGTGTGTGTGTGTTGTGTGTGAAAATGAGAGGCTGTGTGTGTGCGTGCATGCGTGCGTGCATGTGTGTGAGTGTAATTGTGTGTGTATATGTGAGTGAGTATGTTTGCGAGAGAGAGAGAGTGAGAGAGAAAGAGAGAGAGAGAGAGAGAGGAGAAAGAGAGAGAGAGAGAGAGAGAGAGAGAGAGAGAGACAGAGACAGAGACAGAGAGAGACACACACACAGAAACACAGAGACACAGAGACAGAGAGAGAGAGAGAGAGAGACAGAGAAAGAAAGAAAGAAGAGAGAGAGAGAGAGAGAGAGAGAGACAGACAGAGACAGAGACAGAAAGAAACAAAAGAAAGAAAGAGAGAGAGAGAGAGAGAGAGAGTGAGAGAGAGACAGATAGACAGAGAGAGAGAATGTCTATTTGAATGTGTGTGTTTGTGTGTGTGTGTGTGCGCGTGTGTGTGTGCGTGCGTGTGTGTGTGTGTGTGTGTGTGTGTGTGTGTGTGTGTGTGTGTGTGTGTGTGTGTGAGTATGTGCGTGTGAAACTGACAGGAATGTCTTATGAATGAACTTGCACCAAGAGAAGGTGATACGATGGTAAGTGCTTATGATGGAGCCTTTAGCTGATTTAACGTATGGGTAGGCTACACTGATGCTACTACTACTACTATTGCTACTACTACTACTACTGCTGCTGCTACTGCTACAATTACTGCTGCTGTCGCTACTACTATTACTAATACTACTTCTGCTGCTGCTGCTACTACTACTACTACTACTGCTGCTGCTACTACTACTAAGTCAGCCTACCGCCAGTGCCATAGCACTGAAACTGCCCTACTACACATTCTCAACAATCTCCTCCTTGCAACTGATACTGGCAAAGTCTCTCTCCTCACACTCCTTGATCTGTCTGCAGCCTTTGATACCATTGACCATGGTATTCTCCTTTCTAGACTTCATCATACTTTTGGCATCTCTGACATTGCTCTCTCCTGGTTCACTTCATATCTATCAAACAGAAAACAAACTGTTCTCATTAATGGCACTTACTCTCAACCTGCATACCTGACCTGTGGTGTTCCACAAGGATCTGTCCTTGGCCCTGTTCTTTTCACTCTTTACACCTCCCCCCTGTCCACCATCATCAACTCCCACTCTATAAAACACCACTTCTATGCTGATGACACCCAACTTCAAGACGGTGACTCACCTGATAATATACAGCGCCTCTTGACTCGCACCACTGAGTGTTACTCGGACATTAAGAACTGGATGACGTTCAACAAACTTCAGCTTAATGACGACAAGACAGAAGCTATCCTCATTGGCACCCGTCAGAAACTTTCTCAGCTGCCTCCTCTTTCTCTCCCATTATGTAACACATCAGTCCCAATTTCTGATTCAGCTAAAAACCTTGGTGTCTGCATTGACTCTACCCTCTCCATGAACAACTTTGTTTCTCAAACTGCCAGATCTTGCTACTATCATCTCCATCGTATAAGCCTGATCAGGAAGTATCTCTCTGTCGAAACAACTGCAAAACTCGTTCTCTCCTTCATAATGTCTCGCATTGATTATTGCAATTCACTCCTGTCTGGTCTTCCTGCCTCCACCATTCACATCCTACAGTGCATTCAAAACAATGCTGCACGCCTTGTACTCAAAAAGAAAAAAGCTGACCACATATCTCCTCTCCTGGCACAACTTCACTGGCTCCCTGTATCAAAGCGCATACAGTACAAACTAGACACCATGTGCTACAAAAGCCTCAATAACGCAGCCCCCGATTACCTGTCAAGCCTACTTGAGATCTATGTTCCCTCACGTACCCTCGCTCTGCCTCCGATCCTCTGACTTTTCGCTTTCCACGCACTAAGCTCAATACCTATGGTCCACGAGCCTTCTCTGTTTCTGGTCCACTCTCCTGGAACAAACTTCCTCTCTCAGTCCGTCAGCAACCTACTTTTGTCTCCTTCAAGTCCGCTCTCAAAACTCACCTTTTCTCCTCTGCATAAAATCCTGACCTCACTCAATCCCCTCTGCAGCCTGTCTCCACTCGGAGGGGAATCACATTGTAATATATAATTGTATATAATATGCTCTCTATAATTTTCCATTGCTTTTATTCTTTCTCCCCATTTATAGCCGTGTGTGCGTGTGTGTGTGTGTGTATGTGTGTGTGTGTGTGTGTGTGTGCGTGCGTGCGTGCGTGCGTGCGTGCGTGCGTGTGTGTGCGTGCGTGCGTGTGTGTCTGTTTCAGCGCTTAGATTTGATTTTATCAAGATTTTGCGCTATATAAATAAAATATTGTATTGTATTGTATTGTACTACTGCTGCTGCTGTGCTGCTGTTGCTGCTGCTGCTACTACTATTACCACTCCTACTATTACTACTACTACTACTACCATGACTACTACTACTGCTTTTACTACTACTGACATTTCTAAGGCGCCAAATCTTGATCCAAGAATCAAATTAAGGCGCGCACTCATATCATCCACCACAGCAACCGCCAACAAGGACGAAACCTCCAGGGCACAAAACACACTCAGACTGAAGGGATGTAAGACAGAAGGCGTAAAGTCAAATCGATGGCAGGGGACACCATGTGGGATACAAAACCGATCTGGAAGGCACCTGATCTTGCACAGGCACTGGAAGGAAAGGGATCATCAGGGAGAATAGCCCTAATTTCAAACGGTGGATTTAGTGCAAGGTAAAACAAATAGATATAAGATATACATTAATAAATAATCGTAATAAATTATCATAGGAACAAAACAGAAACGAGAAACAGTACTTCCTGGTAAGTAAAATATTACCAACAAATGCCTGTCAACTACCATCAGGAAGAGAGTTCTTGAATGTTATATAGAACCAATGATGTTATACGGTTGTGAGGCGTGGACAGTCAACAAGCAAAGCCAGAACAAGATTGAGGCAGCCGAGATGTGGTTTCTAAGAAGAATGTTGAGAGTTCCATGGACAGCAAAGAAAACAAACGAGACAGTCTTGATGGAGGCAGACACAAGAAGATCATTCATAAGGAAGATTAGGAAAAGACAGGCAACATTTACAAGGCCATTTTATGAGGAAAGGGGATTAGAACACCTGGTCAAAACAGGAAAGCTGGAGGGAAAGAGAGCACCAGGTAGACCCAGGGAGAAAATATTGGACGGACTTTCAGGATGGCTGAGGACAGAGGATGGAACATGTGCTTGCGGCAAGGGATTGTTGCCGCAAGCACATGTTCCATCCTCTCTGTCCTCAGCCACCCTGAAACATGTCCTCACTATTGAAAGCAAAATACAAAATGTCCTGATAACATAATAAATTGAATATACACATTAGGAGGTGATTGTCTGGAAAATGGCGAGGCACTGGGTGCTCTGGATCCTATCCAGTACCCTCGGGTGTTTCTTATTAACTTTGTAAACTTAAACGTGTCTTGTCTATTAAGTAACATATGTAATATCCTGACAGTATGTTAAATAAAATATCAAAATGTGTTCTATTATAATTTGCAAAATGTGCTGACAATGTGTTACATAAAATGTAAAAAGCGTTCTGACTACTAAGTAAGATATAAAATGTTCTGACGATAGATTAAGTAAAATATAGAATAACCTGATTATCGATAAACTAAAATGTGGATGTTCTGACTACACTTTAAGTGAAATATGAGTGTCCTGACTAAAATGTTCTGACTGTTAAGTAAAACATGAAATGTTCAAAACCGCTTTATTCAATTTAGATATGACGGCTGTGGTCAATCATTTAAACACACTTGAGTGGATGAAATGGTCATTCAGCCACATTTCAGATCTACAAATATTTTGAAGTCATTTTTTTGTTTTGTTTTGTTTTGTCCTTCTTTTTACTGCCATCAATACATGGTGGACGTCCCTGAAAAAAAATTCTAGCATGTCTTGACCATCTTGTTTTGTTTCCTCCTTGCATTGCTGTCATATAGCCTGAGGTCATGCCCAGCTCATGAACAGAAAATTAAAGGCCTATTACTGTGTGGAAGAGTTCTCTTTTCCTGCACGGTTTCGAGTGAGGCTTTGTACCTCTTGAGAGGATAATTATCAATTTTTGGTAGGTAAATTGGATATTGTCATGCGATAATTTGCACGTAAGTCTGCAAGGTGTCCATTCTTATGAGTGTGTCATCTCACTCCCTCTACACATCCCTGCAAATCCACCGTTTTTTTTCTTTTTGTTTGTTTTTTGGAAAGGTTTGTTCCAAAGGTTCGTAGTTTTCTGTACCGTCAGCCAATGAGTTCGTGTCAGTCCACTCGAAGCCCAGGTCTATAAATGGAAATCAGAAGAACAAAAAATCGCAAAATCAGTCGCAGGTTGACGAAGGACTGAACCCAGACAGCGTTTAAAGGGAAAGAAATTCAATTACATCCCTTAATTTCTGAATTAATTATGGATACAAAAACAGTTTACGATGTGCAGTAGGCCTAGCCTCATTCTGAATCTAATTAGATACGAACCAATGAAGCATTAGGCCTATCGTGTGGACGTGAAGTCGACAGGTACATATGGATGTTCAACATTTGTTCAAGAGGGATTCAACGCACTCGGAAAATTTCACATGTCATGTACTCCACTGAGATCTGCCAGTGGACTCCTTAAGTCTGTGCATAACCTATGTCATAGTATGTGTTGGTAAGGTCTTGACACGGGTTAAGGGTGAGGAGAACGGACTCGGGGAGTTTAGAGTATGTTAACGAGCTGATAAGGAATTCATCATACTCAGGGAGTCCCATATGTGCTCCACCTAAATTTTACCTAATATTCAAGCCAAACTATAAGCACTTTTAAAAGTATAATTGGTAGATATCCATGAAATGTGTTAGGCTTACCTAATATTCAAGCCAAACTATAAGCACTTTTTAAAGTGTAACTTGATAGATAACCATGGAATGTGTAGTCTTACCTAATGTCAAGGCAAACTGTAAGCACTTTTTAGAGTGTAACTTGATAGATAACCATGAAATGTGTAGGCTTACCTAATGTCAAGGCAAACTGTAAGCACTTAATAAAGTGTAACTTGATAGATAACCATGAGATGTGTAGGCTTACCTAATGTCAAGGCAAACTAAGCACTTATTAAAGTGTAACTGGATAGATAACCATAGAATGTGTAGGCTTACCTAATCTTCAAGCCAAGCTGTAAGCACTGTTCAAAGTGATAACAACCATAGAATGTGTAGGCTTACCTAAATTTCACGCCAAACTATAAGCACTTTATAAAGTATAACTTGTGTAGGCTTATCTAATGTTTAAGCCAAACTATAAGCACATTTTAAAGCACAATTTGGTAGATAACCATAGAATATATAGGCTTATCTAATGTTCACGTTTTAGTGCCAGTGGTCCATAAATTGGACCGAACTTATTCAGACAAACGTAATACAATATAATATTCATTTATCAACCCTTTGACTCCCGCACCTTGTCCACCAGCATCCTGCATTGTCAGCCATGTTAGCAAAGCAAAAACCTAATCCTTCAGCTCCCGCACCCTGTCCACCAGCATCCTGCATTGTCAGCCATGTTAGCAAGGCAAAAACGTAACCCTTTGACTCCCGCACCCTGTCCACCAGCATCCTGCATTGTCAGCCATGTTAGCAAGGCAAAAACTTAACCTTTGCTTCCCGCACCCTGTCCACCAGCATCCTGCATTGTCAGCCATGTTAGCAGAGCAAAAACTTAACCCTTTGACTCCCGCACCCTGTCCACCAGCATCCTGCATTGTCAGCCATGTTGGCAAAGCGAAAACTTAACCCTTTGACTCCCGCATCCTGTCCACCAGCATCCTGTATTGTCAGCCATGTTAGCAAAGCGAAAACTTAACCCTTTGACTCCCGCACCCTGTCCACTAACATCCTGCATTCTCAGCCATGTTAGCAAGGCAAAAACTTAACCCTTTGACTCCCGCACCCTGTCCACCAACATCCTGCATTGTCAGTCATGTTAGCAAGGCAAAAACTTAACCCTTTGACTCCCGCACCCTGTCCACCAACATCCTGCATTGTCAGTCATGTTAGCAAGGCAAAAACTTAACCCTTCAACTCCCTCACCCTATTTACCAGCTATCTGCAAGAATCTGGTGGATAGGGTAAAGGAATCAAAGGGTTATGTTTTTTTGCAGTTGGAGAACAGGGTGCGGGAGTCAAAGGGTTAACTAAATTCACATTTGAAAGTCACAGTATGTATCCACTTGGCTCGTAGCAAGGGCACACACACACACACACACACACACAGACACAGACACACACACACAGACACACACACACAGACACACACACACACACACACACACA
>JAPXFY010000012.1:31426783-31429283 GCA_030674185.1 Monoplex corrugatus
CAATAACAATAGCAATAACAATAACAATAACAATAACAACAACAATAACAATAACAACAGCAACAACAATAACAACAACAATAACAATAACAATAACAATAACAATAACAACAACAATAACAATAACAATAACAACAACAATAACAATAACAATAACAATAACAACAACAATAACAATAACAATAACAACAACAATAACAATAACAACAACAATAACATAACTTGTTCAAGGTAAATTTCAACTGCAAGCACCATTTGCAATCATCGACTTTAATTAATTCGTTTGCTGTTCTTTCTTTCTTTCTTTCTTTCTTTTTTTCTTTCCTTCTTTTTTTCTTGTTTTCTTTTCTTTCTTTCTTTCTTTTTTTCTTACATTTTTTTTCTTTCCTGTCTATGATTTTGATATAAAAGGGGAGGTAGTTTTATATTAATCGGTATGTGGGTGTATGTATGCCCGCGCGCGCACGTGTTTGTGTGTGTGTGTGTGTGTGTGCGTGCGTGCGAATGTGTATGTGTGTGTGTGTGTGTGTGTGTGTGTGTGTGTGTGTGTGTGTGGTGTGTGTGTGTGGTGTGTGTGTGTGGTGTGTGTGTGAGAGAGAGAGAGAGAGAGAAAGAGAGAGAGAGAGAAAGAGAGAGAGAGGAAAGGAGAGAGAGAGAGAGAGAGAGAGAGAGAGAGAGAGAGAGAGAGAGAGAGAGAGAGAGAGAGAGAGAGATTATTTGTATACGCGTGAATGCGAGTTTCGTGTGTGTGTGTCTATTTGGGCGTGCGTGCATCTATGTGTGCGTGCGTGCGTGTCAATGCGTGCGTATGTATGTATGTATGTATGTATGTATGTATGTATGTATGTATGTATGTACGAGTGCACGCATGTATTTTCATGATGGAGTTCAACAACTCTGTTCTGATGCCACTTAATTAAGGACATTGCCATCATAAGTTCCCATCCAACGACAGTGATCGCTCAGTCGATGGATCTGACCGAGCGAGAGAACCCCTGGTAAGGAGATCATAATTATGCTATTGAAGTTGATCCAGTTTTTGGTATTTGACACCCCAGCTCTTCTTCTGCCGACCTCGGCAACATTCGCCGCTCATGGCACCTCCCCTGAAAGATAGTCTTGGACATCATAAGGAGAAGAGTGGCAGAATGGTTCAAACGTTCGCCTGCCAATAACTATACTCGAGGTTCCAGCGTTCGCTCCCGTAGAGGCCTCTACTCTTCTCCTCAGTTTGACCGGAAATCAAACTGAACGTCTAGTCCTTCGGAAGGGGACGAAAAACGACTTGGACAGGTGTGTGTGTGTTGTGTGTGCCTTCTGACTGCGCAGTCTAAAGATCCACGGCAGTGAAAATCGTGAAGAGCAGGGCACTTTCCTGGCTGCCTTGGTATAAACCTTTGGTGAGATAGGTTGATTTTCCAGGGCCCACCCTTGAAGACCAATAAGCCATCTTGCCTGCTGTTGAAAATGGTGAAGAGCAGGGCATTGTCCGTCTGCCTTGGTATAAATCATTGGAGAGATAGGTTGATTTCCCAGGTCCCACCCTTTGAAGACCAATTAGCCTTCTTGCCTTTCTGAAATCTTGGTTAATAAACGTGAATATGAATACGAGTCTTAAACGAGGGAGAGGGTGTGGGCGCCGCCCTCGTGGTGCTGGCCGCGGGAAACGTTGAGGTCTCTGTCACCTCACTCCCCTACGACCCCAGGTTATGGAACTATCTCGGCAGGACCTCAGGACCTGGCCAGCTCTTGGGTTTATGTGCAGGCATAAGGCTTGTGTCGGGATCATTCTGGATCTTCTCCATCACATGGCACCTGTGACGTTAGTGCACATGGAATTTTCTCCGAGCGCGGAGACGTCATCTTGAGAAATTGAAACTGAAACTTGAAAATGTGTCCAGGCGGGTGACGTGACCAAGCCGTGCGATCTTGCATCGTCTCACCGTTTCAGTTTCAGTTTCAGTTTTTCAAGATAACGTCTCCGCGCTCGGAATAAACTCCACATGCATTGACGCCACTGGTGCCATGTGATTGGACAAGATCCAAGATGATCAAGTCACAAACCTTAATTAAGCCTGTATCTAATTCCATGAGCTGGCCAAGTCCTAGCCTACAGTGCTGGGATCTATGAAGAGTGCACAAGCCGTACTTAGCACCTAAACCTTTTGACTCCCACACCCTGTCCACCAGCATCCTGTAATGACAACCATGCTAGCAAAACAAAAACTTAACCATTTGATTTCCTTACTCTATCCACCAGCTTACCACAGGAAGATGGTGGATAAGGCGAGGGAATCAAAGGGTTAAGTTTTTGCAGTTGGTGGTTAGGGCGCGGGAGTCAAAGGGTTAATTAAGCAATGCACAACTTTATGTCTTCGACAGTGGAAAAATATTGCGGTCTATGAAGAGTGCTAAAGACTTTAGTCTCCTTAGCGCGCTCGTTAGGGGCGCATAACTTTATGTCTCCTCAGGGGGAGACTTAAAAGCCAAATTAGCCCAT
>JAPXFY010000012.1:31436783-31441783 GCA_030674185.1 Monoplex corrugatus
CTGCTTTTGATACAATAGACCTTACCATTTTGCTTAACAGACTCCAATACAGTTACAGCATTTCTCACACCGCTCTTTCCTGGTTCCGTTCATATCTCACAGAAAGAACACAATCAGTCTTTGTCAATAACCTCAACTCTACATCTGAAGAACTATTGTACGGGGTCCCACAGGGATCTGTGTTGGGCCACGTGCTCTTTGTCCTCTATACACAACCACTTGCCGGCCTGATACAGTCTCACTCTCCTGAACATCAATCATTTGCAGATGACACTCAACTTGAACTCTCTACTCCTCCCGAGAACATAAACCCAGCCATTTCCTCTCTCGAACTTTGTATCACCGACATACGAATCTGGATGCTCGAAAACAAGCTAAAACTAAATGACGAGAAAACTGAAGCTGTCCTCTGTTCTTCCTCTTTTAAGTCTCTGCCGTCTACCACTCCTACATCTCTTACCGTTGGATCAACAGATATTCCCTTTTCCTCTACCGCACGAAATCTTGGCTTCCACTTCAGCAAAGACATGAGTATCTCAACACATGTACAGACAGTCTGCCGCAAAGCATACATTGACCTTAGACGCATTAGTTATATTCGCCACTTACTTTCAGAAGACGCTACCAAAACATTTCTTTCTGCCTTTGTTTTCTCCAAATTAGACTACTGTAACTCCCTCTTTTCTGGCTGTCCTCAAAATCAATTAGACAAACTTCAAAAAGTACAAAACTCTGCCGCTAAACTTGTTTCTCTTTCCCGCAAGCATGATCATGTCACACCTATTCTCAAATCCCTTCACTGGTTGCCTGTTCAAGCTCGCATTGACTATAAGCTTGCCTCACTATGCCACTCTTTTTTCTCTGATCTCTCTCCTCGCTACCTGGCTGATCTTCTCTCAGTGTACACTCCTTCTAGAAATCTCCGCTCCATTGCTGATACCAGATTGCTCCGTGTTCCACGCGTGCGCACAAAAACATTTGGACATCGCTCTTTCTCCTTTGCAGCCCCCACTATCTGGAACTCTCTTCCCTTTGAAATCCGACACCTAAAATCGACTTCTTCTTTCAAAACAGCTCTAAAAACTCACCTCTTTCAAAAATATTATCAGTAAGTTCAACCTCATTTCCCCCCAGCCTAATAGTAGAAAAGGTGTGTTAGTGTGTGTGTATGTTAGAGTAGGTAGGTGGGGGGTGGGGGTGGGTGATTATAGAGCCCAATGTGCCTCACAGTACTTTGGGGTATAGCCGTGGGGGTTTGTGGGGTGCATTTGGACTTGCGTGAGAATCCGTGTATGATTGTAGCGTATGTAGTATTTTTATGGATTTATTCTATTACTTTGTATTGTGTATTTAGTGTATGTACGTGAGGTCCGAGAGATTGAAATATTGTGAGTGAATGATTGTAAAGCGTCATAAGACATAGCATGTCGATTTCTCTCCCTCCCTCCTCCCCCCATCTCTCTCTTTCTCTTTCACATACACGCACACACCACACACACACACACACACATCCACTCACACTCACACACACATACACTCACACAAACATACACACACAAACATACACACACACACACAAACATACACACACACATACACATCCACTCACACTCACACACACATACACTCACACACACACATGCATACACACACATACACAAACTTACGCACATACACATCCACTCATACACACACACACATACACACACACACTCACAGCACACACACACACACACACACACACACACACACACACACACACACACACACAAACATACACACACATACACATCCACTCACACTCACACAAACATACACACACATACACATCCACTCACACTCCCACCACACACACACACACACTCACACACTCACACCACACACACACAAACACAAACACACACACAGACATACACACACAAACATACACACACATACACACAAACACAGACAGACAGACAGACAGACACACGCACACACACACACAGACACACACATTCACATCCACTCACACTCACACACACACACACACACACGTGCACACACACACACACACTCACAGCACACACACACACACACACACACACACACGCACATATCGTTCACATCATTAATTTAACCCTTGTCCGCCAACACCTTTCAGAAGTTAGGTACCAACCCAGACACTGCCATCTTCAGTTTATCCTCTTCAGCCATAAAGACAAAGATCTTTCCATCGCCATGACGTGTTTCTATATTTCGTCATAGTCTGACATAAATAATATCAAAAATGGAAATAAAAAAAAAACAATCCCCCCTCCCCCCCTCTGAAAAAACCCCCCACACACACACAAAGAAAAAATTAAAACACCTACCTGCTAATACTCTGTAAGCCAAGATCTACATAGATATAGCGTCAGAGATATTTCTGGAGTCTACATTATCAATGTCAAGTTCAGAATATCAAAAACCAGCCACCAAATGTCGACACTTTTTTCCATATTTTGAGAATATACGGCCGGTAATAGCCCATTTCTGTCACCGTGTATTCACTAACGACCTGCTTGAAACCGCAGAATTCTCAGACGCCCCAGACATATGGTCCCATTCTTTCAGAGTCTTTTTCTTTTTCTCTCTCATTTTCGTTTTGTGATATACTCGCATGCACGCGGACGTGCGCGCACACACCCACACATACACGCGTGCGCGCGCACAATCACACACACATGCACACGTACATGCATCTCTCTCTCTCTCTGTCTCTCTGTCTTTGTCTCTATCTCTGCCTCTCTGCCTGTCTCTGTCTGTCTGTCTCTGTCTGTCTGTCTCTTTGTCTGTCTGTCTCCTCCTCCTCCTCAAGCGCCCTGAGGCAGAGAGCAAACAGCAGACAGACAAACATGGACAGGAATAGACACACACACAGACACACAGATATTTATACATGAAGGTATACATACATGTATCTCTCTCTCTCTCTATCTATCTATCTATCTATCTATCTATCTATCTATCTATCAATCTATCAATCTATCTATCTATCTATCTATCTATCTACCTATCTATCTATCTATCTATCTATCTATCTGTCTGTCTATCTATCTATCTATCTATGTATGTATCTATGTATCTATCTATCTGTCTATCTATCTATCTATCTATCTATCCATCTATCTCTATCTATGTGTCTGTCTGTCTGTCTATCTGTCTATCTATCTATCCATCTATCTCTATTTATCTCTCTCTCTCTATATATATATATGCATACATACACACACACACACACACACACACACACACACCACACACACACACACACACACACCACACACACACATATATATATATGTATACATAGATGGAGAGAGAGAGAGAGAGAGAGAGAGAGAGGAGAGAGAGAGAGAGAGAGAGAGAGAGAGAGAGAGAGAGAGAGATACCTACAAATGCTCACGCGTGCATGCAAGTATACCCACAGACACACGTAACACGCGTACATCATAGTACATGCATACAGAAAGTTTGGCCAGTGGAACATTGTAAAATGTGACGAAATACTTCTGGTTGTGTGAAACGTGTTGATCACAGTAATTACATAGATTCATCATCATCATCATCAAGTGCCCTCCAGCTTCCCGATAACATAGATTATGATTAAAAAACAATCATATATTTGAGGTATATGGTAAATGTGTCGGACTGACCGCTGACATCAGATCAGGAGTCTGAATGCACAGTAGGTCATTCTGTCCCATCAATTTTTTGGAGCCAATGTTCTGTTAGAATCAACTACTACATGTAATGGGGGTAACCCTTGACCAAAGAAAAACAAAAAGCGTTTCCGAACTAGAAGTCATTGGAGTTACTGGAGAATTTTTCAAGAGGAATTCACCACGCTCGGACAGCTCCATACGCCCACCACCCAAATCCGCCAGCCATTTTTTCGGCACTGCTAACTAGAAAGAATTATACAGTTGCATTTATTTTACTGTAAACTACACTTTTTGATATTGCTGATCAAACTAGCAGTTGATTTTGGTAAAGAAATACATTTTCCCTTGTCTCTTTACTGTAAACTACACCTTTCGATATTGCTGATCAAACTAGCAGTTGATAATAAAGAAATACATTTTCCCTTGTCTCTTTACTGTAAACTACACTTTTTGATGTTGTTGATCAAACTAGCAGTTGATAGTAGAGAAATACATTTTCCCTTGTCTCTTTACTGTAAACTACACTTTTTGATGTTGTTGATCAAACTAGCAGTTGATAATAAAGAAATACATTTTCCCTTGTCTCTTTACTGTAAAACTACACTTTTTGATGTTGCTGATCAAACTAGCAGTTGATAATAAAGAAATACATTTTCCCTTGTCTCTTTACTGTAAACTACACTTTTTGATGTTGTTGATCAAACTAGCAGTTGATGATAAAGAAATACATTTTCCCTTGTCTCTTTACTGTAAACTACACTTTTTGATGTTGCTGATCAAACTAGCAGTTGATGATAAAGAAATACATTTTTCCTTGTCTCTTTACTGTAAACTACACTTTTTGATGTTGTTGATCAAACTAGCAGTTGATGATAAAGAAATACATTTTCCCTTGTCTTTTTACTGTAAACTACACTTTTTGATATTGCTGATCAAACTAGCAGTTGATAGTAAAGAAATACATTTTCCCTTGTCTTTTTACTGTAAACTACACTTTTTGATATTGCTGATCAAACTAGCAGTTGATGGTAAAGGAATACATTTTTCCTTGTCTCTTCGACATTCACATCACATGCTTTGTTTTCTTTGAAGTCTAACTTGAAAACATACACACCTTTTTTTGTCCAGCAGTAATTTCCTCCTGTAAGTGTCCATCCCTTTCATCCCTCTTCCCTCTTCTTGTCTTTCCCCCTCCCAGTGTGCGTGTGTTTTGTGTCTTTGAGTTTTTGTCATTCTGGACGTTAATGAGAGTTTGCACTTTGATTTGATTTGTGTATCAACATTAATGATAATGATAATGATAATAACAACAAT
>JAPXFY010000012.1:31456783-31461783 GCA_030674185.1 Monoplex corrugatus
CTATAAATCTATTACATACTTTGTGCTATAAATCTATTGTGCACCTTGTGCTATAAATCTATTGTCTATCTTCTTCTGTAAATCTATTGTGCATCTTGTGCTATAAATTTATTGTGCACCTTGTGCTATAAATTTATTGTATACCTTGTGCAGTAAATCTATTGTATACCTTGTGCTATAAATCTATTGTGCACCTTGTGCTATAAATCTATTGTATATCTTGTGCTATAAATCTATTGTATACCTTCTGCTGTAAATCTATTGCATACCTTGTGCTATAAATCTATTGTACACCTTCTGCTGTAAATCTATTGTACATCTTCTGCAGTAAATCTATTGTATATCTTCTGCTGTAGATCTATTGTATACCTTCTGCTATAAATCTGTTCACAAATCTGCTCCATCCTACCTTTGTGACAATATCAATATTTATACGCCAACTCGCACCTCGCGCTCGGCTTCAGACACTCTCCTAGGCTTAACCTATAAACTGTTGGCCAGTGTTTTTTGTTTATTTTATTGATTTTTTTGTTTGTTTTGTTTTTGTTTTGCTCTCTCAGGACCATCTTCCTGGAATAGACTTCCATCTCCCTTCGCCCACCAACTAGCCTTTCTGCTTTTAAATACAAGTTAAAGATTTAAAGACCGTCTCTTTTCCCTGACAGTGAACTGTTCAATTATCTCTTTATCCCAATTTGTGTAGATTTTTTTAAATGCATGTAGTCTTCGTTGATCGCTTACGTATGCCTGGTGTGTGAATGCATTTTGATTTGAATTACCAAGATTTGGTGCCATATGAATTTTGTAATCATCACCATGATGATGGTGATGATGATGATGATGATGATCATCATCATCATCGTCGTCGTCGTTGTCTGTCTGTCTATCTGTCTCTCCCTGTCTTTCTGTTTCTTGTCTCTTTCTGTTTCTCTTTCTCTCTCTGAGTCTCTGTCTCTGTGTCTGTATCTCGCTGAGTCTCCCTTCTCCCTCTATGCCTGTGTCTCTCTCTGAGAATCTGTCTCAGTCTCTATGTGTGCTTCTGTCTTTTTTGTTAGTGTACGTGTACTCGCGTATGTACACGACGTATAGTGAGCAAGGATTCCCTGGCATTTTCAGGCTGTTTCTAAATTTATATGTATAAGCCAACCACAAGTCTTGCTCAGTCAAGGCAAATCTAGGAATGCATTGTTTGTACACTGTTTGTTGTTGTTGTTGTTGTTTGTTGTGTTTTTCTAAAAAAAATGCTTGACCATTCGCACCAGCAAACACAGAAGAAAGTTACAACAACAACGAAATGTTCCTTAAGATAGCAAAGACGACAAAGGAGGTAGTGATAACAAGAGCAACAAAACAACGACTATCATTAACTAAGCAACATAACTCTTGAGAGTCGCGGAGTTATCTCCCATGTAGAATTTCTCAAATCCAACACAGTTTGCGCTACCCATTCAGCTAGCATGACGCAGCCACAAGGCACAGAATTGCAAGCTCAGAACACGCAGCCACAAGGCACAGAATTGCAAGCTCAGAACATTCTGAACGTTCTGAGCTTGCAATTCTGTGCCTTGTGGCTGCGTCTATACTAGCTGAATGGGTAGCGCAAACTGTGTTGGATTTGAGAAATTCTACATGGGAGATAACTCCATGACTGTCAAGAGTCATGTTGTTTAGTCAATATTTAAAATTCTCCCTGCTTCCCTCTTATTTCCTTTGGTGGAACGACTATCATTGTTATTTTTTTGTTTAAAGCCCGTCCGGTCGCATAGAACCATATCAGGGCTATAACCTGTTTCAAAACATACTACTTCAACAAGAATAAAAAAAAAGAAAAAAAAAAGAAAAGAAAATATTAAGTACACATACCAATTGCATTCGCACACATAATCTAAGATGCCTCTGCCGTTCACCAGTCCGCCCCATTTATCGCACAGGGGATTTAAAAACCCCATTCCGGACAGAAAAAAAAGAAGAAGAAGATAAAGAAGAAGAAGAAAAAGATATAGAAGGAGGAGGAGGAGGAGGAGAAGAAGAAGAAGACGAAGAAGAAGAAGGAGGAGGAGGAGGAGAAGAAGAAGACGAAGAAGAAGAAGGAGAGGAGGAGGAGGAGAAGAAGAAGAAGAAGACTATGAAGAAGAAGCAGAACAACAACAACGACAACGACGACAACACAACAAGAACAACAACAACAACAACAACGACAACGACAACACAACAAGAACAAGAACAACAACAACAACAACAACAACAACAACAACAAAGTAAATCAACAGTTTGCATTGTTAAAGTTCACGACAATACAAGGGTCACTGATATGGTTATTTTGGTGCTCAAGGTCACACTCACAGAACTGATTGCACCAGGTCTGGAGGAGGAAGGTAGAAAAGGAGGGGGTGGTGGAGAAATGTGCTCTTTGACGGTGACATTAACTTAACGCCTTGCGTCTTTCATTGTCAGGCAGTTCTGGCATGTAATGTACACACACACACACACACACACACACACACACACACACACACACACACACACACACACACACACACACACACACACACACACACACACACACACACACACACACACACATACACACATACACACACACACACATATACATCTATATATATATATGTGTGTGTATATATATATGTGTGTATACATATATATATGTGTATATATATACACACATATTTTTTCTGTTTTAATAAAAAAAATATGTCCAGCGATGTCAGCGCTTTTCCTGCGAGCAATGTACCTCTGTCAGTTGTGTCCATTATTTCCCTTGATGTTTTATGTCTGTCTGTCTGTGTCTGTCTGTCTGTCTGTATGTATGTATGTATGTATGTATGTATGTATGTATGTATGTATGTATGTATGTATGTATGTGTGTATACGTCTGTGTGTCTGTCTGTCTGTGTCTGTCTGTCTGTATGAATGTATAACATGTATGTATGTGTGTGTGCATCTGTCTGTCTGTCTGTCTGTCTATCTATCTATCTATCTGTCTATCTATCTATTATCTATCTATCTAATATCTATCTATCTATCTATCTATCTATCTATTATGTGTTTGTCTATCTACCTATCTATCCGTCCATCCATCATCATCTATCTATCTATCTCTCTATCTATCTATTTATTTATTTATCTTGTCTCTCTATCTACTTATCTATCTATCTATCTATCATCTATCTATCTATCTATCTATTTATCCATCTATCCATTTTTATCAGTACTTTTCGTGCGAGCAATGCACCTTTGTCACAGCGTTCATTATTTCTGTTGATGCCTGTCTACATCCTTCTCCCTCCCGTCCTCTCTCTATTTATTTCCATTTGTCTCTGTCTCTATCTCTATGTCTCTCACTCTGTCTCTGCCAATCTGTCTCTGTCTGCCTTTCACTCTGTCTATATGTCTGTCTGTCTCTGTCTGTCTCCGTCTCTGTCTGTCTGTCTCTGTCTGTCGTGCATGCATACATGTGTGCATCTTTGAGAAAGAAACAAAGAGAGAGAATAGAGAGGAAAAAGAGGGAGAGAGAAGAACAGACAGAGAGAGAGGAGAGAGAAAAGAAGAGGAGAGAGACAGAGAGAAGAGAGACAGAGAGAGCAGAGAAGAGAGACAGAGAGAGAGAGAGAGACAGAGAGAGAGAAGAAGAGAAGAGAGAGACAGGAGAGAGAGAGAGAGAGAGAAGAGAAGAAGAGGAGACAGAGAGGAGAGAGGAGAAAGAGAGAGAAAGAGAGAGGAGAAGAGAGAGACAGAGAACAGAGGACAGAGAGAGAGAGAGAGGAAAGAGAGGACAGAAGAGAGAGAGAGAGAGAGAGAGAAGAGAGACAGAGAGACAGTGAGAGAGACAGAGAGACAGAGAGACAGTGAGAGAGACAGAGAGAGAGAGACAGCGAAAGAGAGACAGAGAGAGGCAGAGAGAGAGAGACAGAGAGAGACAGAGAGAGAGAGACAGAGAGAGACAGAGGGAAAGACAGAGATCCGGGGGAAGGGAGGGAGTGAGTGAGGGACAAACAAATCAGACATGACATAAACATAAAGACAAAGGTGTGTGTGTTCATCTGTGCAAGTGTGTGCGACCTTGAGCGCGTGCACGCGTGCATACATGTACGTTTTTCATGCGCATGAACATGTACATGAGTCTATTCGTTTGTGCGCGTGCGTGTAGGCGTGTATGCGTGCCGACATATGCGCTCACTCCAAAGATCCTTCATAAGCGAGAAAGTGCACTAGTATGCATTACATTGGCAAACAGTGCGTGCATGCGTGCGTACGCCCGGTGCGTAGGCCCATGTTTGAATGCGTGCTTGCACGGCCAACACGCGAGCACACAGTAAAAATTTAACAGCTATTAACCAGCTGCCGTGGTGTAGTGGTTAACGCAACGGAGTGCCGACTGGAAGGTTGTGGGTTCGAATCCCCACCAGTACGTTCAAAAATCAGTGTGGGATTTTTCGGCTCTGACCGGTTCCTACCAGAGTTGGGTGTGCTATGGGCTCATCGGGAAGACTAGGACCACACAGTCGAGTCTCATCCACTTCGCGGATGCGTCATTGGTGTTGCTCAAAAGCTTCTGACCAGCACCGCAGATGTCTGTATCTCTCGGGCCTGGTTAACTGCCAGGATATCTTATGATAGTAAGCGTAAGAGTGCATGCTCTGTCACGCAGTCTCAATCTAGAAGGAACTCCATAGCATCATGATTATCATCCTCATCGATATCATCATCATCATCGCATTACGAAAATTGTTCCAGCTTCTGTGTCCATTAAATTAAGGCGGTATAGAAAATGGGACAAAAAACAAACAAACAAAACAAACAAACAAAACAAAACAAAAACAGCTAGTGAGACAGTCTTGATGGAGGCAGACACAAGAAGATCATTCATAAGGAAGATTAGGAAAAGACAGGCAACATTTATAGGCCATTTTATAGAAAAGAGGAATTGGAACATCTGGTCACAACAAGAAAGCTGGAGGGAAAAAAGAGCACCAGGTAGA
>JAPXFY010000012.1:31466783-31476783 GCA_030674185.1 Monoplex corrugatus
AAGGGGATTTTGGCCGAAACCGGCTTTTATCCAGAGTTGTGCGGATATGACGTGCGGACAGTCGACACGCAAAGTCAGAACAAGATTGAGGCAGCTGAAATGTGGTTTCGAAGAAGAATCTTAAGAGTTCCATGGACAGCAAAAGAAAACAAACGCGACAGCCTTAAAGGAGGCAGACACAAAAAAAGAACATTAATGAAGAAGATTAGGAAAAAGACTAGCAACATTTATAGTACATTTTATGAGACAAGAGAAATTAGAGCGCAACATTTTCAGGACATTTTATGAAACAAGAGAAATTAGAGCACCCAGTCACAACAGGAAAGCTGGAGGGAAAGCGAGCACCGGGTAGAGGCAGAAAGAAAATATTGGACGGACTTGCGGAGTGACTGAGGACAGAGTGGGTGGGAGATGTACAAGATTACAGCGACAAGGGATGGATTCATAGGGAAGGCCATGGTAGCCAACGCCATGCGGCAAGTGCACATAATGATGATGATGATGATGATGATGATGATGAAGAAATGAAGAAATACGCATTCTGATTCTATTTGTGTGTTGTTGCTTTTCTGGTTCTTATTTTGCTCGAACGCTTGGAAGTCATGTTGATTTTAGATTGAGACAAACTGTTTCCTAACGCCTCGCATCCGACAGATCGTTCACATTACGGGAAAACCATTAATTTGGAGCAGACAGGGTGGTAGGTGATATGCGGAGGCGAAGAAAGTCACGTAATTGTGTGTTTTCCTGTCTGAATCGTAATTGTATATTAGTATGGACAGTATGTCAGCGACCGTTGGGCCGTGCTGGGCAGATGCAGACAGAGGGTCGTTCAGGTAGTTTACCTTTTGGTTCGTATGTGATCGTTTCATAGTCAACCACATCTTTGGTTGTACTGTGGATTCGATGTACTGTAATGTGGCTTATGTTCAGTACATGCGATACATAGCATACAATGCAATGCAATGCTACGCAATGATACATACTACAATACAATACAATACAATACGATGCAATGCAAAAATACAGTGCGAACGCAATGCAATACAATGCACAATAATACAATCAATACAATACAATACAGATGCAACGCAATGCATACAATACATAATATAATACAATACAACAATCAATACAATACAATACAACAGCACATACAATACAATACAATACACAATACAAGCAACGCAATACAATACAATACAATGCATACAATCAATACAATACAATACAATACAATACACGACAGTACAATCACCACAACACAAGACAACACAACAACACAACACAACACAACACAACACAACACAACACACAACACAAACAACACAAACAACACAACACAACACAACACAACACACACACACAACACACAACAACACACACAACCACACCACAACACAACACAACCACAACACAAACAACACAAAAAACAACACAACACAACACAACACAACACAACACACCACACACACCACACACACCACACACCACACCACACCACACACACCACACAACAACCACAACACAACACAACAACACAACACAACACAACACAACACAACCACAACACAACACAACACAACCACAACACAACCACAACCACAACACAACACAAACACAAACACAACACAACACAACACAACTTTATCAGTCTGTACAAAGGAAATAACAACGTTTGCCAAAGTACATGACATGACATGACACACATCAAAATCGTTGTACAGCTCAGATTACGAAAAGAACATCATCATCATCATTAATACATCATCCTCATCTTGGCCTTCTATCCACACACCTACACACATATTCACCCCCGCCCCCAGCCCTTCCCCCCAAACAAACATACATACATGCATGCGCGTACACACCCACTCACATTCACATGCAAACCCACGCCTACAGACACCTGTTGTTCTGGTGGTGTCGGTGTAGGATTAGATAAGTTCCCCCTTCCCCACACTTCCCTGGGATGGTCATCCCCGTCGGCTATATCACCTGAGGTGGGTGCTGACGTAAAAACTGTACCAAATCAATCAATCGATCGATCGATCAATCAATCAATCAATCAATCAACCAATCAATCATAATCAATAATCAATAAATCAATCAATCAATCAACCAACCAACAACAACAACAATCCATAATCAATCAATCAATCAATCAATCAATCAATCAATCAATCAATCAATCAGTCAGTCAGTCAGTCAGTCAGTTAGTCAGTCAACCAACCAACCATCCAACCAACCAACCAACCAACCAACCAACCAACCAACCAACCAACCAACCAATCAATCAGTCAGTCAGTCAGTCAGTCAGTCAACAACCAACCAACCAACCAACCAACCAACCAACCAACCAACCAACCAACCAATCAATCAACCAATCAATCAATCAATCAATCAATCAATCAATCAATCAATCAATCATCCATCATCGATCGTCCATCGATCGATCAATCAATTCAATCAATCAATCAATCAATCAATCAATCAATCAATCAATCAATCAATCAATCAATCAATCAATCAATCATCAATCAATCATCATAATCAATCAATCAATCAATCAATCAATCAATCAATATCAATCAATCATCATATCAAATCATCCATCCCGGTATTGCTCAACATCGCCACCTCCCCTCCCTCCTTCCCCTTTCCCGCGAGCGATACACGAGAGCAAGAAGACAGATACACGGTTTCCAGTGTGTTAATTCTGACAAATGCCTTCTGTTACAAGATGATACTGTGCCTGGAATAAACGAGCTAAAATACCTTGTTGTCACATATCAATGCATTCGTACATCATACATCATACATCCTACAGCGCATTCAAAACAATGCTGCACGCCTTGTACTCAAAAAGAAAAAAGCTGACCAATATCTCCTCTCCTGGCACAACTTCACTGGCTCCCTGTATCAAAGCGCATACAGTACAAACTAGGCACCATGTGCTACAAAAGCCTCAATAACGCAGCCCCTGATTTACCTGTCAAGCCTACTTGAGATCTATGTTCCCTCACGTACCCTCCGCTCTGCCTCCGATCCTCTGACTTTTCGCTTTCCACGCACTAAGCTCAATACCTATGGTCCACGAGCCTTCTCTGTTTCTGGTCCACTCTCCTGGAACAAACTTCCTCTCTCAGTCCGTCAGCAACCTACTTTTGTCTCCTTCAAGTCCGCTCTCAAAACTCACCTTTTCTCCTCTGCATAAAATCCTGACCTCACTCAATCCCCTCTGCAGCCTGTCTCCGCTCGGAGGGGAAATCACATTGCAATATATAATTGTATATAATATGCTCTCTATAATTTTCCATTGTTTTTATTCTTTCTCCCCATTTATAGCCGTGTGTGTGTGTGTGTGTGTGTGTGTGTGTGTGTGTGTGTGTGTGTGTGTGTGTGTGTGTGCGGTGCGTGGGTGCTGTGTGTGCGTGCGTGCGTGCGTGTGTGTGCGTGCGTGCGTGTGTGTGTGTTTCAGCGCTTAGATTTGATTTTATCAAGATTTTGCGCTATATAAATATTGTAATTAAATTATTATTATTATCATTACGAGGAATCACTCGACTGAGAAATTCTGCTTTAAATAGATGTGTTTTGTCCCGTACAAATTTACTAAAGTTAAAGTTCGTGTCTTGTTCGTCTGTTGTACAATGCATCTAGTGTGTTTTGTGACCTCTTAACCACAACTTTTCCTACTTTCTTGATATCAGTATTTAGTTCATCTGTGCTTTAGAAATATTGTCACCCCTTGCAGGTTTATGTCCCAAAGTCTGGGACACTGTGTACAGTTTTATTGTTATTGCTAATGTTATTGTTAATGTTGTTGTTTAAAGCTCAGCCGACTGTGTAGAGCCATATCAGGGATATAACCGATTTAAAACATACAAAACTTCAACAGGAAAAAAAAAAAAGAGAAAAGAAAATTAAGTACACATATCAATGCATTCGTACACATAATCTAAGGACATAGCCCTGGCGTTGACTACTCTGTCCAGTTTATCGCACACCTGAATACAAATATAAGCATACCTAAGGACACCAAAACATACATAAAACAGGCATAAATTACCTAAAATTGTTTCCGCATATCTCACCTCCCTAGAGCCAAAAATGCACTCAATACATGTGCCCAATTATCAGTCCTAAGAAAAAGCGCGTAAGACTTTATGGAACACATACAGGTGATTGGACCAGCAAGGCAGAAAATGATAGGAAGAAATGACAGAAAGCAAAGGAACAAGGCAGAAAAAAAGAGAGTGACAGAAAAGAGGACATTTCTAGCACAGAATTTCCAGAAGGTGGGGGGATACTATTTATACTGAAACAGCCCCCGGCGTCCCCACTGGGGCTGTATACAGTTGAGGAATGAAATAATATGTGAGAGATCTTGCTTAACATTAAAAAATATATGCTTTACATGTGTAGGAGGCCTTCTGAGGACAACAGTATGTGTTTTCTTTCCAGCTGTCTTTTCCAAAAAACGATACCAAGCTCTTTATAAATAAACTACTTTTAATAATAATGATAATAATTACAATATTTATATAGCGCAAAATCTTGATAAAATCAAATCTTTAGCGCTGAAACAGACACACACGCACACACGCACACACACGCACGACGCGCGCGCGCGCGCGCACACACACACACACACACACATGGCTATAAATGGGGAGAAAGAATAAAAGCAATGGAAAATTATAGAGAGTATATTATATACAATTATATATTACAATGTGATTCCCCTCCGAGTGGAGACAGGCTGCAGAGGGGGTTGAGTGAGGTCAGGATTTTATGCAGAGGAGAAAAGGTGAGTTTTGAGAGCGGACTTGAAGCACGGCTGTTCACTCCCTTCTTTCCCTCTATTTTTGAGTTGAGCACCGACCCGCCTGACCCGGTCATGACCTGACCCGGTTCCTGGCATCGTCTTATCTGTGTCAGTACCAGGCGCCTGCTGCTAGTCTTTGTTCTTACTCGTGCAGAGTGGCAGAGTCTTAATTTTATGCGTTTTAGCACGGCACTGTGGATACTACGTGGCATTGATGGAAATTATAGTTTGCTTTTCGTGAAGTTGAGTTTGTGCACTTTAAGTGGCAAGTGTTTGTTTCTGTCTGGCATTCGTTCTTCATGTTGTAATTGTGAATTAATCACATATAGTAAAAACTGTTGCTTAAGTGATGGAGCCTTCAACTCAACATACATATGCACTGCACTGTGAGAGACTTAACGCTTTGTGTCGCGTGTGTGGGGAACGTGTGAAAAGACAGCTAAAAGACAAACGATCAAATATTAAACTCTGTGTTGAATACGCTTATGAGCTGCTTGTGTTCCATAGCATTGATATTAATTCAGATACGGAAGGACAGCATCCAAAGCTCTGTGTCTCAGGTGTTATTACCGAATAATGAAACTGAAAAAATCCAAAACAACGGTGACTAGCCAAACTACGGCCAACACTCGTGCACTCGGTGACATAATGCGCACACAGAACATGTGGACTGAGTTCAGTGGTACTTTGTCTGTCGCTGAGTGTCAAGTTTGTCATCATTTTGATATGCAGACAAAATGTGGCCGGCCAAAAAAGTCGCAAGTCGGAGCCCCAAACGGAAGGCAGACAGTGACATGGACCAAACTGTTATGGACTGTGGCGGAGACTTTGACAGTAGTCTGATAGGGCCATCAACTTCAACACCTGTCAAGAAATTCAGAACCGCTGACACACAAACATCTCCTCCAGAAAAAGCATCATTGGCAAGTAATCCTCCCGCGACACCTCAAGAAAAAACATCTCATTGCAAAACATGCGGTAGGTCCCCATACAAAGCAACTCCACGAAAGAAGCTGAGACCACTAGACCAGATAACTGCACCACTGATGAAAACAGAAGAAAATTTTTTAACAGAATTTGCAAAAGCTAAAACCAGTACTTCGACAGACAGACAAACATTGACAATCAAAACGGGTGGACCACCACGTGTTTATAAGCAAGTCCCACAACCACGAAAAACATCGGCGCTTGCTGGCTCTCCTTTGCGAAAAAAACGATCAAAGTTCATGCAAAAACTTAGAATGGATATTTCAGGCAGTAGCATAGAGGACTCTATCTCACAACACACATCAGAAATAAAAACAAAAACAAAAGCAACTAGAGAAAAGATTCTAAAAGGAGCAGGGTGTGGACAAGCAACAGTATCCAGTAAACAAGGTTCTGCACTGCGAACCCAACTCGGATTGACATGGTCACAGTACAGAAAACTAAAGAGAGTTCACAGAACGTTAGGGGTACAATTTGATAGTGAAAACAAAGAAAGGCAGGAACAATCTAAAGCAATGCTGGCAGAAATAGAAATAAAGGAACTTAAACTGTGTTTCAACAATGAAGATGATAAAATCACAGAAGAAAGAGTGATCCCAGTTGCCTGCGTTCAAAACGTTCAGAATCTTGTTGAAAATTTACTGGAACAGTACGAAAAAACAGGAAAATTGACATGGCATGACAATACAATTCCACAAGATGAAATCTGGGTAAAGATAGGCGGGGATCACGGGGGAGGTTCATTTAAGCTTACACTACAAGTTGCAAACACCAGTAATCCTAATTCAAAACTCAACACATGCCTGCTGATGATCTGTCACTGTAAAGACACTCCTGAAAAATCTGCGAAGGTTGCTGAAACCATTCAGAGCTCAAACTGAAACACTCCAAAACATGACATGGAAAGGAAAGAAAATTCGTTTGTTTTTCTTTGGTGACTATGACTTTCTGACAAAAGTGTACGGCCTGTCAGGTGCTCAGGGAGCTCACCCCTGCCTTTTTTGCACAGCATCCAAGCGACAAATTCAACTCCCACCTCAGTGCAATGCAGGCAACATCACAAAACGTAATCTTAAACAGATCAAGAGAGACAATCGCATGTACAGATATTCCAAAAAGAAAATTGCTAAGTTGTACAACAACGCAGTCAGAAGACCCATTTTGCCTATAGAAACAGACCACATTGCTCCTCCATACCTACACATACTACTCGGTATAACAAAGAAACATCACGATCTGATGGAGGAAGACTGCCACACACTTGACAAATCCATAGCAGAATCCTTAGCTGCTAGTGACAAACAGACACCAGAAGTAGGGACGGTCTTCAAAGATTATGTAATGCAGCTGAAGCAAATAGAACAAAGAAAGGAAGAGGTGAGACACCTTGAGACACAACTTGTTTGGAATGAACCAAATGACGAAACCTCCTTGGCAGATTTTCAGGCACAACAGGAGCAGCTTCAAAACAGCATACACAAACAAGAAGATGAGATAGAAGAACTGAGGTCAAGCCTAGATTTACCGCAATTGTCAGGTCCAGTTACAAAACACCTGGATACAGTACTCCAAGACAACAACATTTGCAAACAAGCATATCACGGCAGGTCATTCATAGGGAATCACTGTCACAAATACATGCAAGCAGACACAATCACACGTCTTTCTGACAGCATTGTAACAAAAACAAATGAACTTGTAGAAGACAGTTACATAAGGGATATGGCCTTGCACATCAGCCAGAAGTTCAAAACACTGAACACATTTTATTCCAACATTCATGCTACAATTTCACACTCAAGACCAGTCACCCAAGATGACATTTACACACTTGACAAACACATTCAACAATACATGACGTTTTACAGGACAACATTTCCTCACAAAAAAGTGACACTAAAACAACATATACTCGAGGAACACAGCCTTCCGTTTGTTAGACAGTTCCGATTTGGATTATCTTTTTTGGCGGAACAGGGGGGTGAAGAAGTTCACGCGGTTGTTAACAGCCTGGCAAGGAGAGTGTGGGGAGTCAGAAGTAAAAAAGAACAGCTGATGATCATCATGAGAGAACAATTATCTTTAGTGTCTCCTGAACTACAAACCACGCTTCCCGTGCTGTCTGTGGCAACGACCTCCAAGACTGTGTAATCTCACTCAGCCAACCGGTCTGCTCCCCCCAGCCACCCCTCCTCTCCACCCTCTCATCTCCCCGTTGTGTAACCTGTTTTCACTCAGTATCAACTTTATCAAATCATCAGTAAACTTTATGAATGTACTGTTATCATAAATCCACTGATCGTTTTGTCTTTCACACGTTCTCCCCCCCTCATCTTATAGTGTTTCTGTGCCTATTTCTCATTATGGATACTGTACAGTTGATTTTCACCAGACTTGCGTTTGAGTCCATAACAAGAGCCAGGTAATTGCCATTATGTTTTTATTTCTTGTGTCTTGTTGTGTACGTATGTCAAAATGTTTCTGTCATTAATTTAACGTCAAAATAATAATTGCATGTTCACAATGGGGAGTTTAAAACACCCATTTTTAACAAAGTTGCATATTTCCTTCTACTGTAGCATGCTTTCTCACTGTCTTTCCGTCGTTGTCATTCTTTTGTTTGAAAAGCTACAGGAACATTTTTTTATACCGGAAGAAAGCTGGATTTATTGGCTTTCGAATGCACATGAGAGCGTAACTATATATTGCTTTCCAAAGACATGGTTTACGGTTTTGTACTGATACTACCTTGTAAGCACCGGCCGTCTATGTTCCGCGGCGATGCGTTATCGCTTAGGCCTGTGTGTGCTGAGCGGCATTCCGGTTAAGCGCGATGGAGTGAAAGGGAGGGAGCGGCCGTCGCTACAATTAGTGTGTGCACCGCGTGCTAGCCTGTCAGAGGTCACTATCAGTTCAGGAACGGGGTCAGCGCCAACTGAAAGTCAGCTTCATACAGCCGTGGAAGGAGACAAAAGTAGGTTGCTGACGGACTGAGAGAGGAAGTTTGTTCCAGGAGAGTGGACCAGAAACAGAGAAGGCTCGTGGACCATAGGTATTGAGCTTAGTGCGTGGAAAGCAAAAAGTGAGAGGATCGGAGGCAGAGTGGAGGGTACGTGAAGGAACATAGATCTCAAGTAGGCTTGACAGGTAATCATTTGTTCTCATGACCCTTCGTGACTGCCTCCCGTTTTAAAATGTAAAACCACCTGTTTTGTCTTCCCCACAACCAGCCCCCTGTGGCCAAGATGACCAGACAGCTGAACACATATTTCGGTGTTGTCGCCTCCCATCAAGTGGAGCGATGGGACACGTGGCAGACTACAGTTTATTTAACCATTTGACTTCAGCACCTTGTCCACCAGCATTCTGCATTGTGAACCATGCAGGAAGTCGGTAGATAGGGTACTGGAGTCAAAGGTTAAGTTTTTGCAGTTGGTGGATAGGGTGCGGGAGTCAAAGGGTTAAGTTTTTGCAGTGGTGGATAGGGTGCGGGAGTCAAATTGCAAAGGGTTAACTTCCAATATCCATGGCATTCGGCAAGAACTGGGGGAAAAACCACAAACAAGCAAGCAAACAAACAAACAAAAAACAACACACACTGAACCAACCAACCAACCAACCAACCAACCAACCAACCAACCAACCAACCAACCAACCAATCAACCAACCAACACATAAAACCACGTGTATTTGATACAAGACAAGACAGGCGCAAATTTTCGGCCAACTGGCCTTTGTCAATCGTAAGATCACAAATAAACAAACAAACACCAGATACAAAAATTAGGAGAAAAAGACTGAAACTTCCCAGCTGTCCATTACTTTTCTCACAATGGACGGAGCAGCGGGAAAGTTTCAGTCTTTCTCTCCTAATTTTTGTCTCTGGTGTTTGTTTGTTTGTGATCTTACGCTTGACAAAGGCCAGTTGGCCGAAAATTTGCGCCTGTCTTGTCTTGTATCAAATACACGTGGTTTTATGTGTGTCTTGTATTATTGTATTAAATACGTGTTCTTATTATTTTTTTCGTGTTTTTTTTCCTGGTTCCTGTTTGCTTGAACGCGGGCAGTCACACTTGTTTTGGATAAACAAAACTACGGTCACATTTGTTGCCACATGTGAACTGACCACGGAGGCGGCGAACGCAAGCACAAGAAAAATAACTTGCCCACATATAACTACAG
>JAPXFY010000012.1:31484283-31486783 GCA_030674185.1 Monoplex corrugatus
GGGTACGTGAGGGAACATAGATCTCAAGTAGGCTTGACAGGTAATCGGGGGCTGCGTTATTGAGGCTTTTGTAGCACATGGTGTCTAGTTTGTACTGTATGCGCTTTGATACAGGGAGCCAGTGAAGTTGTGCCAGGAGAGGAGATATGTGGTCAGCTTTTTTCTTTCTTAGTACAAGGCGTGCAGCATTGTTTTGAATGCGCTGTAGGATGTGAATGGTGGAGGCAGGAAGACCAGACAGGAGTGAATTGCAATAGTCAATGCGAGACATTATGAAAGAGAGAACGAGTTTTGCAGTTGTTTCGACAGAGAGATACTTCCTGATCAGGCTTATACGATGGAGGTGATAGTAGCAAGATCTAGCAGTTTGAGAAACAAAGTTGTTCATGGAGAGGGTAGAGTCAATGCAGACACCAAGGTTTTTAGCTGAATCAGAAATTGGGACTGATGTGTTACATAATGGGAGCGAAAGAGGAGGCAGCTGAGAAAGTTTCTGACGGGTGCCACTGAGGATAGCTTCTGTCTTGTCGTCATTAAGCTGAAGTCTATTGTGTGTCATCCAGTTCTTAATGTCCGAGTAACACTCAGTGGTGCGAGTCAAGAGGCGCTGTATATTGTCTGGTGTGTCACTGTCTAGAAGTTGGGTGTCATCAGCATAGAAGTGGTGTTTTATAGAGTGGGAGTTGATGATGGTAGACAGGGGGGAGGTGTAAAGAGTGAAAAGAACAGGGCCAAGGACAGATCCTTGTGGAACACCACAGGTCAGGTATGCAAAAAACTTAACCCTTTGATTCCCTCACCCTATCCACCAGCTTCCTGCGGGAAGCTGGTGGATAGGGTCAGGGAGTCAAAGGGTTAAGTTTCTGCAGTTGGTGGACAGGATGCGGGAGTCAAAGGGTTATATCTTAAAAGACGATTTGACACTATGTCAAAAGAAATGCAGACGTGCACTCAGAGTCATCTCAAATATAATACTTTTCACTTGAAGATATTTTTGAGAATCACGGAGTTATCTCCCATGTAGAATTTCTCAAAACCAACACAGTTTGCGCTACTCATTCAGCTGGCATAGACGCAATCACAAAACATAACGTGGTAAGCTCAGAACATTCCTACCACTTTATGCTTTGTGGCTGCGTCTATGCTAGCTGAATGGGTAGCGCAAACTGTGTTGGGTTTGAGAAATTCTACATGGGGGATAACTCCGTGACTCTCAAGAGTTATGTTACTTAGTTGATATTTAAAATTCTCTCTGCTTCCCTCTTATTTCCTTTGGTATTGAAGATATTTTGTCGGCTTGGGGATGAAATTTAAGTCAACATGGAACACTTTGTTTTGGTGTGTTGTTTGGGAGGGCCTTTTATTTTTCATATATAAAAACTTGTAATCAAAACCAGAAAGCTGGAGGGAAAGAGAACACCAGGTCTCCTGGCGACAAGGGATAGATTCGTATGGAGGGCCATGATCGCCAACACCATGCGGCATGGCATATGATGATGATGATGATGATGATGATGATTATCAAAACCGCCCGGAAGTCAAAGCTACAACTATGCACAGCAAGTTTACGATTAATAGCAATAATATTTTTTATCCATTTTCTACCACAGTTTAACCATACCTATACCACATGATAACAACAGCGCAGGGTTTTAGCTGCATCCAGTTTAAATGATTATGGTCCAGCACATTTCACTTATGGTTGTGGATATGGAGAGACAAACCCAGGCCATCCAAATGAGATGTTGTGGCAATATGTTAAACAGATAACACTGATCATATCTCCAATGAACATGAGCGACACCGGCCCAATATGAAGAGTCTGCTGACATCAGTTCAGAAAAGAAAACTACTTTGTTATGGCCACGTAACAAGATCCGGTTTGCTTAATCGATCTTCAGGTAACTTTTGAGGGAGGTAAGCGAAGGGGAAGAATGAAAAAAAAACCCAAAAAAACCCACAAACTAACACAGACAGACAGACACACAGACAGACAGAAAGAAAGAAATAAAGAGAAAGAGAAAGAAAGAAAGAAAGAAAAAAAAATGAATGAAACAAAAAAAACAACAACAACAACCCCCCCCCCCCAAAAAAAAAAAAATACAAACAAAAGACAAAAACAACCCCAAAACCTGATGGACTGACAACATAGCGGAACAAAAAGAGGAATCATATGCAGACTCAAGGTTTAGTACACGTGACATATTATATTGAAGAATCTGGTGAACAGTTGTTCATTGCATCTGCCCAATGAATCCTTAGGGATTTAAAGGAAGAGGAGGAGAAGACGACAACGACGACGAAGTAGAGGAAGAAGAAAAAGAAGCAGAAGAAAAGAAGAAGAAGAAGGCGGATGAGGTGACG
This sequence comes from Monoplex corrugatus, assembly GCA_030674185.1. NCBI lineage: Eukaryota > Metazoa > Mollusca > Gastropoda > Littorinimorpha > Ranellidae > Monoplex > Monoplex corrugatus. The sequence goes on from JAPXFY010000012.1 coordinate 31,486,648, forward strand.
ATGACGACGGTGACGACGATGACGACGATGACGAAGAATAAGATCTTTAAGGAGCTAAAGGAGGAGGGAGAAGAAGAAGAAGAAGAAGAAGAAGAGAATCAGACCACGACGAAGAAGGGTAATGATAATAATGATA
>JAPXFY010000012.1:31501783-31524283 GCA_030674185.1 Monoplex corrugatus
TCTGTAGAATGCATGTACGTATGCATGTACCTACGTACGTACGCATGTGTATGTATGTGCATGTATGTGTATGCATGTCTGCATGTAAGCGTGTAAGCATTTATGTATGTATGTATTATGTATGTATCTATGTATGTATGTATTATGTATGTGTCTATGTATGTATGTATGTATTATGTATGTATCTATGTATGTATGTGGGCGAGAATAGCGGTCGGACGTGTGCTATGTGCTCTTCATTTAGCAGTGTTTTTGTGATGGATACAGTGGATATAAGGGTGTGATTTTTGATAGACACCATGTGTGACAGATATGTGTGCCCATAGGCGTCAACCGATTAATCGTGGACGCAACAGGTGGGTCGGAATTAGTGATTAAAAAAATTACATGGTGTTAAGAAGAAGACTGGCTGGTCATTCAAATACAAAACAGTTCACATCACTGGAATGCTTTACGTGGACCCCATACGTGCAGTAGCGAGGAAATAGGAGTGGTGAGTGAAGGCACGGCCACCACCACCACCCCCTCCTCTCTGTCACCGCTACCCCTCACTCCTGTCAACAGATACCACCCTTCCCTCCCACCCCGCGTTTTTCTTCGGCTATCATTGTCCAAAACAGATTCACGGCACCCCAGGGACAGAAATGGACCTCATCCAGGGAAAGGAGGAGAAAGAGAAGTGAGATTTGTCCAAAACTTATTCATGGCGCTCCTTGCAAATAAATGGTCTGTATACAAAGAGGCTTGCGTGTTTCCTGTCGACCCTATGAGCTATACCGTCGGGACATTCATTCTCCTGGTAGGGCCGGGCCACCCTTGGCGGAAAGGTCATAGGCGAGAGTCCCAGACTAATAGCATCCAACCCCAGTGTATGGTCTTCAAAGTCTACAACTGACAGAGTACGCGGAAGAAACTACTCCTGTGGTTCAACGTGCAGAAAGGCAGTTGTAGCAACGGCGCTGTGGAGCGTCAACAGGGCATTGTGAGGCACAATAGGACACTCTGGCCATCCACTGCATCCCTACCCATCACTAGTCGTCTTGATCATGTCTTGCCACTGGATCACGATGGTTCGGTACGAGAGAGTGAGGTTGACGATCTGCGCGACTCTCTCTCACTATAATCCAATTCACGCGCAAGTCAAGGCATCACTAGAAGTGGAGTCCTAAGGCGATTTGCGAGTGGCGAAGTGGCAGGTCTGGAAAACCTGGCTTGCTTACCGCATCAGGCGGGGATCCCACTCATGCGGTCGAAAAACGAAACCAAAAAAAAAACAAACCCCTCGGTGACTCCGCTCACTATCGGCACATGGAATGTGCGCACGCTCTTGGACAACCCAAGTGCAAACCGACCTGAACGACGTACAGCACTGATTGCTAGAGAACTCGATAGGTACAGCATTCACAGCTCAGCTCTATGCGAGACCAGGCTCGCAAACGAAGGACAATTAATTGTCAGAAACGAAAGCTGGCTATACCTTCTTCTGGAGTGGTCGCGGTAGCGACGAACGTCGTGAGGCGGGAGTGGGCTTTGCCATCAAATCAAATCTGGTCGGTAAACTATCCAGCCTCTCGAAAGGAACTAACGACCGACTCATGTCGTTGCGCCTTCCACCCTCATCAGCGCCTATGCCCCTACAATGACCAACACAGAGGAAGCAAAGGCCAAGTTCTACGAAGACCTGGAATCCCCACTCACGACTGTACCCAAAGAAGACAAGTTGTTGATTCTCGGCGACTTCAATGCCAGAGTTAGGACAGATCACAAAACGTGGGAAGGGATTATCGGACGAAAATGAGTCGGAAAGAGCAACAGCAAAGGGAACCTACTCCTGAGGACCTGTGCGGCACATGACCTGCTCATCACCAATACAATCTTCCGCCTGCTAGACTGCAACAAGACGTCATGGATGCATCCTCGCTCGAAGCACTGGCATCTCATTGACTACGTCATCATTAGGAAAAAAGGCAGGCAGGACGTCAGAGTAACGAAGGCCATGTGCGGCGCAAAATGTTGGACTGACCATAGGCTCATCATCTCTAGACTCAACATCTCTATCCAGCCGAGACGACGTCCACAAGGAAAGAGGTTCAACAAAAGACTGAACGTCACAAAGCTGGAACGACCCTCTGTGTATCAAAAGTTCAGAAATGACCCTGATGCACAGCTCGAAGGTGTAAATCTGGGCTCCAAAAGTGCGGACGAGGACTGGGCAGCCTTCTGAGACGTCGTCTACAACTCAGCGCGGGAGCAACTCGATATCAACCAGCGTAAACACCAGGACTGGCTTGATGAAAACGACGCCGACATCCAGATATTGTTGGAAGAAAGTCTTCAGAGCACACCAGCATGACCCAAAGTCAACCTCCAAGGAAGCTGCCTACAAATCAATCAAAAACAAAGTGCAGACAAAGCTCAGAGAAATGCAAGACTCCTGGCTTAGCAGAAAAGCGGACGAAATACAGAAGCACGCTGATACCAACAACTACAAGTGCTTCTATAACGCTCTAAAAACCTTATATGGGCCACAGCCCCAAGGAACATCGCCGCTGCTCAACGCCGACGGATCAACACTTCTCACTGACAAAAATGCCACCCTACCACGCTGGGCCGAGCACTTCGACAGTGTCCTCAATCGAGCATCTACTAGCAACAGCGAAGCCATTGACCGCATGCCGTAGATGCCAATAAACACCGAACTGGCAGCGCCTCCAACGGAATCAGAAATCACGGCAGCAATCGATCACCTCTCAAACGGCAAAGCTTCAGACTCTGACTCCATTCCAGCAGAAATATACAAAGCAGGCGGACCAGTCACGACCCGAAAGCTAACAGAGTTGTTCAAGAGCATGTGGGAACAAGAATCCATCCCCCAGGAAATGAAGGACGCGACCATTGTCCATCTCTACAAGAAGAAGGGCAACAGGCAGTTCTGTGACAACCACAGGGGAATCTCTCTTCTCGCCACTGCCGGTAAGATCCTCGCAAGAATCCTCCTCAACCGCCTTATCGTTCACCTGGAAAATGGCCACCTACCAGAAACACAGTACGGCTTCAGAAAATCACGTGGAACAATCGACATGATATTTGCAGCACTACAACTGCACGAAAAGTGTCAGGAACAACACCAAGACCTGTACACGACATTCGCTGATCTGACAAAGGCTTTCAACACGGTCAGTCGTGAAGGACTGTGGAGAATAATGGAGAAGTTCAGATGCCCATCAAAGTTCATCAACATGGTACGCCAATTTCATGACGGCATGCAGGCACGTGTGTTGGACAACAGAGATTGCTCCGAGACTTTCTCAGTCACGAACGGTGTCAAGCAGGGTTGTGTACTGGCGCCAACATTGTTCAGTATGATGTTTACGGCCATGCTCTCAGACGCATTCTATGACGACCACGACACATGCATTGGCTTCAGATACAGGACAGACGGAAGGCTCCTCAATGCCCTCAGGCTTCAGGCGAAGACCAAGGTTGAAAAAGACTGGGTCCGCGACCTCCTGTTCGCCGATGACTGCGCTCTGAACGCCACCACTGAAGCGAAAATGCAGCGGAGCATGGATCGATTCGCATCATCCTGCACAAACTTCGGACTCACCATCAGTACGAAGAAGACCGAAGTCATGTTTCAGCCTGCACCACAACAGCGGTACTCGGAACCAAGCATCACTGTCGAGGGAGAAACCCTATAAGCTGAGGACAATTTTACGTACCTCGGAAGCACGATCTCAAGATCAGTTAACATAGACACTGAGGTAGACACACGCATTGCCAAAGCAAGTTCAGCTTTCGGACGCCTCAGGGTATCGGTATGGGACAGGAGAGGTATCAAACTGTCCACCAAGCTGAAGGTATACAAGGCAGCCGTTCTGCCAACCCTTCTGTATGCCTGTGAGACATGGACAGTGAACAAGCGCCACGTCAAGAAACTCAACCGATTCCACATCAACTGCCTCAGACAGCTCCTGAAGATCACCTGGAAGGATAAAATACCTGACACAGATGTCCTCGATCAGGCCGGAATGACTAGCATTCACACCCTGCTCAGAAGAGCCCAACTCAGATGGGCCGGACACATCGTATGTATGCAAGACACGCGTCTATCTATCTATCTATCTATCTATCTATCTATCTATCTATCTATCTATCTATCTATCTATCTATCTATCTATCTCTATCTATCTCTATCTATCTATCTATAGTGTGCATGTAGATAGCTAGATCTATATCTATCTGTCTGTCTGTCTGTCTGTTTGTCTCTCTCTGTCTCTATCTACCTTTGTAACTATCTCTGTCTACCTTACTGTCTGTCTGTCTGTCTATATATCTATCTATAAATGCAAATTAATATCAACGGTTAGAGCAAAGAATGTATTAGTTATACACGTTACAACAAAATAATTCCCTCGTGGAGACCTGCGTCTCTTACAATATTCATGATAATCCCACCTTGAAATTCTGTGCTAGAAATTTCCTCGTTTCTGACACTCTCTTTGTTTCTCCTGGTTCATTTGCTTTCTGCCATTTTTTTCCTATAATTTTCTGCCGTGCTTGTCTGTTCACCTGTATATGTTCTATAAAGCCTTGCATACTTTCTCTTAGGATGGATAGATAGGTACATGTGTTAAGTGCATAGTTAACTCTATTTCTCTTAGGAAAGGATAGATAGGTACATGTGTTAAGTGCATAGTTAACTCTATTTCTCTTAGGATGGATAGATAGGTACATGTGTTAAGTGCATAGTTAACTCTATTTCTCTTAGGATGGATAGATAGGTACATGTGTTAAGTGCATATTTCTCTTAGGATGGATAGATAGGTACATGTGTTAAGTGCATAGTTAACTCTATTTCTCCTAGGATGGATAGATAGGTACATGTGTTAAGTGCATAGTTAACTCTATTTCTCTTAGGATGGATAGATAGGTACATGTGTTAAGTGCATAGTTTATCTTAGGATGGATAGATAGTTACATGTGTTAAGTGCATAGTTATCTTAGGATGGATAGATAGGTACATGTGTTAAGTGCATAGTTAACTCTATATTTCTCTTAGGATGGATAGATAGGTACATGTGTTAAATGCATAGTGAAATCTCTTTCTCTTAGGATGGATAGACAGGTACATGTGTTAAGTGCATAGTTAACTTTATTTCTCTTAGGATGGATAGATAGGTACATGTGTTAAGTGCATAGTTATCTTAGGATGGATAGATAGTTACATGTGTTAAGTGCATAGTTATCTTAGGATGGATAGATAGGTACATGTGTTAAGTGCATAGTTAACTCTATTTCTCTTAGGATGGATAGTGGTCATTTAGTGGTCTAAATGCAGTTACAGCACTCTTCGTGACCTCTTTTCGCAGACGATTGTGCGTTAAATGCTTACAGTGGTGAACAGATGCAACAATGCATGGACAAATTTTCAACTGCTTGCGACAACTTCGGTCTTACAATAAGCACCAAGAAAACCGAAGTCATGTATCAGCCACCTCCAGGTGTTCCATATACTGAACCAAATATCGAGGTCAAGGGCACAAAACTACATGCAGTCGACAACTTCACATATCTCGGCAGTTCCCTATCACGTTGTGTGCATATCGACAACGAAGTCAACAAACGCATAGCTAAGGCCAGCACTGCATTTGGGAGGCTGCAACCTACTGTATGGGACAGAAGAGGTATCTCAGCCACAACTAAACTCAAAGTGTACAAAGCGGTGGTCTTCACCACTCTCCTCTACGGCAGTGAGACCTAGACTGTTTACAGTAGACACGCAAGGAAATTGAATCATTTTCACACCAAAAGCCTCAGAAAAATTCTCAATATCCGATGGCAAGAGAAGATCCCTGATACAGAAGTACTAGAGAGAGCCAATCTCCCCTCCATCCACACTTTACTTCAAAATAGTCAAGTTCGCTGGGCTGGCCATGTGTACCGGATGTCTGACACCAGAATTCCGAAGCAACTCCTCTACGGGGAACTAGCGTCTGGCAAGAGAACAATTGGAGGCCAGAGAAAACGGTTTAAAGACAGCTTGAAGGCATCGCTACAGTCCCTCAACATAGACTGGGAGAATTGGGAAACCTTGCCCTCGACCGTACAGTCTGGCGTAGAAGAATCAAAACCGGATGTACCACTTCAGAAGTGTCTCGTATCCAATCTGCACAAGAAAAACGAGCTGCACGGAAAACTAGGGCTGCAAACCCTTCAACCACAGTAACCGACCACAGATGTCCAACCTGTGGACGTTACTTCTGTGCCCGGATCAGATTGATCAGTCACCTCCGGACACACTGACTCAAAGCAACTTCATGAAGCCGTGGTCATTGTCGACGACGACAGACGAACACCATAAAAGGATGGATAGATAGGTACATGTGTTAAGTGCATAGTTATCTTAGGATGGATAGATAGGTACATGTGTTAAGTGCATAGTTAACTCTATTTCTCTTAGGATGGATAGATATATACATGTGTTAAGTGCATAGTTATCTTAGGATGGATAGATAGGTACATGTGTTAAGTGCATAGTTATCTTAGGATGGATAGATAGGTACTTGTGTTAAGTGCATAGTTATCTTAGGATGGATAGATAGGTACATGTGTTAAGTGCATAGTTAACTATATTTCTCTTAGGATGGATAGATAGGTACATGTGTTAAGTGCATAGTTAACTTTATTTCTCTTAGGATGGATAGATAGGTACATCTCCGCTCGGAGGGGAATCACTTTGTTTTAATATATAATTGTATATGATGTGCTCTCTGTGGTTTTCCATTGGTTTTATTCTTGCTTTTATTGCTTTTATTCTTTTCTCCCCATTTGTGGCCATGCATGTGTGTGTGTGTGTGTGTGTGTGTGTGTGTGTGTGTGTGTGTGTGTGTGTGTGTGTGTGTGTGTGTGTGTGTGTGTGTGTGTGTGTGTGTGTGTGTGTGTGTGCGTGCGTGCGTGCGTGTGTGCGTGTGTGTCTTTTCGGCGCTTGGATTTGATTTTGTCGAGATTTGCGCTATATAAATATTGTAATTATTAGTATGCATATGCGTACGTATGTATGTATGTATGTATGTATGTATGTATACGCTTAGATTTATGTATGTATGTATGTATGCATGTATACGCTCAGCTTAGATTTATGTATGTAAGTATGTAAGCATGTATGTATGCATGTATACGCTCATATGTATGTAGGTATGTATGCATGTATACGCTCAGCGCTTAGATTTGATTTTGTCAAGATTTTGCGCTATATAAATAAAATATATTATTATTATTATTATATTACATGTGTTAAGTGCATAGTTAACTCTATATTTCTCTTAGGATGGATAGATAGGTACATGTGTTAAGTGCATAGTGAACTCTATTTCTCTTAGGATGGATAGATAGATACATGTGTTAAGTGCATAGTTAACTCTCTGGAAATATGGTGTGCAGAAGCCATTTTAGGTATCTTGGACCCGTTTTTACATATATTTTTGCGTTCTTAGTTATGTTTAAATTTGTATTCAGTTTTTTTCAAGCCTCTGGTAATAAATTGGTTGGAGAGGTCAAGGCCAGGGGCATATCTTAGATTATGTGCAGGAATGCATTGACATGAGTACTTAATTTTCTTTTCCCATTTTTTTTCCTTAGTGAAGAAGTGTGTATGTTTTGGGATGGTTGTAGCCCTAGTATGGTTCTGCGTGGTTGGCTGTTTTTTTTTAACAAAACTTACGAAATACAAATAACATAATCATTATCAAAAAACGAACACGTTAACAAGAAACACCACGAGGGTGCGGATGGGACACGATATGTGTTTGTTCTATAAAGCCTTGCATTCTTTCTCGTAGGATTGAAAAGTGGGTACATGCGCGTCATGGTGATCAGTGAAGGACATGAAATCCCCTCCTGCAAAGTGGCAGCAAATGGCACAACCTTGACACGGGTTAATAAGTTCAAATGCCTGGGAACGGTCATTTCATCAGACGGCACATCGGAGGTGGCTGGCGGAGTCGGCCAAGCCAGGACGGCATTCAAGAAGATGACAGGCATTCTTACCAACAGGTGCCTATCAATTGGCATCAGAAAGAGAGTCCTTGAATGTTATATGGAACCAATACTGTTGTACGGATGCGAGGCGTGGACAGTCAGCAGGCGGGGCCGGAGCGGGATCGGGGCAGCCGAGGTGTGGTTTCTCAGAGGAATGTTGAGAGTTCCATGGACGGCAGAGAGAACGAGCGAGACAGTCTTGGTGGAGGCGGACACAGGTGGATCACTCATGGGGAGGATTGGGGGAAGACAGGCGGCATTTATAGGCCATTTTATGAGGAGGGGGGATTTGGGGCACCTGGTCGCAGCGGGAGGGCTGGAGGGAGAGAGAGCACCAGGTAGATCCAGGGAGAGAATGCTGGACGGACTTGCAGAGTGGCTGGGGATGAGGAGGGTGGGGGAGATGCTGGGGGCAACGAGAGATAGAGATGGTTGGAAGTCCATGGTCGCCAACGCCATGCGGCAGGGCACCTGATGATGATGATGATGATGCACGGTCGGCTGGGCTTGAATTAAACAAAACTTAAGGGACACAAATAACAAAATCATTATGAAAATGATATAAAAATTGGAAAAAAAAAGTTTTCTTCCTTCAGAAAACCATTTACATACCAAGTCTGATTCAGGTCAGGAGAGTGGCAAGGCAGCATTTACTTCTTCTGGGAATCGGTGTCATGGTCACTTTGGCAAGACCTGGGTTCAATCGATGCAGACTTTATTCTTTTCCAGGGAATTCGTGTTGTCATGGTGGTGATGTGCCATATTGTACTGTTGTGGTTGTGGAGTTGTTGTTTTTTTAGGGTTATCTCATGTTTTGACTTGAATTATTTTTGTTCCACGTACGTGTGTGTGTGTGTTGTGGGGTTTGTGTGTGTGTGTGTGTGTGTGTGTGTGTGTGTGTGTGTGTGTGTTGTGTGTGTGTGTGTTGTTGTTGTGTGTGTGTGTGTGTGTGTGTGTGTGTATGTTGTGTGTTGTGTGTGTGTGTGTGTATGTGTGTGTGTTGTGTGTTGTGTGTGTGTGTGTGTGTGTGTATGTTGTGGTGTGTGTGTGTGTGTTGTGTGTGTGTGTGTGTGTGTGTTTGTGTGTGTGTGTGTGTTGTTGTGTGTGTGTGTGTGTGTGTGTGTGTGTGTGTGTGTGTGGTGTGTGTGTTGTTGTGTGTGTGTGTGTGTGTGGTGTGTGTGTGTTGTGTGTGTATGTGTGTGTGTGTGTTGTGTGTGTGTGTGTGTGTGTGTGTGGTGTGTGTGTGTGTGTGTGTGTGTGTGTGTGTGTGTGTGTGTGTGTTGTGTGTGTATGTATGTGTTATGTGTGTTGTGTGTGTGTATGTGTGTGTGTGTGTGTTGTGTATTATGTGTTTTTGATGTGTGTGTTGTGTGTGTGTGTGTGTGTGTGTGTGTGTGTGTGTGTGTGTGTGTGTGTGTGTGTGTGTTTGTATGTGTGTGTGTGGGTGCTCGCGCGTGTGTATGTAGTCAGTACAACTTTTATGTTAACCTTACCGGAAATGATTTATGACGGTAATTGTGTGTTGTTTGACATGCGTGTATGTGTGTGTGTGTGGTGTGTATGTGTGTGTGTGTGTGGTGTGTGTGGTGTGTGTTGTGTGTGTGTGTGCGTATGTGTGTGTGTGTGCGTGCGTTTGTGTGTGTGTGTGTGTGTGTGTGTGGTGTGTGTGTGTGTTGTGTGTTGTGTGTGTGCGCGGCGCACGCGCGCGCAGTACACTATTTTGCTCATTTTCATCTACCTGCAGGCAAGGGATAGTAGAGAAATAAGATTTATTATCATTCTAATAATACATCATCATCATCATCATCATCATATCATCATCATCATCATCATCATATCGTCGTCGTCGTCGTCATCGTCGTCGTCGTCATCATCATCATAGTCATCGTCATCATCATCGTAATCGTCATCATCATTGTTATTATAATTTTTACTTTTATCATTAGTGTTATTATTATTGTAGTGCTATTCTTTTTATTATAATTATATGATGATGATGATGATGGTGATGGTGATGATGATTTATTGTTGTTATTGTTGTTTTCGTTGTTGTTGTCGTTGCCGTTGATGTTGATGGATCCAACGCATGAGCAGGCATGCTGGTCCTTTATCGCCTGGCTAGGCTCTTCAAGTATGAACAGAAGAGCTACATTAGAGGTATACGTTCTTCCAGAGCTGTTGCATGGGAAGTGGTCCTACAGTTTTGAGCTCTGCTTCTGCCGATCCCTCTTCTGTTGAATAGCAGATGTTTTGCGGTGTGCACTGTTCAGATGTGACTGGGCTATGCTTGCACTATTGTCGCCAGCTTGCTTTGTTGCAGGCAATGTTTTCCCAAGTTGGTGATGTTGATGTCACAGTTCATGAGACTAGCCCTCAGAGTATCCTTGTGACGCTTTCGTGGATTGTTCTTGACTCGGTATCCTTTCTTCAATTCTCCATGCAAAAGTATCTTTGAGATGCGCTTGTCTTCCATATGACAAGTGGCCCGTCCAAAATATCTGGCATTCAGTGAGTAAAAACTCTATACTTGGCAAACAACATGTCTTCTTCAGAACTTGAAAGTTGGACACCAGGATCTTGCCACGTGGTGTTGTAGATCTTGCACAGACATCTTTGGTGGAACCGTTCCAGATCCTGAACGTACCGTCGGTAGGTAGTCCAAGTCTAGCAGCGGTGCCACAAGGCATTCAAGACTACTGCTTTGCATACACCAGACTTATTGGCGAGCCTGATGTCATGGTCTTGCCACAACCTCTTGGTCAACCTTCCAGAGTTAACCTTTGAGATACACAGCGCCACCTTAACATCAAGAGATCTGTTACTATTCACTGTACAGCCTTTGTGTCTGCTTCTATGCTAGCTGGGTGGGTGGCGTAAGCTGTGTTAGATTTGAGAAGTTCTACACAACATGGGAGATAATTCTCAAGAGTTGTGTCCTTTGATTATATTATAAAAATTCTCCCTGCTTCCCTCTTATTTCTTTGGTATTACCTATATGCCTTGGAAGCAACGATGTATATGTTCTGTCTTGTCTATGTGTGTGTGTTTGGTCAGTTCAAAAATAAAAGACTATGTCAATCTTGAACATAAGACCAATATATTGTATGTATTTCTCTCCTCTCTCATAGTTGTGTGTAGGGTAGTTGCAGAGTATAAAGGTAGGCTTGGGCGCTCCTTTTTTGAGGAGTGTTCTGAGCTTGCTGTTTTTGTGCTTTGTGTCTGCTTCTATGCTAGCTGGGTGGGTGGCGTAAGCTGTGTTAGATTTGAGAAGTTCTATACAACATGGGAGATAATTCTCAAGAGTTGTGTCCTTTGATTATATTATAAAATTCTCCATGCTTCCCTCTTATTTCTCAAGTAACAGAGTTTGCCTACAGTCGTGATTTCACGGTTGTTAATGATAATCGAAGGTAATGAAGCGCCAAAAGCCTGAGATGATGTTGGCTGAAACATAATCTTCGTCTTGTTGAGGCTAACTGTAAGGCCGAATCGTTTGCAGTAGAAAGCAAATAGGTCTGTGAAGCGTTGGGTGTACTCGTGCAGGTGTTCATCCAGTGCACTATTATCTACTAAGAGACATTATCACACAACTGCTTTGAACATTTTGGTTTTGGCTTGAAGTCAGCAGACTGAAGAGTTGTCCATCTGAGCGGAACTTGATGTACACACCCTTGTCAAAATCTCTGAAAGCATTGATAAGCATTGTCTCAAAACGATGGAGAACAGAATGGGTGCTACACACATCCCTGTTTCACTCCTTTCTGCACTAATAAGGGTTCAGATGCCTCAACATACTTTAGCACCCTGGCTATCAAGCCATTGTGGAAGGAAGCATTCAGCGAGTCAAGCATGTGAAGGCAACCAAACTTTCTATAGCATCACCTACCGGCCTTTCTTGTCAACGGTATCAAATGCTTTGGTCACATCTACAGTTACCGTGTGGTGTTCCAGGTTTTGTTTGCCACACTTCTCTTGCAGTTGGCGTATGTCATGCACCATGTCACCTGTGTCTTTTCCACCACGAAATCCACATTGAATTCAGGAACAGTAGGCTCTGCTATGTGGACGATGATTTTGTTATGGGCAAAACTCTTCCCCTAGTGAGGGATTTCCCGTGATGATTACCGCACGTCTTATCGCTCTTCTTGTAAATGTAGATAATCATACCATCTTTGAAATCTTGAGGAACCTCTTCCTTGCTTCATATAAATTGGTACAGAATTGTCAGCTTTTCCAGATGCATCATGCTTCCATTCTTGTAAATATTTGTAGGAATCGATTAGCTCCTGGTGCCTTCCCAGGCGTGGTTTTGCTTCGGGACTTTGGTAATCTTGGTCCCGGAGGGTGGGTCTGCCAAAAATATTTTTCTGGCAATTGGGGGAGTGCTGTAGTAGCGTTTTTCGGATATTGATGACTCCCTGTTCAGCGGTGTGTAAAAGTGCTCAGCCCAGCATGACATAGTGTCAGCTTTCTCTCTCAGCAGAACGGAGTGGTGAGAGGCACATATGGGTGTTGATTCAGAACCTTCTGGCTCAACGTTCTTCTTTTTGATTTTCTTCTTCTTGTTCTTGTTTTTGTTTTTCTTCTTCTTCCTCTTACCACTATCTTCATTCTATTATTGTTATTATCATTATCATGTTATAATCAATATTGTAATTATCATCATTATCATTATGTCATCGTAATTGTTATTATCATCATTAACATTATTATCATTAGTACTACTACTACTACTACTACTACTCAGTAGTAGTAGTAGCAGTAGTAATATCATGTGTTATTGTTAGTCATCATCATCATGTTGGCGATCATGGCCATCCACACGATCTATCTTTCGTCGCTGCAAGTAATTCTCCTTACCCTTTCTTTCTCATCCACTCTGCAAAACTAATATCTTCTACCTAGGTCTACCTGGTACTCATTTTCCCTCTAGTTCCTGTAGCAACAGGGCTCTCAAATTTTTCTTGCCTCATAAAATGTCCTATAAATGTTGCTTGTCTTTTTCTAATCTTCATTAATATCCTTATTTGTGTTTTGCTTCTTTCAAGACTGTATCGTGTGTTTTCTTTGCTGACCATGGAACTATCAAAATTCTTCTTAGAAACCACATTTCAGCTGCCTCAATCTTGTTCACGGCGGCAATGCTTTTGGGGGGGGGGGGGGATACTTAATTTTTGTTTTAAAAATGTTCTTATTATCTTTCAATTCCGACAGATACAGTACCTGTGAAGAAGGGCAGTGTATTTACCATAGCTGACCTAGGCGCCAACGACGGTTACGCTTCAATGCTTCTGATTGAAAGCATGATTGGTGAGTCATCTTTGACCATTCCTGTTATAGTTTTATACAATAATCTTACTGTCATTAGTCTAAAAGATAGCCTAGTCATGAAAAGTAAAAGAAAGGCAGCAAAAGTGAAAAGAAGTTTACCTGTGCAGTTACAGTTTTGTATTTAATTAGGATGTCAAAGCATGTCGTTTGTATACCTAATTATGTGGTCTACAGTACAAGTGTCATGTGATGAGGCATTAAATATATGACATGTGAGAGTATACCCTAAATACTGGTGTTTTTTTTGTGTGTATATTACGTCTAGCAACCCTTTTACTCCCGGACTTATCAAAACTTTCTGCAGAAAAAAAAAGAAAAAAAGAAAAGAAGAAAAATCACCAACATCAGAAAAAAATATCACAAAAACTCGCATGGCGCTTTTAAGTACATGAAATATGTTTTTTTTTATTAAAGAGAAATGAATGGAGAATATTTTGTTATACATTTTTAACGTTGACAAGATATGATAACCCACAATCATAGTAAAGCAACCAAGATTTTAAGAAACGATCACACCCCCTATCTGTCCATGTAGTAGGTAGACTGTAATCCTCATCAGAGCAATCAGAACCAATGAGTCATTGTCGAATTGATTAACAACAACAATTTCATGTCCTGCCAAGTTTTCGTTGTCGCTATTGTGCAGCAATTTAAACAAACTTATAGCCACCTCTTTGACAGTGCATCTCAACTTTTACAGTCTCAACAAATATTTGCTTTACACAACACACACACACACACACAACACACACACACACACACACACACCACACACACACACACACACACACACACACACACACACACACAACACACACACAAAACATACACACAACAACCACACACACACACACACACACACACACACACACACACACACACTATATACACACACACACACACACACACAAACCACCGAATCAAAATCGGTCCAAAATTTGCAGAAAAATCGTCTAACATGTTCACAGCAATCCCCATTTGCAAGGAAGTGAATGTACACATGTGACTAGCTAACATTATTAATAATGGGATGACCTTTGAACCTCGGTTATATCCGACGTCGGAGTTCGGGGCATGTATTTTGTGTGCACTGTTATATCTATGTCTGTCATATAAATGTAGAACTGTTACTGATTTCAACTATAATGATTCTTTGATGCTAAGAGCATAATAAATAGCCGACGAGTTGGATGTTTTTAAAGGAAACGATCTAAGGACTTTCTTTTTTACTGTGAGGAACATCCATTTTTTTACGGTACTGTACATCTGTTGCATATTGTAACTAATGTGAACTTATATTAGGAATTATCTTGGGACTTCCTCGCGTAAAAAAAGCTGTTTTCTTTAATATTTTAAAATCTGAGCTGTTTTCTTTAATTGTTTTATCTGTTGTGTCTTTATAACTACAGGAGCTTTTCTTTGTATCTTCATGAATTCAAAACCAATTTTTCGTCTGAACATGCAAACTGTTTCACAATTTTGATAGCACATAGCATAAAGTCTAAGTCTAAAGTGTAGATAAAATAAATTATTCGTATTGACTCCCAGGCTCTTGAGTTACCAAGTATAGACAAACCTAATCTCCTCCCAAAAGTCACAAAAAAGCATTCAAAACAAACAGCTAATCGATTCAACCAAACAACAACAACAACAAACAACAACAACAACAGACAACAACAACAACAACAACAACAGCAACAACAAAACAACAACAACAAACAACAACAACAACAACAACAACAACAACAGAAAGGCACGGTGGGAGGGTGGGTAGATGGGACGTCACTTCGTCATAGTCACTGATATCAAAGACAGCCGGTTGAAAGAGAAAATCCTTGGCAGTGCGTCATTACAGCCCTGATTGAAGTGCCCCCTAGCGATCGGCAGGGCTGTAAACAGCACAAATCAAAACGATAATCACTTGGCCACAATACTGGTCATGATGGTGACAATGATGGTGGTGGCACTACTGCTGTTGCTGCTACTGCTACTGCTAATGATGATGATGGCACTGATGATTATTATCACATTTGTTGTAGTAGTGTGCTTGTTAAACCAAGGTGCTCAGAGCCGTCTTTCGAACAGATGACAGTTGACTGGCCGCACAATCGCATGAGAACCCAACGTATCACCGACCTAATAGCTGTAGCCTGCAATGGCTTTGGCCTTACAGTTGCCTTCAGCAAGAAAGAATGTATGTTTCAGCCAGCACAATCTCAAGCTTTTCACGCTTCATCTTCTTCGATTGTTATCGAAAACCAGGAGATCAAGAGAGTAGACAAATTCTGCAATACATTGGGCAGTGCAGTGATTAATGATGGCTCACATGATGCAAAATCGGTACTGCACATCTCCAAGGTGATCTCTGCCTTTGGAAGGTTGACCAAGAGATTGTGACAAGACCATGGCATTGGGTTCACCACAAAGATTGCTGTGTACAGAACATTAGTCCTGAGCGCCCTGCAGTACTGCGAGACTGGACCACTTGCCGACAACACATTCAATAGCTTCAACAGTTCCACCAAAGACGTCTGTGCAAGATTTGCAACTTCACGTGATAAGATCGAATGTCAAACCCTTACGTTCTGAAGAAGTGTGGCTTGCAAAGTATGTTTCACTCATCAAATGCCATCTTCGTTGGACAGGACACGTTGCATGGATGGAAGACAAAAAACGTTTCTGAGAGCTTCAGCAAGGATACCAAGACCTGCGAAGACCACTAAAGCAATACAAGAATTCTCTGAAGGCCAACCTCATGAACTGTGATATCAAAAGCATCAACTGGGAAAATATTGCGTGCAGCAGAGAAAAACTGGCAACAGCAGTGCACATGCAGGGCACAATCATATTTGAACAGCATAGAATTAGATAGGACCCATTTCCCCAACTTCCTTGGGATGGTTATCCCTGTCGGCCATATCACCTGAGGTGGGTGTCGACGTGAAAACTGAACCAAATCGATCAATCTGATAGTAAAAGGGTCCAGTGGAAGTAGAACTCTATGCTGAAAGACACCTTCCCATGCAGCACTTTTAAAAGAACATGTACCTCCGGGATGAAGACTCACGCCAGGCGGTAAAGGACCAGTGTCATCACTAATGTCAGATCGTTAACACTTTTGTTATTTACTTTTGTAAATCATCGTCATACCAGTTTTACTTAACGATATGATAAATACTGTGTCCCCTTGTCTCCATTCCTTCATTCATGTCATACTGTGTCCCCTTACCTCCATTCCTTTTATTCATGTAATTTGTTTGTAACAGAGCATTTACGCAAAACGCATGGAGATGACCTGCCCATACAAATCATATACGAGGATCAAGAGAAAAACGACTTTAACAGTCTTTTTAACAGATTGTGTGGTGAGTACATAATTTTGTTTTATTTCGTTTAGTGTTTTTCTCATACGTAGGGGAAAGTCATACCGCCTACTGGCCAAGACGGTAAAACATAAGTGCACCTCTTGAGAACAATGGAGAGTGAACGGTGGAGGGGCGCTCAAACACTCTGGTCATCTGACTAAATGGCTATTACCTCTGGGTAAATACGCAGTAGAAGAATGCGAAGAAGAATGCGAAGAAGAATGCGAAGAAGAAGAATGCGAAGAAGAAGAATGCGAAGAATGCGAAGAAGAAGAATGCGAAGAAGAAGAATGCGAAGAAGAAGAATGCAAAGAAGAATGCGAAGAAGAATGCGAAGAAGAATGCGAAGAAGAATGCGAAGAAGAAGAATGCGAAGAAGAATGCGAAGAAGAATGCGAAGAATGCGAAGAAGAATGCGAAGAATGCGAAGAAGAATGCGAAGAAGATTGCGAAGAAGAAGAATGCGAAGAAGAAGAATGCGAAGAAGAAAGAATGCAAAGAAGAAGAAGAATGCGAAGAAGAATGCGAAGAAGAATGCGAAGAAGAATGCGAAGAAGAAGAAGAAGAAGAAGAAGAAGAATGCGAAGAAGAATGCGAAGAAGAAGAATGCGAAGAAGAAGAATGCGAAGAAGAATGCGAAGAAGAATGCGAAGAAGAAGAATGCGAAGAAGAAGAATGCGAAGAAGAAGAATGCAAAGAAGAATGCGAAGAAGAATGCGAAGAAGAATGCGAAGAAAGAATGCGAAGAAGAAGAAGGAGAAGAAGAATGCGAAGAAGAAGAAGAATGCGAAGAAGAAGAATGCGAAGAAGAAGAATGCGAAGAAGAAGAAGAATGCGAAGAAGAAGAAGAATGCGAAGAAGAAGAAGAATGCGAAGAAGAAGAAGAAGAATGCGAAGAAGAAGAAGAATGCGAAGAAGTAGAAGAAGAAGAAGAAGAAGAATGCGAAGAAGAATGCGAAGAAGAATGCGAAAAAGAAGAATGCGAAGAAGAATGCGAAGAAGAAGTAAGTCTTGATATTAGCAGTCCAACAGGCAGCCGAAATCGCTGAAGTTGCAAGAGAAAGTGTCCTTGTATGTGAAGATATAGAATTCACATGTCTAAAAGAGCATTATTCTAATAAGCATACAGAGAAAAAGAAAAGTCCCAAAAAATCTGTCGAAGAACAGTAGTGGTCCCAATCTAGAAACAGAAAGGCAACAAAGGAGACTGCTGTATCTACAGAGGAATATCGCTCTTCAGCTATAGTGGCAATATGTCTTCCCAGATCTTGGGAAAAAGCGAGAGAGGGTGATAGAGAGAGAGAAAGAGAAAGAAGAGAAGAGAGAGAAAGAGAAAGAAGAGAGAGAGAATGAGAGAGAGAAAAGAGAAGAGAGAGAGAGAAAGAGAAGAAGAGAGAGAGAATGAGAGAGAGAGAAAAGAGAAGAGAGAGAGAGAGAGAGGAGAGAAAATAGATAGATAAACAGGTACATGTAGAGAGAGAGAGGAACAGATCGATAGATAAGGGAGAGAGAGAGAGAGAGAGAGAGAGAGAGAGAGTGAGAGAGAGAGAGAGAGTGAGAGAGACAGACAGACAGAGAAAGAGAGAGAGACAGAGACAGAGAGAGACAGAGAGTGACACAAAGAGACAGAGACTGAGACAGAAGATCAAAATCGCAAAACTTATAAACCATAAAATAATAGCTGCAAGTTTATATTCAAAGTGTTGCCAGTTCTTCCTCCTCTGGTTTGCAGACAGCACAAGTTACATACACAAATTCCGCAACGTGTACCCAATGGCAACCAACGTGAACTTCTATAAACAGTTTGTCCCTGATGGCACATGTGATGTGATTTTGTCCACTTACGCCAACCACTGGATGGAAAATGTGTGAGTGTTGTTCAGTTATTTTTTTTTTCAGTCTTCACTCGTCTTTATTTCTTTGTCAATTTTTGGGGGGTTAAATTAAGCAGTTTTGTAATCTTTGAAGAGTTTGGAGTTTGGAGTTTGTTCAAGAGGGATTCATCGCAATCGGACGATTCCATATGCGCTCCACCAGAATCTATCAGCAATTATCTGACATACTCCCTGAGCCTGCACAAAACCTCTATGCGCTGGTAAGGTTTGGAACTGAAAATGGGAAAAGGGGTTGGGGGGGGGGCGGGGAAGACCTATGAATTATTAAGCTGACACCGCTAGAATTATGAAAACATTAAGATGGGCAGCAAAACGACCGATGTTTAATGTTGCAGGCTGGGGCTGAACTCAAGATATCAGACTTGAAGTCTGCTGATATCACCGTAGGCTTGTGGAAAGAGACAGCTTGCAAATCGCTGTGCTTAGCGACAGGCTGTACGTGCAGGCATAGCCATAGTAGAGGAGAAACAAACTCGAAGGAAAGCTGCAGCAGTAACTTAGCCAGCAGCAGCCACCAGCCTTCATTTGCGGTCACATGTGCCCAAAAACTGTTACTCAAGACTCGGCTTGTTCAACCACAGCTGACGCTGTTCTACATAAAAAGCTTAGCACCTCATCTTAGCACATCCATCGTCTAACCAAACAGACGGAGCCGTCACCGATTGACGAAGATGGGTGACTGTGTGGCACTGTGCGTTGCCTGTTTGGTATACGCTTTGACTCAGAACGGACTTCGCCTATCTCTAAGGAAAGACTGACCCATGTTTAACTGCTGTTCACATGTAACCCTTCTCCACTCCAGTCTTCAAATTCTCGTTTGGATATTCAGGGAGAAGAGTGGCAGAATGTTCAGACGTTCGCCTGCCAATAACTAAACTCGAGGTTGCAGGGTTCGCTCCCCGTAGAGGCCTCGAGATTTTTCTCCTCAGTTTGACTGGAAAATCGAGCTCAACGTATAGTCTTTTGGAAGGGGACGAAAAACTAGTCGGACCCGTGTGCTTCTGGCTGCGCACGCTAGAAAATCTCACGGCAGTTGAAAATCGTGAAGAGCAGGGCGTTGCCCAGCTGCCTTGGTATAAACATTGAGAGATAGGTTGATTTCCCAGGTCCCTCCCCTTGAAGACAAATTAGTCCTCCTTGCCTTTCTGTTTGGCATACGCACGGAGGTTAAAGGGATTGTCAGTGACACAGTATCTGAATACTGTAAGAATATTGTATTCATAGTGTGGGCAGCCAAATCCCTGCAGAGACTGTAAGTGCTTAAAACTACTCTTAAATGTGTGGAAATAGTATAAAGGATGTTTCCTCTTAACACCACCACCACACTACCACACCACTCCACCACCACCACCACCAACAACAACAACAACTGTTATGTAACCAAAACCCCTGTTTGAATGGTTATTTTCAGAGCACTGCTCATGTGAAATAATTCTTCGTTATTTTGTTTTTATAATGATTATCGTTCGTCTTCTTGTTCTCTTGTTCTTGTTCTTCTTGTTCTTGTTCTTCTTTTTTTTTCTCTCTCTCCTCTTCCTCTTCTTCGTCTCCTTCTTCCCCTTTCCTCTCATCTCTCATCATCTTCTCTCTCATCTCTCTCATCTTCATCTCTTCTTCTTCTTCTTCTCTTCTTCTCTCTTTCCTTCTTCCTCTTTTTCTCCTCCTCCTCCTCTCCTTCTTCTTCTTCTTCTTCTTCTCCTTCTTCTCCTCTCCTCGTCCTCGTCCTCGTCCTCGTCTCGTCCTCGTCCTCGTCTCCTTCTCCTGTTCTTTTTCTTTTTTTTCTCTTCTTCTTCTTCTTCCTCTTCTTCTTCGTCGTCGTCGTTAGTATCGTCATCACCATCGTCGTCTTCTTTTTTGTCTTCTTCTTGGTCATCTCCTTTCTTCTTCTTCTTCCTCCTCCTATTAACATTACGTGTTGTTCTCATCGTTTTTAACATCCTCATTATTACCATCCAAACCATCTCACGAAAGTCCATTGACGCCTTATGTTCTGTAGCAACACAACTTTCAAGGACAGCATTTTCGATCTGACGGCCACAAAAGAGGAACGTGCGCGTCTAAGTGTGGAAGGTGAACGGGACTGGACCAAGCTTTTGCTGCACAGAGCTCGGGAACTTAAACCAGGTTAGTTGAAGGTGGGCGGAGGGGGGGGGGGGGAAGAAAGAGCGCAAGGGGTGGGGGGGAAGGTAATCTTTGTGAGGGTGTGTTGAGGAAGAGTGTGGATATTTGGAAGGCAGCGGAAGTAGAGAAAAGAATGAGTGTTTGGAGTGTGTTCAAGAAGGATTCCCATCGCGCCTGGACAATTCCATATGTGTTCCACTCAAATCTGCCAAGAATTACCTGGCAGACTCCCTCCTTGAGCCTGCGCAAAACTCTATGCGCTGTTAAGGTCTATGAAATTGGAGAGGAGGTGGGGGTGGGGGATGGGGGTTTGGAGGTTTAGAGACTTGTAACACTAAGCTGACACCACCAGAATGACGGAAACATTAAGATGGGCAGCGAGCAGGCCAGTTTTGAATGCTTTGCCAACAACAACAACAACAACACAACAACAACAGCAATAGGTCATGACACTCCCGACCCCCCCCCCCCCTTCTCACACTCGTGCATGTTCATATCTGGGTTCCTGTCGCGCAGATATCTAATCCCCCTGCAGAGGGACGCACAAGTATTCCCTTTATTCTTCAAATCTTTCTTTACACCCCCCCCCCCCACACACCACACGAGACAGGACAGAGAGTGAGAGAGTGAGAGGGAGAGGAGAGGAGAGAGGAGAGAAGAGAGAGGAAGAGAGGAGAAGAGAGAGACTACACGACAAAAGTCCTTTATTCTTCAGTCTTTCTTACACACACATACACACACACACACACACACACACACACACCACACACACAGAGCCAGACAGACAGGACAGACAGGCAGACAGAAGAGAGAGAGAGAGAGAGAGAGAGAGAGAGACAGAGAGAAACAGAGAGCCAGAGAGACAGACAGACAGACAGACATACAGAGAGAGAGAGAGAGAGAGAGAGAGGGAGAGAGAGAGAGAGAGAGAGAGAGAGAGAGAGAGAGAGAGAGAGAGAGAGAGAGAGAGAGAGAGTAACATCAAGACCATTTTTCATCAAGTCGAATATGCATCTGCATCTCCTTTGCCACGTTGACTGAAGTCAACCTGCAATGATGACGACAATAACGCAGTCCAATGATGACAATGTTACTCTTCAGTAACTACAGCACCAAAGATTACAGTGTTAATCTACAAGATTTCAGGAGTGTACGCACATAATAACTCTTCGATTGCTCGAAGGGATGCAGGGGCTCTCTCAGAGTAAATATAAGTATCCCCACCTTTTGGAAATTCTGTGCCAGAAATGTCCTCTTTTCTCTCACTCTGTTTTTGGCTTATTCCTTTGCTTTCTGTCATCTCTCATGTCATTTTCTAGTTTGTTAGTCTACTCACCTGTATCTGTTCTGTAACGTCTTAGTACTTTAATATTAGGATTGATAATTGGGAACACGTATTAATTGCATTTTTGGTTCTAAGGAAATGTGATGTGCAAAGGCAATTTAGGGTCATTTAGAGCAGTTTTTACATGTATTTCAGTGTCTTTAGCTATGTTTACATTTGGATACAGGTTTGTTTTTAAATCACCTGGTGATTAATTGGACAGAATGGTCACCGCCAGGAGCATATCCTCAGATTATGTGCGTGGATCCATTGGCGTGTGTACTGTTTCATTTCCAGGTTTTCTGTTTTTTCTCCTTTATTTATTTTTGCTCTTTCTCAAGGTTATCGAGATGAGGTGTACATTATGCAATGGTTATAGTCCTTATACGGGCTCTGTGCAGTAAGCTGGGGTTCAAACAATAAC
>JAPXFY010000012.1:31529283-31534283 GCA_030674185.1 Monoplex corrugatus
AGGTTGTCATTACCTGAACTTGGCCTTGTTATAAAGGTTATGTCATTACCTGAACTTGGCCCTGTTATAAAGGTTATGCCATTACCTGAACTTGGCCCTGTTATAAAGGTTATGTCATTTACTGGTCGTGGCCCTGTTATAAAGATTGTCATTTACCTCACGTGGCCCTGTTACAAAGGTTATGTCATTACCTGGACTTGGCCCTGTTATAAAGGTTATGTCATTTACCTGTCGTGGCCTGTTATGAAGGTTATGTCATTACCTGGACTTGCCCGGTTGTAAAGGTTATGTCATTACCCTGGACTTGGCCCTGTTATAAAATTATGACAATACCCTGGACTTGGCCCTGTTATAAAGGTCATGTCATTACCTGGACTTGGCCCTGTTATAAAGGTTATGTCCATTAACTGGACTTGGCCCTGTTATAAAGGTTATGTCATTACTCTGGACTTGGCCCTATTATAAAGGTTATGTCATTACCTTGACTGGCCCTGTTATAAAGATTATGTCATTACCTGGACTTGGCCCTGTTATAAAGGTTATGTCATTACCTGGACTTGGCCCTGTTATAAAGGTTATGTCATTACTGGACTTGGCCCTGTTATAAAGGTTATGTCATTACCTGGACTTGGCCCTGTTATAAAGGTTATGTCATTACCTGGACTTGGCCCTGTTATAAAGGTTTGTCATTACCTGACTTGGCCCTGTTATAAAGGTTTGTCATTACTGGACTGGCCCTGTTATAAAGGTTATGTCATTACCTGGACATTGGCCCTGTTATAAAGGTTATGTCATTACCTGGACTGGCCCTGTTATAAAGGTTATGTCATTACCTGGACATGGCCCTGTTATAAAGGTTATGTCATTACCTGACTTGGCCCTGTTATAAAGGTTATGTCATTACCTGGACATGGCCCTGTTATAAAGGTTGTCATTACTGATTGCCTTAAAGTTTATTACCTGACTTGGCCCTGTTATAAAGGTTATGTCATTACCTGGACATGGCCCTGTTATAAAGGTTTGTCATTACCTGGACTTGGCCCTGTTATAAAGGTTATGTCATTACATGGACTTGGCCCTGTTATAAAGGTTATGTCATTACCTGACACTTGGCCCTGTTATAAAGGTTATGTCATTACCTGGACCTTGGCCCTGTTATAAAGGTTATGTCATTACCTGGACTTGGCCCTGTTATAAAGGTTTGTCATTACCTGACTTGGCCCTGTTATAAAGGTTATGTCATTACCTGACCTTGGCCCTGTTATAAAGGTTTGTCATTACCTGACATGGCCCTGTTATAAAGGTTATGTCATTACCTGGACTTGGCCCTGTTATAAAGGTTATGTCATTACCTGGACTTGGCCCTGTTATAAAGGTTTGTCATTACCTGGCACCTTGGCCCTGTTTATAAAGGTTTGTCATTACCTGGACTGGCCCTGTTATAAAGGTTATGTCATTACCTGACTTGGCCCTGTTATAAAGGTTATGTCATTACCTGGACATGGCCCTGTTATAAAGGTTATGTCATTACCTGAAGCCCTGTAGGCACCTGCTGTTTATAAAGGTTGTGTCATTACCTGGACATGGCCCTGTTATAAAGGTTGTTCATTACCTGACCTGGCCCTGTTATAAAGGTTATGTCATTACCTGGACATGGCCCTGTTATAAAGGTTATGTCATTACCTGGACACTGGCCCTGTTATAAAGGTTATGTCATTACCTGGACATGGCCCTGTTATAAAGGTTATGTCATTACCTGGACTTGGCCCTGTTATAAAGGTTGTGTCATTACCTGCCTTGGCCCTGTTATAAAGGTTGTGTCATTACCTGGACTTGGCCCTGTTATAAAGGTTGTGTCATTACCTGGACTGGCCCTGTTATAAAGGTTATGTCATTACTGGACTTGGCCCTGTTATAAAGGTTTGTCATTACCTGACTTGGCCCTGTTATAAAGGTTATGTCATTACCTGGACTTGGCCCTGTTATAAAGGTTTGTCATTACCTGACCTTGGCCCTGTTATAAAGGTTAGTCATTACCTGCCCTGGCCCTGTTATAAAGGTTATGTCATTACCTGACTTGGCCCTGTTATAAAGGTTGTGTCATTACCTGACCTTGGCCCTGTTATAAAGGTTATGTCATTACCTGGACCTGGCCCTGTTATAAAGGTTATGTCATTACCTGGACTTGCCCTGTTATAAAGGTTTGTCATTACCTGACCTTGGCCCTGTTATAAAGTTGTGTCATTACCTGACCTTGGCCCTGTTATAAAGGTTATGTCATTACCTGGACACGGCCCTGTTATAAAGGTTATGTCATTACCTGGACTCGGGCCCTGTTATAAAGGTTATGTCATTACCTGACCTTGGCCCTGTTATAAATGTTGTGTCATTTACCTGACTTGGCCCTGTTATAAAGGTTATGTCATTACCTGGACATGGTCCTGCTATGAAGGTTATGTCATTACCTGGACTTGCCCTGTTATAAAGGTTATGTCATTACCTGACCTTGGCCCTGTTATAAAGGTTATGTCATTACCTGACCTGGCCCTGTTATAAAGGTTATGTCATTACCTGACTGGCCCTGTTATAAAGGTTGTGTCATTACCTGTACTTGGCCCTGTTATAAAGGTTATGTCATTACATGGGCTTGGCCCTGTTATAAAGGTTGTGTCATTACCTGACCTTGGCCCTGTTATAAAGGTTGTGTCATTACCTGACCTTGGCCCTGTTATAAAGGTTATGTCATTACTGGGCTTGGCCCTGTTATAAAGGTTGTGTCATTACCTGGACTCGGCCCTGTTATAATGGTTATGTCATTACCTGACCTTGGCCCTGTTATAAATGTTGTGTCATTTACCTGACCTTGGCCCTGTTATAAAGGTTATGTCATTACCTGGATACGGCCCTGTTATAAAGGTTATGTCATTACCAGGACTCGGCCCTGTTTTAAAGGTTGTGTCATTACCTGACCTTGGCCCTGTTATAAAAGTTATGTCATTACCTGACCTTGGCCCTGTTATAAAGGTTATGTCATTACCTGGACTTGGCCCTGTTATAAAGGTTATGTCATTACCTGGACATGGCCCTGTTATAAATGTTATGTCATTACCTGGACATAGCCCTGTTATAAATGTTATGTCATTACCTGGACATGGCCCTATTATAAAAGTTAAGTCATTACCTGGACATGGCCCTGTTATAAATGTTATGTCATTACCCTGGACATGGCCTGTTATAAAGGTTATGTCATTACCCTGGACATGGCCCTGTTATAAAGGTTATGTCATTACCCTGGACATGCCCTGTTATAAAGGTTATGTCATTACCTGGACATGGCCTATTATAAAAGTTAAGTCATTACCCTGGACATGGCCCTGTAATAAAGGTTATGTCATTACCTGGACATGGCCCTATTATAAAGGTATGTCATTACCTGGACATGGCCCTGTTATAAAGGTTATGTCATTACCTGGACATTGGCCCTGTTATGAAGGTTATGTAATTACCTGGACATGGCCCTGTTATAAATGTTATGTCATTATCCTGGACATGGCCCTGTTATAAATGTTATGTCATTATCCTGGACATGGCCTGTTATAAATGTTATGTCATTACCTGGACTGGCCCTGTTATAAAGGTTATGTCAGTACCTGGACTTGGCCCTGTTATAAAGGTTATGTCAGTACCTGGACTTGGCCCTGTTATAAAGGTTATGTCCTTTAACTGGACTGGCCTGTTATAAAGGTTATGTCATCTACTGGACTTGGCCCTGTTATAAAGGTTATGTCATTTACCTAGACTTGCCCCTGTTATAAAGGTTATATCATTTTACCTGGACTTGCCCCTGTTATAAAGGTTATGTCATTTACCTGGACTTGGCCCTGTTATAAAGGTTATATCTTTTACCTGTACTAGCTGTTTTTAAGAAGACGCTTATTTCTGCATGGTCATTTTTGCTGGAACAATTTAATTGTTTGAAGTGGATGTTTTAATTACGTTCTCGCGTTTATTGCCTGTTAATTAACATCAGAAAGAGAGTCCTTGAATTTATATAGAACCAATACTGTTGTACGGATGCGAGGCGTGGACAGTCAGCAAGCAAAGGCAGAGCAAGATTGAGGCAGCTGAGATGTGGTTTCTCAGAAGAATGTTGAGAACTCCATGGACAGCAAAGAAAACAAACGAGACAGTCTTGATGGAGGCAGACACAAGTAGATCACTCATAAGGAAGATTAGGAAAGGACAAGCAAGATTTATAGGCCATTTTAGGAGGAAGGGGGATTTGGAGCACCTGGTCACAACGGGAAAACTGGAGGGAAAGAGAGCACCAGGTAGACCCAGGGAGAGAATGCTGGACGGACTTGCAGAGTGGCTTGGGATGAGGAGGGTGGGGGAGATGCTGGGGGCAACGAGAGATAGAGATGGTTGGAAGTCCATGGTCGCCAACGCCATACGGCAGGGCACCTGATAATGATAATGATTCTTGAGTAATGTAGTGTTATAAAGTCTGACTATTCTTGAGTAATATAGCGTAATGAAGTCTGACTGGTCTTGAGTAATAAAGGGTTATGCTGTCTGAAGTCTGAAGTTACCAAATGAAACTTTCCACCTCTTCCCCACCTCACCCCCTGCCCCCCTGCAGTTGTTTATATTATGCACGTCAGCGTCCCCCCTGCCCCCCTGCAGTTGTTTTAATTATGCACATCAGCGTCCCCCTGCACCCCTGCAGTTGTTTTAATCATGCACGTCAGCGTCCCCCCTGCCCCCCTGCAGTTGTTTTAATTATGCACGTCAGCGTCCCCCCCTGCCCCCCTGCAGTTGTTTTAATTATGCACATCAGCGTTGTCTGCATGCGGACATGTACCTCATAGAAAATAAAAGGTCTAGAAATTTGTTGATCTCAGGTGCTTGGATTAAGGCGGCATATAAAGTCTAGAAACATTCAATCAAAAGATCTAGAAACTTGTGTATCCAGAATGCTTTGTTAAGGAAATATGTAG
>JAPXFY010000012.1:31541783-31551783 GCA_030674185.1 Monoplex corrugatus
ACGTACGTACATACATACAATACAACTACAAACGTACAATACATGTGTACATACACACATGCGTACATACATACATGCGTACATACATACATACGTACATACATACATGTACATACATAGATGCATACATAGATACATACATACATACATGCATACATACATACATACATACATGCATGCATGCATACATACATACATACGGACAGACAGAGAGACAGACAGACAGACGGACAGACAGACAGACAGACATACTGACAGACAAACACACAGACACTCACATAATGCACATACTCCTGTCTGGATGATTTGAAACTCCTTTTTTAAAAATTTGATTGATAAAGTATTACACTTTTTCAAGCCTGTCTGATGTGGAAAAAAATGTATGTTCTATTGATCAGCGATTTGTAAATGTCTGTTCTTGTTAATTGTGTGTTCGTTCTTTGATTTAACGTCTTTTCAATATGAGTGATATTAGACGGGGAAAAAAAAAAGTATGTGAGATGAGAGATGGGTGGGTTGATTTTGGGGCATAGAGGAGACAGAGTTATAGACATAAGTAGGTGGGAAAATAGAAAAATGGAACAAGAACTTAACACTAACATTTAACATCAACAATGTGTATGGAAAATTTAACTCTAAAGTACAAACTTCATAAACTTAAAGTAATGCATTAACAGGACTGTGAACCAACGATTCTGAAATTTTAACTGACAAAAATTGATCGGAAGTTACTTCTTTAAAATGAGTTTCAGAATAATTTTCTTGTGTAAACATTTTTGGTAAAAAAGAACGTAGCATTTTGCAGTAAAATAGACAGTGAAACAGTGTGAGTTGTTCGCCGCAAATACACTTGACATTTTTACAGTATTTTGTTTTCAATGCGTTTAGCTGAATACGACAATGAACAGCAACAATCGTTCTCAAATGATATATGGAAGAAAACTGCAATTTTTTACATACATTTTGAAATGAAAGTTTTATCATTTGTTGTGACACAAACTTTTCATGGAAATGTTCATGAAAACGAATCCATGAGGCTGATTCTAGCAAGTTACAAGCTTCTTTTACGGAAGTATTAATACGTTATTCTGTAGTATTATCAGAATTGTGTGCACCTTGCTTAGCTACTCTGTCAACTACTTCGTTGCCGTGAAGACCAACGTGAGAAGGCACCCAGCAGAAACTGAGATCTGTACCTTTTATCCTTAAACGATGTATAAGATGATTTGCCTAAGTAATTATATCAGGTCTTGTGTCTGTATCAAAAGACTGCAAGGCATATAATACAGATTTTGAATCAACAAAGAGAACTACTTTGAAAAATACATGTGTAAGGTTTACTAGATAATGCAACGCTTGTAAAATAGCGACTAATTCCGCTGTAAAGATAGATATATTTGCCCCAATGAAAAATGACTTTATTATTTTATATTTTGGGAACATAAAATGCTGCTCCAGCACATTTATTTTCTAAGACTGATCCATCGGTAAAAATATGGAGGTGGGTACGGTATTTTTTATCGACGTGTTCTCTTGCTCTGCATATCGAAATGTTAACGTTTTCATATTTCTTAGCATCTGTATAATCAATATCAAAAGTAGCTTTTAGCATTTCCCATGTAGGGATGGGCGTTGTGGATTTAACTCTGTTGTGTGTTGTGTGTGTGTGTGTGTGTGTGTGTGTGTGTGTGTGTGTGTGTGTGTGTGTGTGTTGTGTGTGTATGTGTGTGTTATGTGTGTTATGTGTGTGTAGTGTGTGTGTGTGTGTTGTGTGTGTATTGTGTGTGGTGTGTGTGTGTGTGTGTGTTGTGTGTTGTGTGTGGTGTGTATGTGTGTGTGTGTATGTGTGTGTTGTGTGTGTGTTGTTGTGTGTGTGTATATGTGTGTGTGTATGTGTGTGTATATGTGTGCGTGAGTGTGTGTGTGTGTGTGTGCGCGTGAGTGTGTGTGTGTGTGTGTGTGTGTGTGTGTGTGTGTGTGTGTGTGTGTGTGTATATGTGTGTGTGTGTGTGTGTGTTTTATAGGAAAAGACTATTTCTTCGAATAAGAAGAAAACAATGCTTCAGGCAATATCTTCTCTTGAGAAAACTGGGTGTGAAATAACATTAACCTGTAACCCACGCTTTTGTGTAAATAATGTTGGGCTGTTCTATGTATATTGTATAGCAGTTTGTTAAACATGACCACGCTCTATCGCCCATAAACAAACATATAACAATCCTGAGTTTTTAGAGTTGAAGTGTAAATGCCGTCAGATACGTCCTGTCCTTCACAGATAAAACAATCCTTTTCCAGGAACATGATTTCCATTTGGTTGTTATCGATAAATAATCGTGTTTTTTTACTTCGTGTAACCTTGATTCTAACCTCCAGCATACATTGTGACTCCAGTGGCTCCAACAAACAGCATTTCAGTATTTGACCAGCTAATCGACGAAACTACTACTGATTTCCGAGAATGTGATGCCCTGTTTTATTATTGATAAAAAAAATAGAGACAGCTGACAAAGATTTAGTACTTAAGTTTTTTTTCTATATATATAATATTTTTTTATTGCTTTTCTTCTTCTCCATCTTTTGCTCTACTGCTTTGTCACTGCCATGATTCCGCTCGTTTTGGCTTTTCATTAGACCTCATCCCCAAATGTTTCGAAACTGAGGTCATTATGAGAATATGATATGAAGGCCACAGAATCTGAGACATTGTTTTCCACAATATTATGAGGATGAAGATGAAAACGTCAGTGATAATGTTATGGAGTTCCAGTTCGGATTGAAACTGCGTGACGCTGCTGTACTCTACGCATACTTTTCATGATATAATCTTAGTTCTGTTCTGTTCTGTTCTGTTCTGTAATCGCTAAACCTCCCTTCAGGAGTATCGCAGCGATGGGTGGTGGCGCTGTTATCGACGCGCAGTCGGAGGAGATTTGAGCCTCGATTTGAAAGATGTAACAGTCGGGCTCTCCACTACTTCTGCAGGAAGGTCGTTCCAGGGTCCAATGATGCTGACGAAGAAGGAGTGGCGATATGTCGTGGTTTTGCTTTGGATCGACTTGTATTTGTAAGGGTGTTTGGCTCGGGTTCGGGGGTCTGCTGGGATTAGGATGTTGTCAGTGGGGACTACTGCCAGGTGGTTAATAATCTTGTACAATAAGATGAGTTTGGCGTCCCTCCTACGGTCTGCGAGGCTGTCCCAGTTTAGCATTTTCAACATTTCTGTGACACTGCTGTTGTAACTGTAGTCGCGGAACACCATCCGCGCACCACGACGCTGCACCATCTCTGTTGGTGTCAACAGACCCGGGAGATACGGACATCTGCGGTGTTGGTAAGAATATTTGAGCAACACCCTCAGTCTTTCACTGAGTCTAGCTCCGCGACTGAACGATTACTGTCGTTAGTTAGGGGACACAGTAGGCAGTGTCCTTCGTAAATTTTATATCACAACAGGTACTTTTGAACTCCACCAAATGACCCAGCAGTAATGCAGGATCTTCTCTATGGTGTGGCTCCAAGGCAGCAGGACATCACTTGCTTTCATGGGCTGCCTGGCACTGGGACTTCGACCGAATAAACTCAAGAGTCGACGGTGTTAATGGAGCCAGAAAGAGCGGCGTGTGTTCAGTGCCACCAAGGTGGCGCCAAAAGGTGAATCAGAAAAAAATAGGAAACAAACAAAACAAGTATACGAACAAGAACAACAAGAATAACAACGAAAACAACAATACAACAGCGACAGCAGCAGCAGAGCAGCAGCAATAACAACAACAAAACAAAATATGTCGTGTCATGTAAACTTCATTATCCGTCAATTACAAACTACATACTGGCCAAAAATCAACAATCAATCAAATCAATCAATCCAATCAATCAATCAATCAATCATCAATCAATCAATCATTCAATCAATCTTGACAATAAACCAGTCATTCGTGAATATTGTCTAAATACATGCACATCATTCAAGAACCACACGATAGAATACAACACCACAAAAAAACACTTACGCGCTCGCGCGCGCACACGCACACACACACACACACCGCGCGCGCGCGCGCGCGCACACACACATGCACGCACGTTCTTACAGATATACACGTCCTTACACATACACAGACACAGACACAGACACACACACACACACACACACACACACACACACACACACACACACACACACACACACACACACACACACACGTACACACATACATGCACACACACACACACACACACACACACACACACACACACCACCCTTACCACAGCCCCTTACACACCCTCTTATACACAAATGCATACACACGCACGCACAGACATAAACGCACACGCACTCACACGCAGACACTCATGCACACACACGCATACACACACACAGGCACACAGGCACACACGCACACAGTTAAGTTTTTGCATTTTGTGGGTACAGTGTGGGAGTCAAAGGGTTAAAATTAAGACTCTGTGCTGACTGAACCCGTTGGGGCGCTCACGTTGCCTCAATGCCTTGCACAGCACGGAAGCTTCTAAGTGTTTTCTTTTGAGACGAGACATTTATTGCTGTTGTTGTTTAAAG
This sequence comes from Monoplex corrugatus, assembly GCA_030674185.1. Taxonomy (NCBI): domain Eukaryota; kingdom Metazoa; phylum Mollusca; class Gastropoda; order Littorinimorpha; family Ranellidae; genus Monoplex; species Monoplex corrugatus. The sequence goes on from JAPXFY010000012.1 coordinate 31,546,360, forward strand.
CCCAGACGACTGCGTAGAGCCGTATCAAAACATACATAATTTCAACAGGGAAAAAACACAGAAAAACAAACAAACAAAAACGAAAAGAAAATTAAATACACATAAATATATACATGCATTCGCACACATAATCTAAAGACATGTCTCCGGCGTTGACCACTCTGTCCGATTTATCGCACAGGGGCTTTAAAAAACGCACCTGAATACAAGTTTAAGCATACTTAAGGACACCAAAACATAGAAAAAAACAGACTTAAATTACCTAAAATTGCTTCCGCATATCTCACCTCCTAGAGCCAAAAATGCACTTAATACATGTACCCAATTGTCAATCCTAAGAAAAAGTATGTAAGACTTATCGAACACATACAGGTGAATGGATCAGCAAGGCAGACAATGATAGAAAGAAATGACAGAAAGCAAAGGAACAAGCAGAAACAAAGAGAGTGACAGAAAAGAGGAAATTTCTAGCACAGAATTTCCAGAAGGTGGGGGATACTACTTATACTGAAAGAGCCCGGCATCCCCACGGGGAAGGCGAGACAAGTAAAACAGGCAGGTTGAGAAGACAGGATTTCTTGCTTCACTTCTAATATTTTCCCATTCGCCTGTACCGACCAGTAGACGTACGGGTAGATGAAGTTTATTGGTCTACAGGTAGACAGAAAGCCTTTGCTTAGAGTCAGTCACGTCGTAGATGTAGCATCGTGTTACTGTGTAGGTTATTCCGTCTGTTGCACATCAGAAATAGCCATCAGAATCGGCCAAGCCAAAGCAGCGTTCAAGAAGATGAAAAGCGTTCTTTTCCAATAAATACCTATAAATTAACATCAGGAAGAGATGCAAAACAAGTGCGGCGGCGTTCAAGCAAACAGGAACCAGAAAAACACGAAAATGGAAACAGAACACGTATTTAATATAAACCAGACAAGATAGGCGCAAATTTTCGGCCAACTGGCCTTTGTCAAGCGTGAATGTAAGATCACAAACACCAAATACAAAAATTAGGAGAACAAGACTGAAACTTCCCTGCTGCTTCGTCCAGTGGGAGAAGAGGATTTTGAGTGGGAGAAGAGGAAGAGAAGTCTCGAATGTTGTACAGAACCGATGTTGTGGTACGGTTGTGAACCGTGGACAGTTAACACGCAAAGTCAGATCAAAATTGAGGCAACTGAAATGTGGTTTCTAAAAAGAATGTTCCATGGACAGCAAAGAAAACAAACGAGACAGTCTTGAAGGAAGGCAGACACAAAAAGAATATCAATGAAGAAGATAAGGAAAAGACAAGCAACATTCATAGGACATTTTATGAGGCAAGAGAAATTAGATCACCTAGTCAAATGCTGCAGGGAAAGAGAGCACCAGGTAGACCCAGGGAGAAAATATTGGACGGACCTGCAGGGTGACTGAAGACAGACAGGGTGGGAGATGAGCTTGCAGCGACAAAGGATAGATTCGTACGGAGGGCCATGATCGCCAATGCTATGCGGCAGGGCACATGATGATGACTACAGTCGTAAGACAGCTCTTGATAATAAATCAGCGCCTTAATGCCTCTTCAGTAGCCGCTCAGTTGTTTAGAAACACAACAACAACAACAACAAACAAACAAACACTGTTTTGTACCTTTTTTGTACCAAACACAGTTTTGTACCTTTAGACCTCTAAGTAATTAGGTCAACATTGATCAATTATTTATCAGTTCATTGAACAACAACAACAACAACAACAACAAACACTGTTTTGTACCTTTTTTGTACCAAACACAGTTTTGTACCTTTAGACCTCTAAGTAATTAGGTCAACATTGATCAATTATTTATCAGTTCATTGAACAACAACAACAACAACAACAAACAAACACTGTTTTGTACCTTTTTTGTACCAAACACAGTTTTGTACCTTTAGACCTCTAAGTAATTAGGTCAACATTGATCAATTATTTATCAGTTCATTGAACAACAACAACAACAACAACAACAACAAACACTGATTGTACCTTTTTTGTACCAAACACAGTTTTGTAACTTTAGACCTCTGAGTAAATAGGTCAACATGACCAATTATTATCAGTTCATTGAACAACAACAACAACAACAACAAACAAACACTGTTTGTACTTTTTTGTACCAAACACAGTTTTGTATCTTTAGACCTCTGAGTAAATAGGTCAACATTGACCAATTATTTATCAGTTCATTGACAAACCTAGCTCTTTCTAGGAAGGTGACACCCAACATTGATCAGGGCGTCTAGAAACCCTTTTAACTCCAAGGTTCAGGCGAAGCGTTTCGATAAGTAACGACGCAGACGGTCTCGAGTGCTCCATCAACCACTCTTAACTGATTAATCTATCTATTTGTGAAGTGGTCTGATATAAGTCTTTTGTTGACGTGTAAGCCAAAGGGTACGTTCTAGGTACATAACGTTGTTATTTGGGTGTGGATTATTTCGAATCGAGGTTAGGGCAAAGAGTATAATACTTACGAACGTAGGTACTATATTCTTTGGTTAGGGTACGTGAGAATGAGTACACGTGTGTCTGTGAATTGGTCTGTTAGTTGGTGTTCGTGTATGTGTGTGTGTTTGTGTGTACGTGTGTGTGTGTGTGTGTGTGCGCGCACGCGCGCGCGTGTGTGTACGTGAGTGTGTGTGTGTGAGTGAGTGTGTGTGTGTGTACGTGTGTGTGTGTGTGTGTGTGTGTGTGTGTGTGTGTGTGTGGTATGTGTGTGTGTGTGTGTGAGCGTGCGCGCGTGCTTGTGTGTGTGTGTGTGTATGTGTGCGTGTATGTGTGTGTGTATGTGTGTGTAAAAAGAATGTAGATGAAGTAGAAGATCTCACTTTTGTGATGACAGTGCCATAGATGATGAATTTCCTTTTAGTTTCGATTCTGCTGAACTCGGTGATAACCGATTACAGAATATTCTATGAAAACATCAGTCCATTGAATGTTGTCACTGTGAGGCTTCATGTGTAGAAGGAAGCCAACCAGCCAACCAACCAACTAACTATCCACCCTACCAACCAACCAACCAACCAACCAACCAACCAACCAACCAACCAACCAACCAACCAACCAACCAACCAACCAACCAATCAACCAAACAACCAACCATCCACCCTACCAACCATCCACCTTACCAACCAACCAACCAACCATCCACCCTACCAACCAACCAACCAACCAACCAACCAACCAACCAACCAACCCAGCAAATAAACAAAAGCGATTGAAAGTAGCAAAATCTACTAAATGTTCAGACGTAGCACTGTTACATTTTGAACATCTGAATATCGTATCATAAGTCAGACAGGGAACATTTCTAGGCCATTTAATGAGGGAAAGGGATTTCGAACACCTGGTCACAACGGAAAAGCTGGGGGAAAGAGAGCACCAGGTAGATCCAGGGAGAATATACTAGACGGACTTGCAGAGTGGCTGAAGGCAAGGAGGGTGGAAGAGATGCTTGAGGCAACAAGAGATAGAGACACATTGAAGTCCATGATCGCCAACGCCATGCGGCAAGGCACCTGATGATGATGATGATGAAGTCAGTTTCACATGTACATCTTTTCAATACACTTTTACGAGTTGCCGTGTGTACTGATTCCGTTGGATGTTCGTTTATTTGCTGTTATCCACTATGTACCGATTGTGATCAAAAGATCTATTAAACTTTGAACTCTGTGTGTGTGTGTGTGTGTGTGTGTGTGTGTGTGTGTGTGTGTGTGTGTGTGTGTGTTTGTGTGTTTGTGTGTTTGTGTGTTTGTGTGTTTGTGTGTGTGTTTGTGTGTGTGTTTGTGTGTGTATTTGTGTGTGTGTTTGTGTGTGTGTGTATTTGTGTGTGTGTACACTTGTGCGTATGTGAGTGTACATTTGTGTGTATGTGTGTATGTATGTATACATGTCTCTGTGTGTATAAGTGTGTGTGTATGTGTATGTGTCTGTGTGTACGCATGCGTGTGTGCATATGTGTGTGTGTGTGTGCATGTGCGTGTATGTGTGTGTACGTATGTGTACATGTGTGTATGAATGTGTATGTGTGTGTATGTACGTGTACATGTGTGTGTGTGTGTGTGTATTTGTGTTGTGTGTATGTGAATATATATATATATATATATATATGTATATATATTATATATACATGTGTGTGTGTGTGTTTGTGTGTGTGTGTACGTGTGTGTGTGTGCTTGTTTGTTTGTTTATATTCGTGTATGCCTGCATGATAATGAAATACAACCTCTCAGCTTGGCTTAACCGTCTTTGTATTCTGCTTGTTTGTATGCTTGTTTGTTAGTGTCAGGGAACAAGCAATTGGATTTTGTTGTTCCTGTTCTTTCGTGTGTAATGATTTTGGATGTTTGGAAGATGTGGTGTTGAACCATGATAACCATGATATAGAGGGAGGTAAGCTATTAATTTTTAAATACTGTGGAGTGATCTTTATTGCGAAAAAATGTGCTGCATCTAAAATGTTCTTGGTGTACTGTGATTTTGAATTGAACATCAGAGAGCTTTATGGTTTTCAGAAGACAGGGCGCATTAGTGGCCTTTCTGTTTTGCACGCTGCTGTTGAATACCGTTGTGTTGATAGATCCTGGGTGTATTTAGTAGACACTGCATTGTTTAGTGAGATAGATTTAAATTGTTAAAGAGTTTCATATGAAAACACTCAGTCTGTAGTATGGTCTTTATTAAGAAAAAAGAAATTGACTGTCAGAAGATTTTTGCCTGAAAAAAAAAGGAACCTAGTGGTGGAAACATTTATATTATGAAATTGTAACTAAATGAGGTTTAAGGAAAAAAAATGGAACAGATTGTTGAAAAAACAAACAACTCTGTGATGTAGGGGTGGTTTTTATTGTTCTGAATTTGTTTTGGTGCTTGTGTATTGTGACAAGGTGCTATTTGTTTTGGTGCTTGTGTATTGTGACAAGGTGCTTTTTGTTTTGGTGCTTGTGTATTGTGACAATGTGCTATTTGTTTTGGTGCTTGTGTATTGTGACAAGGTGCTATTTGTTTTGGTGCTTGTGCATTGTGACAAGGTGCTATTTGTTTTGGTGCTTGTGTATTGTGACAAGGTGCTTTTTGTTTTGGTGCTTGTTTATTGTGACAAGGTGCTATTTGTTTTGGTGCTTGTGTATTGTGACAAGGTGCTTTTTGTTTTGGTGCTTGTGTATTGTGACAAGGTGCTTTTTGTTTTGGTGCTTGTGTATTGTGACAAGGTGCTTTTTGTTTTGGTGCTTGTGTATTGTGACAAGGTGCTATTTGTTTTGGTGCTTGTGCATTGTGACAAGGTGCTATTTGTTTTGGTGCTTGTTTATTGTGACAAGGTGCTTTTTGTTTTGGTGCTTGTGTATTGTGACAAGACGCTTTTTGTTTTGGTGTTTGTGTATTGTGACAAGGTGCTTTTTGTTTTGGTGC
>JAPXFY010000012.1:31559283-31561783 GCA_030674185.1 Monoplex corrugatus
TGTGTGTGTGTGTGTGTGTTTTGTGTGTGTGTGTGTGTGTGTGTGTGTATGTATGTGTGTGTGTGTGTGTGTGTGTGTGTGTGTGTGTGTGTGTGTGTGTGTGTGTGTGTGAGTGAAATGTGTAAGTATTAGGGAGGGAGCCAAATTCTTTTTTTTTTTTTTTTTTACATGGATTCATGATGATCCCGTTTTCGACAAAGAGCAGCAGTGGAAATATTATGTTATCCAACACACAGCTAGATGTTGAAAGCCTGTTATTCAAACATCTTTTAAAGAATTCACCGAAATTTACTTCGTTGAGATAAATCTCTCTCTCTCTCTCTCTCTCTCTCTCTCTCTCTCTCTCTCACTCTCTCTCTGTTTCTTTTCTTCTTCCTCCTCCCACACACATTCTATCTCACTCTTTCTCTCTCTCTCTCTCTCTGTTTCTTTTTCTTCCTCCTCCCACACACATCCTTCTCTCTCTCTCTCTCTCTGTTTCTTTTTCTTCCTCCTCCCACACACATTCTCTCCTCTCTCTCTCTCTTCTCTTTTTTCTCTTCAATTTCTGACAGATTGTCAAGGTTGTCATGGTCACCAGACGCTGATGGAGCTAGTGTCCAAAAAATGGCACCAACACAGTCACAAGTTTTGTACACTATTACAGGAATGGAGTCCCTCCGGATTTGGTCACGAACGCACCGCAGACCACGGTTCAAATGTTCTTGGTGGTACAGGTTGCAGCGGGAATGGTGTGACAAAAGGCTGGGAGGGAAAACAGCCACACACGTTACACACACACACACACACACACACACACACACACACACACACACACACACACACACACACACACACACACACACACACACACACACACACACAAGAACACACACACTTCACACACTTCACACAATTCTCATCAGCAACAAGACACATCCGCCGTTTCAAAGAAGCGGGGAGGACTCAAGTTCTTCAAAGGGTTAGAGATTTTCAGGTCCCCGAAGAGACGGTTGAGGATCTTGCTCTTCTTCTTGCGGTACTTAAGGGCCGAGAAGATGACGTGCTCGAAAACCTGCTGAACGCCTTCTTGGCTGCGCGCAGAACACTCGATGTAGCAGTCCGCGCCAATCATCTTGGCCAGCTGGTTCCCTTCCTCCGTAGACACCTCATCCTGGGAAGAGGAGAAAGAGGAGGAAGAGGAAGAGGAAGAGGAGGAGGAAGAAGAAAGATGGTGAGGAGCAAGAGGAAGAAGAAGAGGATGTTCTGAGGTCGATCTGAGTGCCCACCAGCAGCAGCGGCCTTTTCCCTTTAGTGTGTCGTTGGATTTCGGGCAGCCAGCAGTTGAGGACGCTGTAGAAGGACTCGCGCTCACACACGGAGAAACACAGCACCAGCACCTCGCTCTCTTGATACGTATAGGCCCGTAGACTTTCGTGATCTCTCTGCAACACAGAAGGAGAAGCGGGACTTTAAGAAACAAGTTCAGACTTGTTGCAATATTAGACTTATAGTTGGAGGAGGTAGAGAAGGAAGAGGAAAGAGGAGGTGAAGCAAGACTATGTGAAGGGAGAGGGAAAGAGAGAGGGAGAGAGAGAGACTGAGGGAGAGAGAGAAAGAGAGAGAGAGAGAGGGATGGAGAGAGAGAGAGGGAGTGAGGGAGAGAGAAAGTGAGAGAAACAGAAAGAGAGAGAGAGAGGGGATGGAGGGAGAAAGAAAGAAAGAAAGAGAGAAAGAAAGAAAGAAAGAAAGAGAGAGAGGGTGAGGAGAGGAGAGAGAAAGAGAGAGATAGAGAAAAAGAAAGAAAGAGAGAGAGAGAGAGAGAGAGAGACAGACAGAGACAGAGACAGAGAAGACAGAGACAGAGACAGAGACAAAGACCTTTGACTTTCACTGCTCTCCATGGAGAAATGGAGTAAACAAAATCCTAGCGAAATTGAATTTTAATCCGATTGAATCTCCTACTACCTGCACACCTCCTCTGTCTACTTCCATCATCTCAATTTCTCACCTCCCCCCCCCCCACCCCATCTTCTTCACACACACACACACACACACACACACACACACACACACACACACACACACACACACACACACACACACACACACACACACACACACACACCTCCATCTCCCCCATTCCTTACCAATCTTTATTTATCCCCTATGCTAATGTGTTCATACCCTCACGTCACCCCCTCACCCCAAGCCCACACACACCCACCTACCTACCTCCCTCTTTAATCATCTTTCTGTCTTACGCCCTTCCCTTTTTACTCCTGGACTTAAACCAGACCTTCTCAGCAGCCGTAAGCTGCCCACACAGCCACTCTTCCTTATTGTCTACTCTACAGACTGCAAGACACACTGCAACAACCCCCGGCCCCTCTCTCTCATCTCTGTCTCTGTCTGTCTCTGTCTGTGTGTGTGTATGTCTGTTTCTCTGTCTCTGTTTCTCTATTTCTGTCTGTCTGTCTGTCTGTCTCTCTCTGTCTCTCTATCTCTGACTCTGTCTGTC
>JAPXFY010000012.1:31564283-31569283 GCA_030674185.1 Monoplex corrugatus
GGGAGAATGTCTGTGAGAGGAGGGAGAGAGGGAGAGAGAGAGAGAGAAGAGGAAAACGGAGAGAGAGAGAGAGAGAGAGAGAGAGAGAGAGAAAGAGAGAGAGAGAGAGAGAGTGCGTATGTGTGTGCGTGTGTGTGAGACGAGAAAGAAAATGAAAAAGAAGGGAAGACAGAGACAGAGAGAGGGGAGAAAGAGAGTGAGAGAGAGAGAGAGAGAAGAGAGAGAGAGCGAGCGAGCGAGAATATGTGCGAGAGGAGGAACAAAAAGAAAGAGAAGGGAGATAGATAGATGATAGATAGATAGATAGATAGATAGATAGTAATAGATAGATAGATAGATAGAAAGATAGAGAATGTGTGTGAGAAGAGGAAGAAAAAAAAGAGAAGAAGAAGAAGAAGAAGAAGAGAGAGAAAGAAAGAAAGAGAGAGAGAGAGAGAGAGAGAGATGTGTGAGAGAGAGAAAAGAGAGAGAAGAAGAGAATGTGTGAAGGGGGAAGAAAAAAAAAAGAAGAAGAAGAAGAGAGAGATAGAGAGAAGAGATGAAAAAGATAGAGAGAGAGAGAGAGAGAGAGAGAGGAGAGAGAGAGAGAGAGAGAGGAGAGAGAGAGAGAAAATTGAATTCGAGCTGTTGTGCTCAGAGAGACTACCATGCACAAGGTCAGTACCAGTCTACAAAATGATCAGACAATTTCAGACATATCACCAGGCCTTATATCACAGAATCCATTCTCTCCTACCAGTAACACTAAAGCCTTCACGAAGACGAACACCACGCTACGAACGAACGAATAATAAGCTTTCGACGAAATATTAATTCTCTGATTATTACTGACATAAGAATAGAAACAAATACAGCCATTGTCTTATCACTTTTGTCGTCTTTATGAAAACAATTATTGCGAAAATTTTCTACAGAAACATTTAAAAACTTAAAAGCTTTTCAACAACTTCAAAGGCTAATGACAACATAAAATTCATTCATGGGACGCACGTATTATAATCAAACTGAGGTATGTCTGGTGTGATGATCATACTAGAAACGTGCGTATGCGTCTTTGCGTGTGTGCGGGTATGCCTGCGTGTGTGTGTGCGTCCGTGTGTGCGTATGTGTGTGTGTGTGTGTGTGTGTGTGTGTGTGTGTGTGTGGCGCGTGTCTATACAAGTGTGTGTGTGTACTCACCAGGGTAGTTGTCAAAGACGGTGGCGGTGTAGCGGTCAGTAAAGACATGCTGTGTGTAGCTGAGGGTCAGACAGGTCTTGCCCACCATCCCGTCCCCCAGCATGGCACAGTGCACGTAGTTCTCACGCTCTGACACCCCCTCCCCTTCACCCTCACTCACTCCGATCACCACGTTGCTCTCATCTTTTACGCTGGAACCCTTCATGCTTTTCAGCTTCATATGTAGACGCTGAGCTGGAACCGAATCGGTATAACAAACCCGCAGCAAAATGTAAAGAAAAACTTGAGGTGCACAAGTATAACAGTCACTCCAGAACGAACGAGCTACAAAAATCAGTTACGTTGCAAGAACAAGTAGCTTCTCCTGTCCAACACAAGTTCTTTTATATCAATGAAGAATCGCAGAAGCCGGCAGCGTGCTTTTATAGGTGCCAGATTTTTCTTCCCGCATCAGAGCGCGTGGCTGCCAAGCCAGCGACCAATCAGCGCGCTGGCAAAACGAGAGACATGCGTGATGCTACTTGGCAACTTGTCACGAGGCGACACCCTGAAAACTGCCTGTCTGGGAGCATGTGTCTTCTGAAATCTCTCTCTGTCCATCGATCTCTCGTGACGCTATTATAATATAAAGCTTCAGCCTTGAATCTTTTATATGTTTATTGATTATTCTTTTCACATAAATCTCTGTGATTGTATGTACGCTACATCATCATCATCATCGTCATCATCATGTGCCCTGCCGCATCGCGTTGACGATCATGGCCCTCTATACGAATCTGTTCCTTGTCGCTGCTAGTCCATCTCTCCCACCCTCTCTGTCCTCAGCCACTCTGTGAGTCCGTCCAGTATTTTCTCCCTGGGTCTACCTGGTGCTCTTTTTTTTCCCTCCAACTTTCCTGATTATCTCTAATTTCTCTTGCCTCATAAAATGTCCTACAAATGTTGCTTGTCTTTTCCTGATCTTCATAAAATGTTCTTCTTGTGTCTGCCTCCTTCAAGACTGTCTCGTTTGTTTTCTCTTCTGTCCATGGAAGTCTCAACATTCTTCTTAGAAACCACATTTCAGTTGCCTCAATCTTGTTCTGGCTTTGCGTTTAATTCAGATGCACGATTAGTATATTTTTTCCCCATCAGCGTATAGGTTTGTGTTGACCAGTGTGCACAAATCCTGACAAATCTGTGTTGTGCACGGATCTTTTGAAACGTTGGTATCTGATGTAGTTATCAGACAAAGACTTTTCTGAACATAATGTATATGCAAGATTGTAATGAAACTGGACTACGATAGATTACTCTTCCACTGTACTCAAATAAACACAAATATGCATATAGATCTACACGCATACACGTTCACACGCACACACAATCACACACATTCACACACACAGACACAGACACAGACAACACACACACACACACTCACACACATTCACACACACACACACACACACACAGACACAGACACAGACACAGACACACACAAAACACACACACACTATCTCTCTCTCCTCTCTCACAGACACAGACACACACACACACACACACACACACACACACACACACACACACACACACACACACACACCACTCTCTCTCTCTCTCTCTCACACACACACACACTCATATTCATAAGCCACACGCATGCTGCATTTTACGTCTAAAAGCACATATGTGATGATACGTCATAAAAAACGTGTATAAGCATGCATGCACACACAAACAAACACACAGACATACACACGCATATACACACAAACACACACGGATACACAAACACGTTCACACACATACACACACACGCACACACACATGTAGACACGCACGCTCGCACGTATGCAGCACGCACACACGCATAATATATGCACACACACACACACAACACACACACACACACACACACACACACACACCACACACACACACACACACTCACTCTCTCTCTCTCATTTCTGTCTGTCTGTCTGTCTCTCTTCCCTCCTGTCTGTATGTCTGTCTGCCTGTCTCTGTTTCTGTCTCTCTGTCTCTCGTTCTCTCTCTCTGTCTCTCTGTCTGTTCGTCTCTGTCTCTGCCTATCTATCTATCTGTCTGTCTGTCTGTCTGTCTCTCGTCTCTCTTGCTCTATATACGTAAATGTATGGGTCGATGAATCGATAAAAAATGGATGGGTAGATGAGTGTGTGATGGTGTGTGTGTGTGTATGTATGTGTGTATGTATGTGTGTGTGTGTGTGTGTGTGTGTAGTGTGCGCCCGCGCGCGCCCGCACGTGCGTGTCATATTTTTGTGCGCGGTTGCGTGCGTACGTGTGTGTGTGCATGAATGCACGTGCACAAAATTGTCAGTCACACGTGCGGGCGTTTATGTTTAGAACTCGACACACCCTTAATCCTTAACGTAAGTGAAACATCGAAAGTAATGGGCAAAAAAAAGGCTACACACATTAACATTTTGTCTGTCTGTGTGTCTTTTTTTGTTGTTTTTGGTTTCTTTCTTTTTTTTTTTTGTAAAGAAATAAAAAAAAAGATAAAGAAGGAACAGTGTTATATCGACTGGAAAGAGATGTATGTGCATCTGTGACCAAAATGTATTAGGAAAACGTTTTCAGTTGTTTCTGGATGGATTTGTTTTTACCATATTTGAATAAAAGTATATAGACCATCGAGGTGTCACGAATGTATAAGTTTATAAGTCATCATCATCATCATCATCATCATCATCATCATCATCATCATCATCAGGTGCCCTGCCGCATGGCGTTGGCGACCATGGACTTCCAACCATCTCTATCTCTCGTTGCCCCTAGCATCTCCTCCACCCTCCCCATCTCCAGCCACTCCGCAAGTCCGTCCAGCATTCTCTCTCTGGGTCTACCTGGTGCTCTCTTTCCTTCCAGCTTTCCCGTTGTGACCAGGTGCTCCAAATTCCCCTTCCTCATAAAATGGCCCATAAATGTTGCCTGTCTTTTCCTAATCTTCCTTATGAGTGATCTATTTGTGTCTGCCTCCATCAAGACTGTCTCGTTTGTTTTCTTTGCTGTCCATGGAACTCTCAACATTCTTCTGAGAAACCACATCTCGGCTGCCTCAATCTTGCTCTGGCTTTGCTTGCTGACTGTCCACGCCTCGCATCCGTACAACAGTATTGGTTCTATATACCATTCAAGGACTCTCTTTCTGATGTTAATTGATAGAAAGAGAGTCCTTGAATGTTCTTGAATTACAAGTGATATGACTCTAAAATCAAAGTCTCACAGACACAGAAATGCGCCTGAAATGAGCACGTTCTATAGAAGGTTTGTGAACAGCACTGTCCCTGGTACCAGTTTCAGTTTCTCAAGATGACGTCTCCGCGCTCGGAACGAATTCCACATGCACTAACGTCACAGGTGCCATGTGTATGGTCATGGCACAAGCCTTAAGCCTGCGCATAAACCCATGAGCTGGCAGGTCCTGAGGCCCTACCTAGACTATGTTTCACCTAGTCTATATTTTATACTGGTAATTTTTTATACTGGTAATTTTATCAGCCTTCCAAATGTCCCTGGTTATCTAGAAACACCACGAGTGTTGCGGATGAGAACCGGAGCACCAAATGCCTCGCCACATTCCGGACAATCACCTCCCAAGCTCCCGACGCCACTCGATAGTCATTTCATCAAGCACTGCATGTTCCCATTCGGACCCAGTCATCAATTCCCTTGTTGACAGAAGTGACATGTCCCTAAACTCATAGTCTCACAGACTCAGAAAAGTGCCTGAAATGAGCATTTTTTTAAGAAGGTTTATGAACAGTACTCTGTGGAATTTCTGACAACATTTACGTT
>JAPXFY010000012.1:31606783-31614283 GCA_030674185.1 Monoplex corrugatus
TCATTGATAACATTTTCCCACTTTATGTTAGTGTTTTTACACACCATGTTATACAGGTGACCATTTCATCATTGATAACATTTTCCCACTTTATGTTAGTGTTTTTACACACCATGTTATACAGGTGACCATTTCATCATTGATAACATTTTCCCACTTTATGTTAGTGTTTTTACACACAATGTTATATAGGTGACCATTTCATCATTGATAACATTTTCCCACTTTATGTTAGTGTTTTTACACACCATGTTATACAGGTGACCATTTCATCATTGATAACATTTTCCCACTTTATGTTAGTGTTTTTACACACCATGTTATACAGGTGACCATTTCATCATTGATAACATTTTCCCACTTTATGTTAGTGTTTTTACACACCATGTTATACAGGTGACCATTTTATCATTGATAACATTTTCCCACTTTATGTTAGTGTTTTTACACACCATGTTATACAGGTGACCATTTCATCATTGATAACATTTTCCCACTTTATGTTAGTGTTTTTACACACCATGTTATGCAGGTGACCATTTCATCATTGATAACATTTTCCCACTTTATGTTAGTGTTTTTACACACCATGTTATATAGGTGACCATTTATAACATTTCCCCACTTTATGTTAGTGTTTTTACACACCATGTTATACAGGTGACCATTTCATCATTGATAACATTTCCCCACTTTATGTTAGTGTTTTTACACACCATGTTATATAGGTGACCATTTATAACATTTCCCCGCTTTATGTTAGTGTTTTTACACACCATGTTATATAGGTGACCATTTCATCATTGATAACATTTTCCCACTTTATGTTAGTGTTTTTACACACCTTGTTATATAGGTGACCATTTCATCATTGATAACATTTTCCCACTTTATGTTAGTGTTTTTACACACAATGTTATACAGGTGACCATTTCATCATTGATAACATTTTCCCACTTTATGTTAGTGTTTTTACACACAATGTTATACAGGTGACCATTTCATCATTGATAACATTTTCCCACTTTATGTTAGTGTTTTTACACACCATGTTATACAGGTGACCATTTCATCATTGATAACATTTTCCCACTTTATGTTAGTGTTTTTACACACCATGTTATACAGGTGACCATTTCATCATTGATAACATGTTCCCACTTTATGTTAGTGTTTTCATGTTTGTCTTTCCTTTCCTCTATCTTCTATATAAAAGTTTTCAATGCAGTCATTTTTCTCTTTTGTGTTTGATTTTTTTTTCATTTTATTTTATTTTTCTCATTTTCTACGTCACTCTAACAGCCTCGAAAGCTAGGACAATTTTTTTAAAATGCTACCGTGATGATTGACGATGAGTATAATAATCGCGATGCTAGTTCCATGTAGGATTGGGGCTATGTGACGGGGCTGCACACAAGGCTGAATATCATGATATATCCTAACATCAGCCAGGCCCGAGCGATACTGACACTTGTGGTATTGGTTAGGAGATTTGAGCAACGCCGGCAGTGGCGCATCGGTGATGTGAACTCGACTGTGTGATCCCAGTATTCTCTATGAGTCCACAGCATCCACAACTATGGATAGGAGGCGGTTAGGGCTGAAAAATCCCACGATAATTGTGTCAGGACTGATAAAGATTCAAACCCAAAAGCTTCCAGTTGGCAGCCCACTGCACTTACCACTGCACGGCTGTAACTGTTTCCTGTCTTAATTTGTAGTGAATGCATTCTGTGGGTACCTATGTTGGTGTGCTTATACTGTGTCTGTAGAATAGCAAGTACCAGCGTTGTATCAGATACACCTTAACTGAATGCTATTTTCTTTGAATTAGAGGGGAATTTGAGCACCCGGTCACAACAGGAAAGCTGGAGGGAAAGAGAGCACCAGGTAGACCCAGGGAGAAAATATTGGACGGACTTGCAGGGTGGCTGAGGACAGAAGGGGTGGAAGATAAGCTTGCAGCGACAAGGGATAGATACATATGGAGGGCCATGATCGCCAACGCTATGCGGCAGGGCACCTCATGATGATGAATAAAATGTTTTTAGGTTTCAAGTTTCTCTTTTAGCCTACTTGTTTTCATCTCGTCTTATCATAATTTTAATGTGTTAACAATGATTGAGTGTAGAATATTAAGTACTAGAATTTTATTACTCTAGCTATGTAAAAGTTTTCAATGCAGTCATTTTTCTCTTTTTGTATTTGATGTTCTTTTTCATTTTATTTTATTTTTCTCATTTTCTACGTCACTTTAACGGTAATAGAATTCTAAACTCTGAAGTTGGATTTCTCAGCCTCCACGAATTCTCAGAATTGGCATAATCATCAGCGACAGTGTAAACATATGGCAGTATGCAGACTGGTGCCAGAAGACAGCTAGGAACACTGACAAAAACAAGAACCATAGGAAGGATGGGCATTCTACAGAAACTAACGCAGGAGAGAAGCTGGCGTAAACACAGAGACGTAAAGTAGGCCTACTTAATTTGTCTCAGACATTGCGTCGTTCAACAGCAAGCAGTGTCTTCAATATCAACCCAGTGTGTTTTTCCACCCTCTCATCATATTCGTTTGTACCTTCTCACAATGATGAGTCTCTCTAAGAATAATAACAGATAAACAATCGAAACTCTCTTCTGTTGTTTTGAGGTTTTTGTTGTTTTTGTTGTTGATATAGCAGCAGTTGAGATGGGTGGGAGGTAAAAGTGAGAATTGGAAAGCGGGGGCTTGGGAAATTATCACGTAGGTGTTACGTATCACTTTTTGTTTTGTTTTTGTTTTTGTCACGACTATGTGAAGTGCGAGGATATCTTGCAGAGGATGACGCATCATAATGCGACAGTCAACAATTTTACCCTCGCCCCCCCCCCTCCCCCCTCGCATTTTTTTTTCTGCCAGAGTAAATTTTTGCTTACACATGAACGTTGAGATTTCTTCAGAATGTTACCGGGAACAATACCATAATAACAATTATATTAAAAATAACACTGATAATAACAATAATATTAATAACAAAAATAATGATGATAACAACAGCAGCAACAAAACGATACTACTACTACTTCTACTATTACTAATTATTATTATTATTATTATTGTTATTATTATTATTGTTGTTATTGTTATTATTATTATCATTATTATTATTGTTATCATTATTATATTATTACTATTATTATTATTATCTTTATTATTATCATTTCACTTACTAATGCGAACAGTTCGTGTCAAAAGAATGTTCGTTTCATTTTATAGAAATAGAACAAACATTGCACAACACACACACACACACACACACAACACACACACACACCACACACACACACACACACACACACACACACACACACACACACACACACACATTACACATATACACATACACACACACACACACACACACACACACACACACACACATACACACACACACACATTACACATATACACATACACACACACACACACACACACCACCATCATCACAGACACACACACACCACACCACAACAAACAAACAACACACACACACACACACACAGGCAGATGATGCTGTGAGTTCTATCATCAGTACTAAATACCTGTTGCACACGAGACCTTGGTATACTGTTTCACGTGAAAGACTAGCACCCAGACACACATCTCAAGATCTAGTAATAGACTGTCCCATTGAACGGATAGGTAAGTAGGCATACCGATACTTTATCGCCTGGTATGGATCTTCATGTGGGAACACAAACCAACCCTGGAGGCACATGTCCTTCTACTGGTGACATAGGGTTTTGCGCAGGCTTAGGGAGTTTGCCCCCCCCCCCACCTTCCCCGTTGGGTTGCCGGGGGCTCTTTCAGTATAAATAGTATCCCCACTTTCTGGAAATTGTGTGCTAGAAATTTCCTCTTTTCTGTCACTCTCATTGTTTCTGTCTTGTTGCCTTGCTTTCTGTCATTTCTACTTATTTTCTGCCTTACTGGTCAATTCAACTGTATTTTTTCCATAAAGTCTTATTGGGTACATGTATTTAGTGCATTTTTGGCTCTAAGGAGGTGAGATATGCGGAAGCAATTTTAGGTAACTTATGCCTGTTTTTATATATGTTTTGGTGTCCTTGTGTATGCTTATATTTGTATTCAGGTGTGTTTTTTAAATTTCCCCTGTGCGATAAATCGGACGGAATGGTCCTACACCGGAGGCATGTCCTTAGATTTTGTGCGCGAATGCATTGATATGTGTACTAAATTTTCTTTTCTTTTTCTTTTTTTTTTTCCTGTTGAAGTTTTCTGTGTTTTGAAGCGGTTATAGCCCTGATATGGCTCTGCGCAGTCGGCTGGGCTTTAAACAACAATAAAAGAAAAAGAAAGAAAAGGGAGTCTTGCCAGGTAACTGTTGGTAGATTCTGAGTGGAGCACATAAGGAGTTGTCCAAGTGCGATATAAATTCCTCTTGAACAAACTCCAAACTCCAAACTAAAAAACTGTGCTGCATGGGAAGGAGTTCTGTGCCCTTGTGTTCCGCTTCTGACGGTCCCTGTTCTGCTGAATAGCAAGCTGTTATGCGCTGCTCAGTGTGACCGCGCCCTTAGTGCTTTGCTAATCACCAGCTTACTCTGTTGCGGGTAGTGCCTTCCCAGTTAGCGGTGTTGATGCCACAGCTGATGGTGCTGGCCTTCGGAGAGTCCTTACTTCCCTTAACCCTTTGATGCCCTCATCCTATCCACTAGCATCCTGCATCGTACATACATGATAGCAAAACAAAACCTTAACCCTTTGACTCCCTCACCCTATTCACTAGCATCCTGCATCGTTATAAATGTTAGCAAAGCAAAAACTTAACCTTTTGATTCCCTCACCCTATCCATTAGCATCCTGCATCGTACATAACTGATAGCAAAGGAGAAACTTCAAGCTTGACTCCCTCATTCTATCCACTAGCATCCTGCATCGTCATAAATGATAGTAAAGCAAAAACTTAACCCTTTGACTCCCTCACCCTATCCACTAGCATCCTGCATCGTGCATAAATGATAGTAAAGCAAAAACGTAACCCTTTGATTCCCTCGCCCTATCCACTAGCATCCTGCATCGTCATAAATGATAGCAAAGCAAAAACTTAACCCTTTGACTCCCTCACCCTATCCACTAGCATCCTGCATCGTCATAAATGGAAGCAAAGCAAAAACTTAACCCTTTGATTCCCTCACCCTATCCGCTAGCATCCTGCATCGTACATAAATGATAGCAAAGGAAAAACTGAACCCTTTGACTCCCTCACTCTATCCACTAGCATCCTGCAGGAAGTTGATGGATAGGGAGAGGGAGTCAAAGGGTTAAGTTTTTGCTGCTGGCCGATAGGTGCGGAAGTCGGAAAGTTAAATTAAGTGGTCTTCCTTGGTTACGGGTATCCTTGTTTCAGCTCTCTGTACAGAAGCAATCTTTGGGATACGGTTGTCTTCCATACAAGTAACGTGTTTGTCTAACGAAATTGGCATTTAACCCTTTGACTCCCGCAACCTATCCTCCAACTGCACAAAATTAACCCTTTGACACTCTCCATCCTACCCCCCAGCTTCCTGCAGGAAGCTGGTGGATGGGTTGAGGGAGTCAAAGGGTTAAGTTTTTGCTTTGGTAGCATGGTTGACAAAGCAGAAGCTGGTGGGAGTCAAAGGGTTAATGAGTAGGAACTCTGTATTTGGCAAACTACCCTTCGTCAGAATTTGACTGCTGGGTCACTCGAACTTGGCTCTTGATGTTGCGGATCTTGGGCTCATAAATACGGAATAAAGACACTCTCAAGAGGTTTTTTTTTCCATCTGGAAGTCTTGTTTGCCGCAGTAGTGAGAGGAATATGTTCCTGGCGACAATGTATATATTCTAGGAAAAGTACACTCCCCCCCCCCCCCCCCCGCTTGGATTTGAGATCGTTTCTTTCCCAGGAAAAAAAACACCCCCAATGTTTTTCCCCAGAAGTTTCTTTTTCTTTTTTTTTTTCCCTTTTTCTTTTTCTTTCTTTTTTTTGTTTTGCTCCCTACTCCAGACCTTTTAAAAGCAAACAGAACAAGAAGTGATTGAAAGACGTCACAGACCTGTAAAAATAACTTGTCTCAGGCATTGCATTGTACAGCAACAAGTGCCTTCAATATCATCCCGGTATTTTTCCATCTGCCATCATTTCTGTCAATAGCCTGTCATTATTTCTGTCAGTAGTCTGTCATTATTTCTGGCCTGGCTGTAGTCTCTCATAGTTGACGTTGATTTTTTAAGACCAGCCGGCAAACGATCGAAAGTTAGGCGTCATAGTTTTCAGTGCTTTCGAGCAGGGTAGAGAGGATGGGAGTCAGAGAGACTGTGAGATTTCAGAATGAAGAATGTCGATAATAAAGAAAGGACTGTTTTACCGAAACGTATACAAATAAAACGAAATTAAGCTAATTTCAAATAACATTAACAGATGGACGTCAAGATGTGTTGTTATTGTTTTGTATTTTGTTGCTGCTGTTGTTGTCGTTGTCGTCGTTTTCGTTGTTATTGTTCTTTTTGTTTTTGTCCTTCTCCTTCTTCTTCTTCTTCTTTTTCTCCTCCTCCTCCTCCTCCTCCTTGTTGTTGTTGTTGTTGTTGGTGGTGGTGGTAGTGGTGGTGATGGTGGTGGTCTTCTTCTACTTCTTCTTTTCCTCCTCCTTTTCTTCTTTGTTCTTGTTCTTCATGTTGTTTTGTTGTTCTTCTCCTCCTCCTCCTCCTTCTCCTTCGTCGTCTTCTTCTTCTGCGTCTTCTTCTTGTTCTTGTTTTGTTTTTGGTCTTGCTCTTCTTGTTCTTGTTTTTTTTCCCCTTCTTCTTGCTCTTTTTGTTCTAGTTCTTGTTCTTATCTTTTCTCTCTGCATCTTTCTCGCAGTCTCTTTCAAATGGCACCATTACCAGAGTATGGAAATAAAAAAACCAATGCCAGAAGACTCTGAAAAGCATAAAGATCGGAGTACCAGGAACGCTACAGGAAACTGGGCACTCTACAAAGACAAAAACAGGGAAGAAAAGGAATACAAATACGCAAAAGGCTGACATAACTTTTTCAGCATTGCGTTCTTCAGCAGGAATATTCTTCTGCACAAACCATATGTTGCTGTATCTTACATCTGTTCTTTTTTCTTTCCTGTTTCCACTCTCTTTTTTTTATTGTTTTATTTATTTTCTTTTCGTTACTATCTTTATGTTATCGGTATTTGGCTATGCGTAGCAGAACTAATCAAAATTCATCTTTTCGTGTTAGATTCTTCTTTTGTTTGTTTGTTTGTTTTTGTGTGTTTGTTTGTTTTTTTTGTAAGGCTTAAGAGAAGGACAGCAGACGTGGGCTACAGCGGGGTAGAGGGGGGGGGGAATATGGGTAGATTGAAGTCAAACAATCCATTAACAAAGAAAAACCTACTGACTGCACACATGAAGACTAATACTCATATGTACACAAGAAAATGACCATATTTGTTTTTTTTTCTTTCTAATGTTTTGCCTGGG
>JAPXFY010000012.1:31621783-31624283 GCA_030674185.1 Monoplex corrugatus
ATAATAATATATATTTTATTTTTTATAGCGCAAAATCTTGATAAAATCAAATCTAAGCGCTGAAATGAGAAATGTTCATAGCGATAACTGACATCATAAATTCTCTTATTACATGAAGTTTAGTTGTGTTTAGATAAAAGTGAAAGTAGAGCATGTACAAAAAATATATTGCTTCTTTTCTTTTTTTTCTTTTTCTTCTTCTTTCTTCTGCCTTTTCTAGTATAACCTGCGGAAGTAAGGGAAGTACGATTGACATACAACTGACAAAACAGAAGAAACCATTTTAACGTTCCAGATGTTTCTCAAGGGGTGGTCGGTTTGTAAACAACCCACGCTGCTGCAGAATATGTGTTCTGTTTTTTTTCCTTTTTTTGGGGGGGGGGGGGGGGGTGAGGTTGTTGATGTTGCTGTCGTGGTTAGCATCTCCTCCTGTTGGTTTCCAAGGGCTCTGTTCACAGAACAACACACCTGGTTTTTCTGGCCGATTTCCCCACCTGTAGAGAGTCGTGGAGTTTTTCTTTGTTAATGCTGCCCAAGTTTCACAGACAGCCCCTCCAAACAGATCAATTCCTGATAATCGGTCAAAGTCCACGACGAACATAACTGACATCCATCACTAAGTCCACGCTAATGACAAAATGTGATAGGTTTCTGGTCAACGTGGCCTGACAGAAAACGAAATGGTTAAGCCATTTCAACAATCTTCCTTTTCTTTTCATGAAAAAAAAAAGAAAAAATACAACAACAAAAAAGATTTTCTACTCCTTAACCTTTTGATTCCTGTACCCTCCTTTGATCTCCTCACCCTATCCACCGGCTTCCTGTTACTTCCGAGCTCTCGACGCCACACGGTAGCCTTTTCATAAGAAAGAGAGAGGGGAGAGAGAGAGAAAGAGAGAGAGAAAGAAAGAAAGAGAGAGAGAGAGAGAGAGAGAGGGGTAGGAGGCTAAAAGAGGTCAGAAAGAGTTGGTGGATAGGGTGAGGGAATCAAAGGGTTAAGTGTTTGCTTTGCTGGCGTAGTTGACAATGCAGGATCCTGATGGACGGGGTGTGGAAGTCAAACGGTTAAGATCATTGTAACCTCAAAAGCTCTTGGGTCAAAATAAAAACTTAACTTGCATCAAGGACAGTGGTAGACTGTCATGAATGTGAAAACATGTTTTGAACTTAACTTAAATATTGGTGAAAGTGCTATTGACACATCTCACATAAAATGGGCTGATTTAAAGCACACGGTGTTTGGCCCATGTAATCTTGACTTTAGAGATGTATCTTCGAAACTTATGATTTTGAGATTTCTCAACTGCCCATAGCTTTGACCAAACTTTGTCAAAGATCCATCCTTAAAGAGCAGAGAAGATCGTGTCTACACAGATAGACAGATACAGCAGATAACGGATGGACGGATGGTCAGACAGACAAACGGACAGACAGACACACACACACACACTCTCTCTCTCTGTCAAACACACACACACACACACACACACACACATCACACACACACACACACACACACACACACACATACACACACGCACTCACACACACACATACGCACACGCACACGCACACGTACACACACCTTCCATCGGTATGAAATAATCTTTGAAACGATATGAAACGAGTGTTGAAAAAGAAAAGGTAATGGAAAAAGCTATTGCTTTCCCCGTAACTCTAGCAGTCTTTTAGAAAGCCAGATGCTGGTACGTCCTTCTCACTCGTGGGAGTGGGGGTGGGGGTGGAGGGCAGCATTATGAGGACCTTGACTCCCTCCTTCCTGTCTTGTTGCTATGCCTCCCTCGTCCCTGATGGAAAAGGGACAGGTACCTAATTATAGCTGGTTGGATGCTTGTTGTTATTCTTATTGTTTAAAGCCCAGCCAAATGCGCAGGACCATATCATGGCTATACCCATTTCAAAACGTACACAACACTCGGTTGAAAACAAGAACTACCTGAAAAAGAACATTAAACACAAAAATCAATGCAATCGTGCACATAATCTAAGATTATGGGCTTGGCGTTGACAACTCCGCCGCCCAATTTATCACCATACGGTTAACCCCCCCCCCTTCCACCACCAAATCTGAACACAAATGTAAACATGACATGATTAAGGACACTAAAACGCAGAAAAATTGGCCTATATTAGCTGAAATTGTTTCTGCGCATTACATTTCCTTGGAGCTAAAATGCAGTCAATACTTGTAGCAATATATCAATCCTATGAGAAGGCAGGTAGGTCTTTTTTAGAACAAATACAGGTGAATCGACAAGCAAGACAAGAAAAAAAAAAGATAAGAAGAGATGACAGAAAGCAAAGAAGCAAGGCAGAAACAAAGAGAGTGACAGAAAAGAGTGGCAGAATGGTTCAGACGTTCACCTGCCAATAACTAAACAAACTCCAGGTTCGCTCCCCCGTTGAGGCCTGGATTTTTCTCCTCAGTTTGACCAGAAAATCGAACTGAACGTCTAGTTCGGGGGAACGAAAAGCGATT
>JAPXFY010000012.1:31629283-31636783 GCA_030674185.1 Monoplex corrugatus
GCACGTGGCGCCGTTGTCTGTCAGGAGTGGGACAAGGCGAAAATGTGACCTGATTTCAAGGGCCACGACGGCGGATTCTGTCTGCCCTATATAAAGTAGGCCACGTTTTGTCAGTCTGTTTATAGAGGGCATTGATCTGGGTTCTTGACGAGGGTGAATCAGTATGTTCGGATATTACAAAGAAGAAAAGACCTCTCAAGCCATATCAACTTATCTCATGTTCATGCTGTTTAATTAAGTAGGCACATGTTTTATCCATGTAAGAAAATCATTCCAATGGGCCTTGATATAGGTTCTTGGCAAAGATGAATCAATGTGTATGGATGTTATAGAAAAAATGTCAAAACCACATCAGCTATCTCATGTTCATGCTTTTTAAGTAAAACGCGTGTTTTGGGCCCTGTAAGGAAATCGTTAAAATAGCATTCACAAAATATGGATGCCAATTTCAGTTTCCATTTTTGTTGAAGAAGGGGCAATAATATACAGACGACTGTATATTTATTACAAATAGAAGTGTGAATCGTTGGAGACTCACTAAAAGTACCACGCCAGATATCATAACCTTTATATAAACTCTTCATGCAGGCAAATTCTTTAGAATTTACTGAACATGCAGGTTTTACACTTACAAAACTAATATTTTTCATCCAGACATCCACTTATTACTGGCAAAAGATCAGGGTATGGAACTTACAGCATGTAAAAAAGTAATAGAAGAAAAAGTAGAAGAAGAAGAAGAAGTAGTAGAAGAAGAAGAAGTAGAAGAAGAGGAAGAAGAAGAAGAAGAAGAGAAGAAGAAGAAGAAGAAGAAGAAGAAGAAGAAGAGAAGAAGAAGAAGAAGAAGAAGAAGAAGAAGAAGAAGAAGAAGAAGAAGAAGAAGAAGAAGAAAGAAGAAGAAGAAGAAGAAAGAAGAAGAAGAGAAGAAGAAGAAGAAGAAGAGGAAGAAGAAGAAGATGATGATGATGATGAGAATAGTGACGATGATGAAGAAGACGAAGAAGAAGAAGCAGAAGTAGTAGTAGTGGTAGTAGTAGTAGTAGTAGTAGTAGTAGTAGTAGTAGTAGTAGTAGTAGTAGTAGTAGTAGTAGTAGTAGTAGAAGAAGGAGAAAAAGAAAAAGAAGAAGAAGAAGAAGAAGGAGGAGGAAGAGGAAGAAGAAGAAGAAGAAGAAAAGTACAAGAAAAAGAAGAGGTATAAGAAGAACAACTACAACAACAGAAAAAGAAGGAAAGACTGAGAGAAACAGAAAGAAAGAAAAAAAGAAAGAAAGAGAGATATATAGAAAGGAGAGAGAAGAAAGAAAGAAAGAAAGAAAGAGAGAAAGAGAAAAAAAAAGAGAGAGACAGAGAGTATATTCCCCATCTTTGCCCATCTAACGTAATGTTTTAATAAAAAGGAGAGAGAACAAAGATTCCCTTTCATTGTACAATCGCAGACAAAAACATTTCTACATCTGCCTACGCTGTTGACCACAGTGGCAAATATCTGATCCCAGACAACAAACAAACAAACAAACAAACAAACAAAACAAACAAACAAACAAGCAGAAATGACGAAGCTCTGTCCATGAACAGGCAGAAAAAAAAGTTCATGTTGAGTCATATTCTCTCTCCATAAACATCTTAAGAACTTCGTTTCAATATTGGTGTTTTGTGTTTGTTTTGTTTGTTTGCTTTTTCTGGAAGAAACAAAACAAAACAAACAACACGAAAGAAAACAAAACAAAAAACAAAAAACAAACAAACAAAAACAAAAACAAAAAACAAAAAAGACTAGAAATCTTTTCGACTACACACCCATGTTTTGATCACTGTGTTACTTGGATTTTATTTACGTACTGTTTCAAACACCTGACTACAAACTTTCAAGGTTATTTTAACTTCCACTGCTAGATGCTTTGAGATAAACAACTACTAAAAAACAAAAAAAACAAAAAAACAAACAAAAAAACGGCAAGCAAAACAAAGCATTGCCTGAGCAGAATAAACAGGAAACATATTTTGTTTTGTTTTTCTAACACTCAGAAAAAGAACAAAATATTTTGGCGTTAAGTCAGTACACTACATGTTGATTCTTCATATTCTAGTTCTGTTTTATTTTCCTTTTCCGTTCGTGGGATGCGACGCCATTTGCACCGGGTTTTTCTAATGGGCTCGTACATGTAACGGGCTTTTTGTTATCCTGGTATTTGTATTTTAATTATCATGTGATATGTGTATGTGTGTACGAATCTGTGTGTGTGTATGTGTGTTTATATATATATATATATATATTATATATATATATTGTATATATATATTCATTATATACATATAATTATATTATTGTATATATATACATATACATACATATACATATACATATATGTATGTATATATCTGTATGTTTTATTGTCTATTTGTTGTGTTGTTTTTTTCCTTTAAAACACAGCCAACTGCGCAGAGCCATATCAGGGTTATAACTTTCAAAAGCATACACAGCACTTCAACAGGAAAAAAAAAAAAAAAAAGCAAAAGAAAATATCAATGCATTTGCCCACATAATTTAAGGAGATGCCCCTAGCGTTGACCACTCCGTCCAGTTTATCAGCGCAGGGAATTTATTAAAGAAACGTACCTGAATTCATATTCAAACGTAACTAAGGACACTAAAACATATGAAAACAGGCCTACATTACCTAAAATTGCTTCCGCATATCTCATTTCTCTGGAGCCAAAACTGCACTGAATACATGTACCTAATTATCAATCCTAAGAGAATGTAATGTAAGATTTTATCAAACACGTACAGGTGAATGGACCAGCAAGGCAGAAATATTGATAGAAAGAAGTTGCAGATAGCAAAGGAACAAGGCAGAAACAAAGACAGTGACAGAAAGAAGAAGAAATTTTTAGCACAGAATTTCCAGACGACGGTGATACTATATATACTGAAAAAGCCTCGAGCATGCTTATGTGTGTGCGTGTGTGTGTGTGTGTGTGTGCGTGTGTGTGTGATGTGTGTGTGTGTGTGTGTGTGTGTGAGAGAGAGAGAGAGAGAGGGAGAAAGAGAGAGACAGAAAGATAGAGACAAAGACAGAGACAGACACAAAGAAGAGAGAGAGAGAGAGAGAGAGAGAGAGAGAGAGAGAGAGAGAGAGAGAGAGAGAGAGAGAGGGAGAGACATAGAGAGATAGAGAGTGAGAGAGAGACAGAGAGATGCAGAGAGAGGGGGAAGAGAGATAAAGATAGATGTATAGATAGCTAGCTAGATATATGGATTGATGGATAGATGGATAGATGGATAGCTAGATAGATAGATAGATAGACAGACTGATAGATATATATATATATAGATAGAAAGATAGATTGATAGATAGATAGCTAGATAGATAGATAGATAAACAGACAGATAGACAGAGATGGAGAGACAGAGAGACAGAGACAGAGATAGTGAGACAGACAGGGAGAGGCAGAGAGAGACAGAGAGAAACAGAGAGAGAGAGAGAGAAACACAGACAGACAGATAGATAGACGGACAGAACGGTCACGGATATAAACCAGAACGGCTAATTGAATAGGTAAGATTAAGGCGGGGCTAGTTAAGCTAGTTTTTCGTCTACAAGCACGTTGGTGGGCATACCCATACGTCATAACTGCACACACGGCATGGAATCAGATCCACACCTGAAAGCTGAGTCGTTATATGGTTTTTCATTATACAGAGTTTGAAACGCGACACATTCATCAAGCTGGTTGTGAAGGAAACAAATGGAGTCGGTTATGTTAAAATGAAGACAAACATGACAGAAATACACTGAAATAAGATTAAGATACCAACACCTGCACACAACCATAGCCTCGACACGAAGTTAATTCTGTCACATTCATGACGTCATTTACGCCTTATAAGCTGTATAAAGCTACGTACTTTCAGTCTTAAATGACGTAAACATTGCTAATAAATCCAGGGAAAGGAAGAGATTTGGTTAACATAGCAATTTATTCAAAATAGAATAAATTATTCGCCAACATAGAGCTTTATATGGTCAAATTCTGTTGTTGTTTTATAAATGACAATATCATATTTGCCTGTCTTTCGCTCGTTTTCTTTCAAATCTTTAAATTTGATTTTACACAAGTAATGCAAATAAATGCAAAACAAAATAGCAAAGCCTAATCACAATCACGTGGAAGAATAAATTTCAGTTCATGCAAAACTTGCTGTGACTGATTTCTCGAAGATTAATCAATCATTTTTATAAATCTTTTTTTTTTCAACTTCAAAGGATCCAGAATGACGCAGCTCATCAAATCACAAAGACAAAAAAGTCATGAATATATAATGTCATTCTTCAAAGAACCATCACACCGGTTACCAATCAAATATCGCTACCAGCTGAAAAAAAATCGTGAGCCTTACATATCGCCATTATGTGATG
Source organism: Monoplex corrugatus (assembly GCA_030674185.1). Taxonomy (NCBI): domain Eukaryota; kingdom Metazoa; phylum Mollusca; class Gastropoda; order Littorinimorpha; family Ranellidae; genus Monoplex; species Monoplex corrugatus. Next base: position 31,633,705 of record JAPXFY010000012.1, read on the forward strand.
GACTGACAAACACTGCCGAACGCACAGAGAAAAACTTGCAGAGACCCAGACTTTGGCTCACCTCCGGCATAGGCAAAGGAATCTGGTGTACAATTCTTTAGTTCAGTGTCTTCATGAAGTTGAAGAAGAAAAGGAAGAAAAAGAAGAAGAAGAAGAAGAAGAAAAGAAGAAGAATGCGAAGAAGAAGAAGAAGACGAAGAAGAAGAAGAATGCGAAGAAGAAGAAGAATGCGAAGAATGCGAAGAAGAAGAATGCGAAGAAGAATGCGAAGAAGAAGAATGCGAAGAAGAAGAATGCGAAGAAGAAGAGAATGCGAAGAAGAAGAATGCGAAGAAGAAGAATGCGAAGAAGAATGCGAAGAAGAAGAATGCGAAGAAGCAGAAGAAGAATGCGAAAGAAGAAGAATCCGAAGAAGAAGAATGCGAAGAAGAATGCGAAGAAGAAGAATGCGAAGAAGAAGAAGAAGAATGCGAAGAATGCGAAGAAGAATGCGAAGAAGAATGCGAAGAAGAATGCGAAGAATGAAGAAGAATGCGAAGAAGAATGCGAAGAATGCGAAGAAGAAGAAGAATGCGAGAAGAAGAAGAAGAAGAAGCGAAGAAGAAGAAGAATGCGAAGAAGAAGAAAAGAAGAATGAAGAGAAGAAGAAGAAGAAGAAGAAGAAGAGAGGAGAGGAAGAAGAAGAGAGGAAGAAGAAGAAGATAGAAGAGAAGAAAAGAAAAGAAGAATGAAAAGAAAGAATTAAGAAGAAGAAGAAGAAGAAGAAGAAAAGAAAGAAGAAGAACGAGAAGAAGAAAAGAAAAGAAGCAGAAAGCAAGAAAGTGACGGAAGTAGATGGTAAGAAACAAGGGAAGAAGTTGGAACAAGTACAAGACGATGGAGACCAAGACAGGACAAGATGGAGGCAGGATTTTCACAGATTATTTTGTTGTTTTGTTAGTTTTTTGTTTTTCAGCAGGTCTGCGTACAATATGTTTTCGGTTCGTATGATGTTGGTCATAGGTTCTTCATTACAATAATGTTGATCTATATTAGTGACTAAAGTCGAGCCTAGTCTGCACAATGCCTTTTCAGGGTTGTAACCATCTCAAAATGTACAGAGCGCCTTGATGACCCTGAAAACACACACACACACACAACGACACACACACACACACACACACCGCGCGCGCGCGCGCGCGCGCAAAAATACTTACACGTATCGATACAATGTACATAATCTAATGATATACCCCTGGCCTTGACCATTCCGCTCAATTTATCACCAGAGTTTAAATAAAAACCAAGTGAATACAAATACAAACATATCTAAGAACACTAAAACATATGTAAAAACTGGCTTGAATTATCTAGAATTGCTTCTGAACAGCCCATTTCTTTAAAGCCAAACATGCAGTTAATACATTTAGCCAATGATCAATCCTAATAGAATGCATGGAAGGCTTTGTCGAACCCAAACAAGCGAATGGACCAGCAAGGCAGAAAATGATACGAAGAGATGACATCAAGCAAAAGCAACAAGGCAGAAACAAAGAGATAGAGATAAAAGAGGAAATTTCTGGCACAGAATTTCCAGAAGGTGGAGATAACTACACTGAAAAAAAAAAATCCCCGGCATCCCCACTGGGAAACTGTATTACAACAGATCAGATGCCTAATTTAATCTGTGGAGTAAAAGGTCTTCGTTGCTTGCTTTCTTTGTTCATTTTTTTGTTGTGGTTATGTGTGTTTGTTCTTTCGGTTGCAATGCAGACAACTCCGTTTTCCCTCTCGCTGGGCCAGAGAACGTGTACCATCATGTACTCTTCGTCCATGGGGCAGGAGAAGACACGAAGAAGACGAAAATGAGGGGTCCAAATAATGAACAAACATCCGTGATAAATGTGCCTACTAGCGGCAATTTTAGGTTTATTTGTTTTGCCTTGTGAATGAAAGAAAAGTCCATTGTACAACGCTGCCTTTTATTCAGCTTTAGTTTTCTAGCTGAGTGCAAGCAACCTCTTGGCTATAAATCGTATGTCCCTTCCTTCTCTGGCACACCTCTTACTACTTTTACCCCAGTCTCACAAGAAGAAATTCTCAATACAATCAGATCCATGTCGTTCAAAACCTGCGAACTGGATCCTCTTCCAGGTTCTCTCTACGCCGACTGTCTCCCTACTCTCCTCCCATTCATCACTGACATCATCAACACTTCTCTTCAAACTGGAACTGTCCCAGATTCTTTCAAGTCTGCTATTGTTCACCCTCTCCTCAAGAAACACAATTTAGACCCAAATGAACTGAAAAATTACCGGCCTATCTCTAATTTCTCTTTCTTGTCAAAACTCCTTGAAAAAGTCGTCCTCAACCAGCTGAACTCTCACCTGTCTGCCAACAATCTCCTCAATCCTTTCCAGTCAGCCTACCGCCAGTGCCATAGCACTGAAACTGCCCTACTACACATTCTCAACAATCTCCTCCTTGCAACTGATACTGGCAAAGTCTCTATCCTCACACTCCTTGATCTGTCTGCAGCCTTTGATACCATTGATCATGGTATTCTCCTTTCTAGACTTCATCATACTTTTGGCATCTCTGACATTGCTCTGTCTTGGTTCACTTCATACCTATCAAACAGAAAACAAACCGTTCTCATCAATGGCACTTACTCTCAACCTGCATACCTGACCTGTGGTGTTCCACAAGGATCTGTCCTTGGCCCTGTTCTTTTCACTCTTTACACTCCCCCCTGTCCACCATCATCAACTCCCACTCTATAAAACACCACTTCTATGCTGATGACACCCAACTTCAAGACAGTGACTCACCTGATAATATACAGCGCCTGTTGACTCGCACCACTGAGTGTTACTCAGACATTAAGAACTGGATGACGTTCAACAAACTTCAGCTTAATGACGACAAGACAGAAGCTATCCTCATTGGCACCCGTCAGAAACTTTCTCAACTGCCTCCTCTTTCTCTCCCATTATGTAACACATCAGTCCCAATTTCTGATTCAGCTAAAAACCTTGGTGTCTGCATTGACTCTACCCTCTCCATGAACAACTTTGTTTCTCAAACTGCCAGATCCTGC
>JAPXFY010000012.1:31654283-31671783 GCA_030674185.1 Monoplex corrugatus
CTTGAAATAAAAATGTGACCTCCCACCACAAAATCAGTCTTAACTAGCATTTTGGGCATTTTGAGATATACATATCACTGGAAAGTGTACGTTCTGCTGATTATTTTGGTACTTGAATAAAGCTTGTACTAAAAAAAAATGTAGAAGTTATGTATGTTTAAAGTCATTAAGTTGTATGACGGCCATTTTGAGAAAACGGCCTCTAAAGTTTTTGTGTGCTCTCCTACACATTTTCCTTAAATTTCTTTATGTGGTGGCTTTGACCCAGTTTTTTTTCTTCTAATTTTCGCTGTTATTATCTGAAAGGTGCACCAAAGAGCTTTCCATCAGTATATTACATTCCACGTTCTACAAAGCAGGAGGGAAACAGGTCTGGCCCGAAATTGCTATGACAACCAGCACATTGCCAAAGGGTCTTCTGGATGGAGCAGTCGACTGGGAGTGTACAGCAGACCTCCCAGAGTGGAGAAATTACCCAGATGTCATCAGCAAGACAGGCATGAGACCAGACATCGCTCTCCACTCTGACTCCTCGAAACAAGTGATTCTGATAGAACTCACTGTGCCATACGAAAGCAGAATGGAAGAAGCACATATCTACAAGACCGAAAAATACGCCGGTCTTGCCAGCACCCTGAAGAAAGCAGGTCTGCGAGTCAAAATCTTCGCCATAGAGGTCGGGGCAAGAGGGTTTGTGGGCACCTCCGCTTATGATCTCATGAAAACAACTCGCCATTTCTGGGAAGAAGAGGACTAGAGCCCTTAAAGCGATGGCAGAGGCAGCAGAAAGGAGCTCAAGCTGGATCTGGGCAAGGAGGAACCAAAAGTGAACTTCATAAGGATTAAATTCCCTACAGATGATGTGTGCCCCGTTAGCACATTGGTAAAACCGCGTACAGCAGTTCTGAAGCGCAGAATCGCCCAGGTTCGCTCCCCGGCGTGAGGAAAACAAATAGACAACAGCAGAAGGGCATCCAGGAGTCATGAACTGGATGTGGCCCGGCCCCCCGAGAGGTGTAAGGAGTTCAGAGCCGAAACACTTGTCTAAAGGGGGTTACTTCTCTGAAGACCTTCTGTTGTCTAGCTCTCCCTAGAGTTTCTTTCTACCATTTTCGGGTATTGTACAGGCTACGGTTCATAATAAGAGACAAAAATAGGTACTTTTGGTAGGAAATTGCTTTCTTTCAGCTGCGATCAGTGCATTGAAATACCGATTTAAATTGATTAATAATATTTTTTTGAAGAAAAAAAATTCTGTGGGGGATAGATTATAGTCTACAGAAATCAATTTTGAGAAAAAGTCAAAATACCCCCGATAGACCCTCAGTCACCTTTTCAGCTCCTAGTGCTGTTCGACTGACTGCGAGTTAAGACTGAGTTCGTGGTGGAAGGTCACAAATAGGTTTGTGTTTGTAGGTATATTGTATATGAGTCTTAAAAGGTGAAAAAAAAAAACGTTTGTCTTTCTAGGTATATTATATATGAGTTAACATTCGAAATAGGAATGTGTTTGTACATGTATTTGTAGGTATATGATATTATATATGAGTCCTAAAAGTTGAACTAGAAATGCGTTTGTGTTTGTAGGTGTATTATATGTAAGTCTTAAAACTTGAAATAGACATTTTGCATTTTTTGTGTTTGGCAAATTATGAAGCATTTCTATGTGTTTTGTGACATGGAATGGAAGTTTCTGTTGTCAACCTGTTTGGAAACAGGAAGAGAGGTCGTGTGTGAATTGAGTTCAGATATTATCTGGCTTCTTCTGTTACAGTAACAATTGTATGGGTTTTCTGGTCAGGTTGTGTGTGTGTGTGTGTGTGTGTGTGTGTGTGTGTGTGTGTGTGTGTGTGTGTGTAGTGTGTGTGTGTGTGTGTATGTGTGTGTGTGTGTGTGTGTGTGTGTGTGTGTGTGTGTGTGTGTGTGTGTGTGTGTGTGTGTGGTGGTCTTCGATTTAATGTCTATTCACTAAAGTGATTTTAGACAAACAAAAAACAAACAAAAAAAAGGGGGGATACAGGAGGAGTGAAGAGGGTATTTGAAAATTGTCAATTTTGATCTTGAGAAAAAATGATCCAGAAAACAATTATTTTTGAGGAGGGGAAGGTAAAGCTAACAAATAATGTTATCACAATTAAAGATTTAAACAAGTAAGTGTATGTGTGTGTGTGTTATGTGTGTATAAGCGTGTGTGTCTTTGTGTGTGTGTTTATGTGTGTGTGTGTGTATGTGTGTGTATGTGTGTGTGTGTGTTATGTGTGTATATATGTATGTGTATGTTTTTGAGTGTAGATATGTGTATGTATGTTCGTGTGTGTGCGCGTATGTGTACGTGTTTGTGTGTGCATGTGTATGCGTGTGTGTATCTGTGTGTGTGCGTGTGTGTGTGTGTGTGTGTGTGTGTGTGTGTGTGTGTGTGTGTGTGTGTGTGTGAGAGAATGTGTATATATATATATGTGTGTATGTGTGTCTGTGTTGCTCTCTCTCTCTCTCTCTCTCTCTTTTTCTCTCTCTCACTGTGTCTGTCTGTTTTTCTGTCTGTCTTCTCTCTCTGTATGTGTGTGTGTCTGTGCGTGCGTACGTGTGTGTATATGCCTGTGTCTTTCCCCCTGTATATGAGTGCACCTACGTGTTTCAGACACAATTTCAGAAATGTTAAGCCAGAAGAAATTTGCATATTGACATCAGTCACCATGCTTTACTAATTCACTGATGACCCAGGGAAAAATATGACACGAACTTGCAGGGTGGCTGAGTACAGAGAGGGTGGAAGATGTGCTTGCGGTAACAAGGGATAGATGCATATGGAGGGCCATGATCGCCAACGCCATGCGGCAGGGCACTTGATGATGATGATGTGCATAAATTTACTTCTTGTATATCTTTGGTTGCTCAAAGAAAACCTTGCTTAATTAAGCTGGAACCTTTTATGTAACACATACACGTGAACACACACACACACATACACACACACGAGCACAAGCACATATATACAAACACAGACACACACACACACACACACAGAAACACCGACACAGAGACACAGACATAGAGACACAGACAGAGAGACAGACACATACACACACACACGCATACACACACGCATACACACACACACACACACATACACACTCACAGACTCAGACACAGACCTATACACAAACACACGCAGGCATGCACACAGAAACACACACACACACACACACACGCGCGCGCGCGCACACACGGACACACGGACACACACACATACACACATACGCACACATTCACCCACCCAGTCACTCACAGGCATAGACACACACACACACATACATACACACACCCACGCACGCCCTCTCTCCACACACACACACACACACACACACACACACACACACACACACATGTACACGCACACACGCACAAACGTCCTATAGCTGCACATTCTGCACGTGGAATTGCTTGTCCGTCACGTGAATTCACATCATCCATGAGATTGAATTTCTGAGCTGTTGGACTTTCAAACTTCAATCACTATTGCCAGCTGTGAAAAGAAACCAGTGCTGTTATTTATTTACTTATTTATTCATTCATTTGCATTTATTCACTGGACCATTTAGAAGTGTCAACCGGCGGTTGAAAAGGCCCACTATGGAAATCAAATCAGCTAATACATCAACTCTGTGAACTTGGACAGGGTAAGTATCTTTCTTTAAACGTATTTAAACTTGCAAGGTTAATGGCGGGCATGGCTTTTTAACTGTTGTCTTTTTATTTTACCTGAGTGTTGTTTTTAATGTGGTGTTAGCCCTGATATGGCTCTAGTAGTCGGCTGGGCGATAAGCAATATGAACCTGAACCTGAAAGAAATATATCTTCTTTCGTAGTACGTCATAACCCTGATATCTGATTTTTACACAGGCTGTTGGCTCTGTTGATAGGTCCGTTGACTCAGTATCTAGTGTCTCGAGTTCAATCCTGGTGGACAACTTAAAAACTGGCCTGTCCATTGCTTATCTTAATGTTTCAGTAACACTTACGGCGGTAACTTAGTGTTTCTCAAGGAGGCCTACATACCTCCTCCCCCCCCCCCCCCGTCTGTGTGAGGATGCCGGGGGCTCTTTCAGTATAAATATTATCCCCACCTTCTGGAAATACTGTGCTAAAAATGTCCTCTTTTCTGTCACTCTGTTTCTGCCTTGTTCTTTTGCTCTCTCTCATTTCTACCATTTTCTGCCTTAATAGTCCATTCACCTGTATGTGTTCGTTTCAGTTTCAGTTTCAGTTTCTCAAGATGACGTCTCCGCGCTCGGAAAGAATTCCATATGCACTAAAGTCAAAAGGTGCCACGTGTATGGTGACCATGGCACATGCCTTAAGCTTGCACATAAACCCATGGGCTGGCCAGGTCCTGAGCCCATACCTAGACTATGTTTTGCCTAGTCTATATTTTATACTGGTATTTGATCAGCCTACCACTGGAATAATATTGGTTACATGTAAATGACATGTGTATCTGTGTATCTTACCTTCAAAAAAGGAACATATATATAAAGTAAATCAATGATTCATCAAAGGTCTGAATCACAATCTAACTAGCTGTTCTGTATAAACTCGTCTCACATGACAGACCCCCCTTAGTCAATGCCCAAATGCTCAGCCATCTATCAGCTAGGTAAGTAGGTAAGCAAGTAAGCAAGCAAGTGAATAAGAAATAAGTAGGTGAATAAATAAATACAAAATAAAAGGAGTATGTAGACGAATAAACAGGTAAGAGATGAAAATAACAACAGTAAATACATGCATATATCCACATGCCCGCATACAGAACATATACACATACATTCATACATACACACTCATATCGACACAGCATGATGGCCGACTTCAGCTACAACAGCAGCAGCAACAACACCTCCACCATATATACATATCATGACAAACTTACAGACATATCTGGATACAAATCAACAAACAGCCTACAAACACACACACACATACGGTTTGGCAAACTTGCTTGTTCTTCAGTTGTCTGTTTCTTTTCTTCACTTTTCCTTTATCTATGTTCCAGGAAAAGCCCAAATACTTTCCATTCCACGCTGTAAGAGGATGTATGTCTGTGTTCCATAGTCTTACGTACTTTTTCTTAGGATTGATAATTGGGTACATGCATTTTTGGCCCTAGGGAGGTGGGATTTGCAGAAGCAATTTTCGGTAATTTATGCCTGTTTTTCTATGTTTTTGTGTCCTAAGGTATGTTTGTATTTGTATTCACGTGTTTTTAAATCCCCTGTGCGATAAATTGGATCGAGTGGTCAACGCCAGGGCACGTCTTAGATTATGTGCACGAATGCATTAATATGTGTGCTTAATTTTCTTTTCCTTTTTTTTCCTGTTGAAGTTTTGTATGTTTTGAAGCGGTTATAGCCATGATATGGTTGTTCGAAATCGGCTGGGCTTTCAACAACAGTAACAATAACAATAACCTCCCGCCTCCCCGTAAAGAACTATCACGTAGGGGTTTTGCACAGGTTCAAGGAATAGGATCAGGTAATTGCTGCCAGATTCTGGTAGAGCGCATATGGAATTGAGTGCAATGAATTCATCTTGAAACTCCAAACTTTATAACGCTGATCACCCCTCTCTCTCTCGTGAGGATACCAGAGATTCTTTCAGTGTAAATAATATCCCCCATGGCCCACCTTCTGGAAATTCTATGTTAGAAATGTCCTTTTCTGTTTCTGCCTTGTTCCTCTGCTTTCTGCCATTTCTTCCTATCATTTCCTGCCTTGCTGATCCATTCACCCGTATGAGTTTGATAAAGTCTTACGTACTCTTTCTTAGGGTTGATAACTGGGTGCATGCATTAAGTGTATTTTTGGCTCTAGGGAAATGACATAAGCGGCAGCAATTTAATTTAATTTAATCCAGTTTTTATATATGTTTTAGTGTCCTTAGTAATTGAAATTTCAAACACATCCATAAGCTTCCTGGATATCGAAGTTTCCCTTCAATCTGAACAACTAGTCACTACAGTCCACTACAAACCTACAGATTCACATTCCTACCTGGACTACCAATCATCTCACACTTCCAACACCAGAAACAGCATTCCCTACTCGCAGTTCTTGAGACTACGACGCCTCTGCTCAGACGAAGACAATTTTCAGGACAAAGCAGTTGAAATGACTAGATTTTTCCTGCGCAGACATTACCCACCCGAGGTCATCAATGAAGCCCGGAAAAAAGTCAGCTCTGTCTCTCGGCCAAATGCCCTCCATTCAAAGCCCAAAGCTGTCACAGAGGATCGGCCAGTCCTCAGTCTAGTTTACCACCCGTCCGTGCACCTCATAAAAAGGATCATCTTGTCCAACTGGAACATTTTGCGATCCAGTCCCACTACAGGTGAAACCTTTGACAAGCGCCCTTTGCTCGTCTACAAGAGAGACACCAATCTCCGCGACTTGCTGGTGCATTCGAATCTCAGCAAACCAGTCAGCCAACCTCCAGGAACCTCTCCATGCAACAAACCTAAATGCAAGACTTGTCCTTTCTTGTGCTCAGCCACCACAGTCAAAGGCCCCAAATCTCATATGAGAATTACAAAACATTTCAACTGTCAAACTTATAACATTGTCTACTTGATCAGCTGCTCTAAATGTTCCCAATTGTATATTGGTGAAACTGGACGCACCCTTGACACACGTTTCAAAGAACACTTGGCTGATATCCGCCACCAAAGGGATAAAACTATCCCCAATCACTTCAACCAATCAGACCACTCAATCAATGACATCCGAGTGAAAGGTCTGTGGCTTCTACACAATAACAGCACCATAGACAGGAAAGACAGAGAATCCCACCTCATAAATAAACTTGGAACACGCAAACCACATGGTCTTAACGACAAACCATGAGTAACAAAATTCAGACATGCCGTTTCATGTCTCTTCCTGTTCCCACGCCTACCAGATTCTTGGCACCGGGCACAATCTACTCCCTTATCTCTTGGCTCTTGCCCTGTGCCTTCTTCAGAACAGGGCTATACCGATATAGCATGGCCACTTCTCAAAATTGCAGAACTTGTCTCACTTCCCTTTTGACATCACAGTTGCCTCCCCTCTCCCCTTTTCTTACTACTGCTCATGATGACATGGGCATTCCATCTCTTACCCACTGGACGAGGCGGCAGGGAAGTTTTTAGTCCCGTTTTTATTATCCATTGTTTGGTGTCTGTGATTTGTCTGTGACCGTGCGTTCGCGCTTGACAAAGGCTAGTTGGCCGAAAATTTGCGCTTGTTTTGTTTTGTGTTGTCTTGTTGGAGATGCGCTTACATTGATTTTCTTGTTCTTCTGGTTTGTGTTTGCTTGGGCGCAGGCAGTCACTCTTGTTTTGGTCCTTAGTAATGTTTAAATTTGTATTTATGTATGATTTTTAATTCCATTGTGCGATAAATTGGACCGAGTGGTCAATACCAGGGGCATCTCCTTAGATTATGTGCGCGAATGCGTTGATATGTGTACTTAATTTTCTTCTTTTTTTCCTGTTGAAGTATTGTATAATGTTTTGAAACGATTGTAGCCCTGATATGGCTGTACTCAGCCCGCTGGGCTTTAAATTAGATAAAATAACAAAAACAATAAATCTGATCAACATAGGATACAAGAAACCCAGATTCCATTACTGATCGTATGTGTCTGCCCTCCCCTTTCCATTAGACCTTGAGTGGTTGTCTGATTGCTAGTCTTTAGATGAGATAAAAAAAACTTAAGTGCCGTACACAGTATACATCTCGCCCACGTTGAAGAACATACGGTAATAAAAAAAATTGCATCTGTTAAAATTGTCGAAATATATGGTTAATGAATAAACAAAAAACAATAAAAATGTGACAACGCACTTTGGCGATTTCCTTTCCCTGGAAGGAGCGGCCCGTTTGTCACACGGGAAACCTTAAAATTCGTTATGAACAACTAAACACCACAATCCAGCCCAGTTCAGAGTTCAGTCCATCAGGTATATCAGTATCTGAAATAGTACGCCTTTTTAATCCTAATCACAACGAACACATGATCAGAATATCGTGAACCATGATTATTACCGTTTTTATGCAGAACGCTGCGCCTTTTCAATTCCAGGCACAACAAGCACAAGACCAAAATGTTGTGAACCATGATTATTACCGTTTTTATCTAGAACGGTGGGCCTTTTCAATTCCAGGCACAACATTGACAAGACAAATATTGTGAACCATGCATCATTGTTACCGTTTTCATCTAGAATGGTGCGCCTTTTCAATTCCAGGCACAACTAGCACAAGACCAAAATATCGTGAACCATGATTATTACTGTTTTTATCCAGAACGATGGGCCTTTTTAATTCCAGGTACAACAAGCGCAAGACCAAAATGTTGTGAACCATATTTTTGTATTTTTATCCAGAACAATGCGCCTTTTAAATCCCAGGCACAACAAACATATGACCAGAATATGTGAATCATAACTGTTGTTACATATTCTAATAAAAGTTCCTGTGTCAACAGAAAAGTGACAGAGACTGTGATCCTCCTTCACTGTGCCTTCAGTGGACAAAAAGCACCGCACATCCAGGACCCGTGTCAACACCCCAAGACACCACAAGGCGTCATTTACCTTTCCTCGCAGTCTAGTCCATCTCGTCCGATCTTCTTGAAGACCCGGTAAGTAACTAGACCAAAAATGAAAACTGGGGGTGGGTGGGATGGGATGGATAGAGGAAGGGGGAGGGGTTGCGGGAGGGGTAGTGAGGTAGTGAGGATGTTAGCTTTTCTAGGGACCAGCATTGTGATGGCTGTGCCAATCTATTCTCCATCTGATGACGGACCGACTCAGCCAAATACATCGTTGGCATCTAGAACACTGAAGATCCTCCCCTCTTCTGTTCTGAGTCGGCCTGTATATGTCCTTCAGGGCCTTGAGATCTCCTTGTTCTGTTCGTGCCATGATACCTTGGTCTTCCTCTTTCGCGTTTTCCTTCGCGCAAAAAAGTGCCAGAATGGTTAAGACCTTCGCCTGTCAATTACTAAATTCGCGGTTCCACGGTTCGTTTACCGTAAGATGCGTCGTCTTTTCTCGTTAGTTTGACCGGAAAATCGAACTGGACGTCTAGACCTTCGCAAGGGGACGAAAAACGAATCGAACTCAGTACCTTCTGGCCTGCGCACCCTAAAGAATCCACGGCAGTTGAAAGTCTTGAAGAGCAGGACATTCGCCCGACTGACCTGGCAGAAACTTATTAGTACTGGAGATAAAGGTTCACTTCTCAATTCCCTTCCCTTGAGACCCAATTAGTCTTCTTGCCTTTCTGGGGTCTTGGTGGCAAAAAAAGTGACAGAAGACAGCTTGGGTCAAGGGTCATTTGTCGAACAGACTTTGGTCATTTGTCGAACTTAGCATCGTGTGTATGTGTATGCGTGTGTGTGTGCGTGTGTGTGCTTGTGTGTACGTGCGTGCGCGCGTGTGTGTGAGTGCGTGCGTGTGTGTGAGTGCGTTTGTGTGCTTGCGTGTGTGTGCGTGCGTGCGTGCGTGCTTGCGTGTGTGTGCGTGAGACAGAAGATGACGGCTTGGGTCAGGGGTCAGACGCTCTACTCCTGTCCTGTTCCCCACCCACCACCCCAGTTTGCCAGTGTCTGTGCCCTGGAAGTTTGGTTGTTGCTGGTGATTGCTTTGGTGAATGATGGGAGTGCGTGCCTTGATTTGAATCTTGAATCAAGATTTGGCGCCTTACTGTTATTGTTTTCATTATGTCCACTGAAGGGCAGTCTGGATAATGTGATTCTGCTCTCTTCGAGTAGTTACTGGTTGGAGATGATGTTAGGCCAGATGATTCCTCTGATTCTTCAAAACGTTTCTTGTGTGTGGGGTTGACAGCTTGATAAGGTCGCTCTCTTGTCATCCTCCATCATTCTGAGCCTTAAAGTGGGGTGAAAACGACACGGCTCTAGTACAATTCCACTGTGTATTTGTATTGTATTTGGGGGAACTGGTGAGATGACTGTTCCCAGACATTCAAACCCTTCAACTTGTCCCATCATGCTGTGCCATCTGCCGTCACTCTGCATGACGGGGGTTTCTTGTCTTTCACCGACCACCATGTCATCCAGTCCTCCAGTCATCTCACCAGGCAGCGGATGCACTTTGGAGATGGCCAGCAGAGCTGGACAGGCTAAGAAAGCATTTAGCGTTCTTGACGACAGATCCCTGTCGATTGGCACCGGGGAGAGTTCTTCAGAGTTATATAGAACCGATGTTGTTGTACAGATGCGAAGCGTGGACAGTCAACACGCAGTGTCAACAAGATTGAGGCAGCTGAAATGTAGTTTCTAGGAAGAATGTTAAGAGTTGTATGGAGAGCAAAGAAAACAAACAAGACAGTCTTGAAAGAGGCAAACAAAAAAAATTAATGAATAGGATTGGGGAAGGACGGGCAACATTTATAGGACATTTTATGAGGCAAGAGAAGAACGATTACAAGAACAACGAGAACAACAAAGAGAACAAAAAAAGGACAAAAACGAGAACACCAACAACGAGAACAACAGCCAGAACAACAATAAAGAGAACAATGAGAACAACGAGAACAAAAACGAGAACAACGAGAAACCGACAACAAGAAGAAAACGAGAAAAGTAACTAGAAAAACAACAACGAAAAAACGAGAAATACAAGAACGAGAACAACGAGAACAATAACGAGAAAAACGACGACAATGAGAAGGATAACAACGACGACAATGAGGACAACGACGACAACGAGAACAACGAACAACAACGACGACAATGAGAAGAACAACGACGACAATGAGAAGAACAAGGACGGCAATGAGAAGAACAAGGACGACAATGAGAACGACAATAACGAGAACAACGACGACAATGAGAAGAACGACGACAGCAATGAGAAGAACAACGACAATGAGAAGAACAACGACGACAATGAGAAGAAGAACAAAGACGACAATGAGAAGAACAACGACGACAATGAGAAGAACAACGACGACAACAACGAAAATAACGATGAGAAGAACAACAACAACGAGAAGAACGACGACAATGAGAACAACGACGACGGCAACGAGAAGAACAAGGACGACAACGAGAAGAACAACAAGGACGACAACGAGAAGAACAAGGACGACAACGAGAAGAACAAAGACAACAACAAGAACAACGACGACAACGAGAATAACGACGACAACGAGAAGAACAACGACGACAACGAGAAGAACAACGACGACAACGAGAAGAACAACGACGATAACGAGAAGAATAAAGACAACGACAAGAAGAATAAGGATAACAATGAGAAGAACAACGAGAACAAGAACAACGAGAACAACAACAACGAGAACAACAACGAGAACAACAACGAGAACAACAACAACGAGAACAACAACAACGAGAACAACAACAACAAACAGAACAACTTCAAGAACAACGAGAACAATAACAACGAGAACATCAACAACGAGAACAACAACGAGAACAACAACAAGAACACCAACCAGAACAACAGGAACGAGAACGAGTACAATGACAACAAACACGAAACAACTACAAGAACACCAACGAGAACAACAACGAAAACAATAACAACGAAGAGAACAACAACGACGACAACGAGAACAACAACAACGAGAACAACAATAAGAACAACGAGAACAACAACAACGAGAACAAGAACAAAAAGGACAAAAACAAAGAGAACAACAACGAGAACAACCATAACGAGAACATCAACAAGAACAACGAGAACAACAATTACAACAACAAGAACAACGATGACAACGAGAAGAACGACAACGAGAAGAAAAACGATGACAACGTGAAGAACAGCAACGACAACGAGAAGAATAACAACAACGAGAAGAACGAAAACACCGAGAACAACGAGGACAACGGCGACAACAACAGCAACGAGAACAACAACGAAGACAACGACAACAACAACGAGAACAACTACAACGAGAACGAGAACAACGACGAGAACAACGACCAGAACAATAACGACCAGAACAATAACGACAAGAACAATAACGACGAGAACAACGATGACGAGAGCAACAACGAGAACAACGACCAGAACAATGACAACGAGAACAAGAAGAACAAGAAGAAGAACAAGAAGAAGAACAAGAACAGCAACGAGAAGAACAACGAGAACAAGGATGAAAACGAGAAGAACAAGGACAACGATAACAACAACAAAGAACAACAACGACGACAACGAGAAGAACGATGACAACGAGAACAACAACGACGACAACTAGGACAACGAGAAAAACGACAACTACGAGAAGAACAACAAGACAACTACGACAACGAGACAACAAGGATGACAGCAACGACACCGCGAAGAACAACCACGACAACGAGAACAACAACGACGACAACGAGAAGAACAACGACGACAAAGAGAATAACGACGACAAAGAGAACAACGACGACAAAGAGAACGACGACAACTACAACGAGAAGAACAACATTGACTACAACGAAAAGAAGAAAAACGACAACTACGACAACGGGAACAAGAACGACGACAAATACGAAAGCGAAACGAACTACGACAACGAGAAGAAGAACGACGACAACTATAATTACAATATTTATATAGCGCAAAATCTTGATAAAATCAAATCTAAGCGCTGAAGCAGACACACACGCACGCACGCACGCACGCACGCACGCACACACACGCACGCACACACACACACAGACACACACACGCGCATGGCTATAAATGGGGAGAAAGAATAAAAGCAATAAAAGCAAGAATAAAACCAATGGAAAATTATAGAGAGCATAGCATATACAATTATATATTATAACCATGTGATTCCCTCCGAGCGGAGACAGGCTGCAGAGGGGGGGGGGGGGGGGTTGAGTGAGGTTAGGATTTTATGCGGAGGAGAAAAGGTGAGTTTTGAGAGCGGACTTGAAGGAGAACAATGACAACGAGAAGAACAACAACAACGAGAAGAACAACGACGACAACGAGAAGAACGACGACAACGGCGACAACGAGAAGAACAACGAGAAGAACAATGACAACGAGAACAACGACGACGACAACGAGAATAACGACGACAAAGAGAACAACGACAAAGAGAACAACGACGACAAAGAGAACAACGACGACAACTACAACGAGAAGAACAACATTGATAACGAGAAGAAGAAAAACGACAACTACGACAACGAGAAGAAGAACAACGACGACAACTACGACAACGAGAAGAACAATGACAACTACGACAACGAGAACAACGACGACGACAACGAAAACAACAACGACGACGACAACGAGAATAACAACGACGATAACGAGAAGAACAACGACGACAGCGAAAACAACGACGACGACAACGAGAACAACAACGATAACGAGAAAAACGACGGCGATAACGAGAAAAACGACGGCGACGAGAAGAATAACGACGACAACCAGAAGAAGAACAACGACAACCAGAAGAACCACGACGACAACGAGAACAACTACGAGAACGAGAACAACTACGACAACGAGAACAACCACGACGACAACGAGAACAACAACGACGACAAGGAGAAGAACAACGACGACAACGCAAAGAACAACGACGACAACGAGAAGAACAACGACGACAACGAGAACAACAACAACGACAACGGGAAAAACAACAACGGCAAAGAGAAGAACAATGACGACAACCAGAGTGAGGTTAGGATTTTATGCGGAGGAGAAAAGGTGAGTTTTGAGAGCGGACTTGAAGGAGACAAAAGTAGGTTGCTGACGGACTGAGAGAGGAAGTTTGTTCCAGGAGAGTGGACCAGAAACAGAGAAGGCTCGTGGACCATAGGAATTGAGCTTAGTGCGTGGAAAGCGAAAAGTCAGAGGATCGGAGGCAGAGCGGAGGGTACGTGAGGGAAGATAGATCTCAAGTAGGCTTAACAGGTAATCGGGGGCTGCGTTATTGAGGCTTTTGTAGCACATGGTGTCTAGTTTGTACTGTATGCGCTTTGATACAGGGAGCCAGTGAAGTTGTGCCAGGAGAGGAGATATGTGGTCAGCTTTTATCTTTTTGAGTACAAGGCGTGCAGCATTGTTTTGAATGCGCTGTAGGATGTAAATGGTGGAGGCAGGAAGACCAGACAGGAGTGAATTGCAATAGTCAATGCGAGACATTATGAAGGAGAGAACGAGTTTTGCAGTTGTTTCGACAGAGAGATACTTCCTGATCAGCCTTATACGATGGAGATGATAGTAGCAAGATCTGGCAGTTTGAGAAACAAAGTTGTTCATGGAGAGGGTAGAGACAACTACGACAACGATAAGAACAACGACGACAACGAGAACAACGACGACAACGAAACAACAACGACGACAACGAGAAGAACAACTACGACAACGAGAAGAACAACGACAACGAGAAGAACGACGACAACGAGAAGAGCAACAACTACGACAACGAGGGGAACAACGACGACAACGAGAAGAACGAGGACAACAAGAAGAACGACAACGAGAAGAACAATGAGAAGAACAACGACGACAACGAGAACAATGACGACAACGAGAACGACGACAACGAGAAGAACAACGACGACGACAACGAGAACAAAAACTACGACAACGAGAAGATCAACGACAACGAGAAGAACAAACGACGACAACGAGAAGAACAATGACAACATCGACAATGAGAACAACAACGACGACAACGAGAAGAACAACGGACAACGAGAACAAGGACTACAACAAGAAGAACAACGATAAACAACAAGAACAACAACGACGACGAAGACGAACGGACTAACAACACGAGACCAACGAGAACAACAACACGACAACGAGAAGAACACAACGACGACAACGAGAATAATATAATAAATAATAATTACAATATTTATATAGTGCAAAATCTTGATAGAAATCAAATCTAAGCGTCAACATCATCGCACGCGCGCTCACGGCACACACACATACACACACACACACACACACACACACAAACACACACAACAACCAACACAACACAACACTCACAATGCTTAAATGGGGAAAGAATAAAAGCAATGGAAATTATAGAGAGCGTATTATATACAAATATATTTTACAATGTGATTTCATCGAGCGGAGACAGGTACAGAGGGGGATGAGTGAGGTCAGGATTTTATGCAGAGGAGAAAAGGTGAGTTTTGAGAGCGGACTTGGGAGACGAAAATAGGTTGCTGACGGACTGAGAGAGTAAGTTTGTTCCAGAGAGTGGACCAGAAATGGAGAAGGCTCGTGGACCGTAGGTATCGAGCTTAGTGCATGGAAAGCGAAAAGTCAGAGGATACGAGGCAGAGCTGAGGGTACGCGAGGGAACATAGATCTCAAGTAGGCTTGACAGGTAATCGGGGGGGGGGGGGGGGGGGGGGCTGCGTTATTGAGGCTTTTGTAGCACATGGTGTCTAGTTTGTACTGTATGCGCTTTGATACAGGGAGCCAGTGAAGTTGTGCCAGGAGAGGAGAAATGTGGTCAGCTTTTTTCTTTTTGAGTACAACGTTGAAGACAATGAGACTAACAACAACGAAGACAACGAGAAGAACAACAACAACGAGAACGACGACAATGAGAACAGTGACGACGACGAAAATGACAACGACGAAAAGAACAACGACGACGACAACAATGACGATGACGATGAGAAGAACAACGACAACGACGACGACAAGAACGATGACAACAAGAACAAGGACGACAACGAGAACAACAACAAGAACAACAACAAGGATGACAACAAGAACAACGACGATGAGAACGACGACAACTAGAACAGCAACGAGAACAGCAACGATGGCAATGAGAAGAACAACGATGCAAGTAGGACAACGAGAACAACAACAACAACTACAACGAGAAGAAAGAGGGTAGAAAGAGAGGATAAGTTGGAAGGAACTTCAAGGAGAACCAAGGGGAAGGAATTACAGGGCAAGGAGAGCAGGGGAGGGAACATTGCTGGAATTTATCAACAAGGGAACTTGGGAAAGGGAACTTCAGGAAAAGATAACCAAAGAAGGGGAGTCGGGCGGGGGAGTGGGTTAACTTAAGACTGAAGAGGAACGCTCAGAGAAAATTGGAAGCTGTTGGGAAGGGTACAAATGGAAAAGAACTTCAGGGGGAACGGGGCTGGACTGGAGATTTGGGAGAGATCCAAAGGGATGGACTCAGGGTGGGGCAAACAAAATTTAATGGGGAGGTGGAATTCGGGAGGAACCAGTTGGAGAGAACTTTGGTGAGAATCAGTCTTGGAATCGTCCCTCACATGTCCCTCACATTTCCTGAAACAAACGGAGCGTGAGGAGGAGCAAGTGTATATTTCAATATGGCAGTCTACCTCCATATCCATCTCGGAGAAGTAAACACTCTCTCTAATCTCCATGGGTTGGCCTCCAATGCAGATATTTGTTCTCTATGAAAATGGACGCGAAGGTAACCAACAGGCCTTTAAGGTCTGTAGGTTGGCTCTTTCTCTGTTGTTTTGTTTCTTTTACATCGGTATTGTTGTGAAGATCTTGCTACCACACTGGGGTTGGTGGTGCGTTGGTGTGTGGTGCGTGCGTGCGTGCGTGTGTGTGTGCGTGCGTTGCGTGTTGTGCATATTGCGTGCTATCGTGCTGCTGTACGCGTCGTGTGTGTGTGTGCGTGGTGTGTGCGTGTATGTGCGTCTGTGCGTGCATGTGTGTGTGCACGTGCATGTGTGTGTGTGTATGTGCGTGCGTGTGTGTGAGTGTAGTTTAGGGTGCATTTTCTCTCTCTCATTTTTAAGCAGGCTGGCTAGCTGTTGGATCTGAACCCTGGATCTCAAGGTCTGATGTCTCGAGTCCAGTTCCAGCCAGCAACATAAAAAAAACCTGGCGAGTTCACTGTCCATCTTTATGTTTTAATAATTCTGGCACTGTCAGTCAAGTGTCAAAGGTGCTGTCCTCCACCACCCCCCCTCCATTTCAAGACCTTGTCAGAGCATACAGTTCTACGCAGGCTTAGATAGTCTGTCAGACAGCACATGGCAGATTTGGTGGAGCGCATAAGGATTGTCAGAGTGCAACGAATCCCTCATGAACAAACCCCAAAGTCGGAGCAGCATAATTCAAGTGCCCTTAACAGTCTGACAAGGCTAATTACATGTCTGTGTGATGTTAGGTAGGTCTGTGGTGAAGCACTTATAGAATCATTCTGGTGGATGGATACAATAAACAAATAAATGAATACATAAACACGTAAACAAACAAACAAACATACGTACAAAACAATAAATAAATAAATAAACAAATAGATAAATTAACAATTGAAATCAAGCCGTACAGACAGCATTTAATTTTTAAAAATTAAGTGTATTAAACTATTAAAACAAGACACTATGAAATTAATCAACACAAATGTAAGTTATTCAGTCAATAAATCTATCAATAACAGTGCTAGACAACAAAATCTGTTATTTTCTTTAAAAGGAA
>JAPXFY010000012.1:31676783-31684283 GCA_030674185.1 Monoplex corrugatus
AGAGAGAGGAGAGATAGAGAGAGGGAGGGGACACACACATATACAGAGAGAGAGAGAGACAAGACTTACAGACAGAGACAGAGAGACAGAGACAGAGAGAGAGAAAACAGAGACAGAGACAGAGAGACAGACAGAGACAGAGAGAGAGAAGGCAAAGAAAAAAGAAGCAGACGGAGAGAGATAGACAGAGAAAGAGAAAAAAAAAGAAAAAGAGAGAGAGAGAGAGCGGTTGGTGAAATTCAAATAAAAGAGACTAATGGAGATTCGATTATTGGTTTAACGTTTGGTCCATTTCAAAGAGTATTTCTTTGGAAGTTTATGATCAAGCGCTGGTGCATTTCTGGATCTGTTCTCTGTGTGTCATGTTCACGCTGTTTCTTATGTCTGTCGTTGTCTCTCTCCCCGTCTTATTCTCTTTTCTCTCTCTCTCTCTCTTCTCTCTTGCTGTCTTGTGTGGTGTTTTGTGTGTGTGTGTGTGTATGTGCGTGTGTGAGAGTGATTGTGTGTGTGTGTGTGTGTGTGTGTGGTGTTTGTGTGTATGTGTGTGTTTGCGTAAGTGTTAGCGTATGTGCGTTCGTGGTTCACTCACATAAAGGTTATTGCCCCTTGTTGAAAAGGTACAGTTACCTAATCAGCTGACTGTTTAAACGTCATGACAAACACATCACCAACACAACATAGTTTTTTTGTGGTTTTTGTTGTTTTTTCTTTGTGATACAGTAACATCTTTGTTTTAAGGCTTTGTGTAAGTAAACCTACACATTTCTAATTGTCATTCCATTTTCCCAACCCATAAGCAAACTCATTCAAAACTGGCTTATAAATATTTAACAGTATGTATTGTGCTCTTAAATTATTAAGTACAGGGTAGCCTCAAACAAAATACACTTCATCTTAATGACTTCTTTCGTGTTTTTGCCCAGTAAATAAAATTCTATCGCGTTCACTTCGGTTCTTTAATCTGTACTTAATGGCAAGCAATTTCAGAAATGCCTTTTACGAATATCTAAATGCAAAATCAAATGTTATAACATCGGATGTTGTACAAAATGCCATCTATATGCATTGAATCTGTCAGCGTTTTTGACTTTAAAATCTTATTCTTGCCACCTACGTACATATTTGGGGATATGGGTCTGGTAAAGGAGGGAAATGGTCAAGTTTTAGCTTTGTTGCCATGTCTGATGAAGCTGGACGGTGGTGGATAGGGTTAGAGAGTGAAAAGGTCAAATTTCTATTTTTCTATCTTGTCTGATATATTATGCAAGAGGATGGTGGATTGATGACGGAGTGTAAAGGTTAAGTTCATGTTTTATCACCGTGGCTGATGATGCTGGACGGCGTTTTAGCTTTGCTATCATGCGTAATATTGCAAAAAAGCTGGTAGACAGGGTGAGAGAGTGAAAGGGTTAAGGTTTTGCTTTGCTATCATATCTCAGAATGTAAGAAGCTGGCAGATAGGGTGAGAGAGAGTGAAGGGGTTAAGTTCTTGTTTTTCTATCATGTCTAATTATGCGGAAGCTGGTGGATAATGATGTAGGGAAAGGGTCAGGTTCTTGCTTTTCTATCGTGGCTAACAACTCAAGAAGCTGGTAGACAGGATGAGAGAGTGAAAGGGTTAAGTTGTTGCCTTTCTGTCACGTCTGATAATGCAAGAAGCTGGTAGATAGGGTGAAAGGGTGAAAGGGTTAAGTTCTTGCCTTTCTATCTTGTCTAATAATGCGAGAAACCGGTGCATAGGTGATGTAGTGAAAGAGTTAAGGTTTTGCTTTTCTTTCAAGGCTGATAATGCAAGAAGCTGGTAGGTAGGGTGAGAGAGTTAAAGGGTTAAGTTCTTGCTTTTCTATCATGTATAGTTATGCAAGAAACTGGTAGATAGGTGATGGAATGAAAGGGTTAAATTCTTGCCCATCTATAAGGGCTGATAATGCAAGAAGCTGGTGGACAGGGTGAAAGGGTCAAGTTCTTGCTTTTCTATCAAGTATAATTATGCAAGAAGGTGGTAGATAGGGTGAGAGAGTGAAAGGATCACGTTCTTGCTTTTCTATCATGTCTAATTTTGCGAGAAGCAGCTAGATAGGTGATGGAGAGAAAGGGTCAGCTTTTTGCTTTTCTATCAGTGGTAGGAAGGGTAAGAGAATGAAAGGGTTAAATTTTTGCCTTTATCATGGCTAATGGCTAGTAATGCAAGAAGCTGGTAGAGGAGGTGAGAGTAAAAGGGTTAAATTTTTGCTTTTCTATCACGACTAATAAGACAAGAAACTGGTAAACAGGTTGAGAGAATGAAAGGGTTAATTTTTTTCCTTTCTATTATGCCTAATAATACAAAAGACTGGTAGATATGATAAGAGAACGAAAGAGTTAAATTTTGTTTTGGTATCATGGCTGATATTGCATATGATAAGAGCGTAAAAGGGTTAAGTTTCGTTTTGCTATCATGGCTGATAACGCATATGATAAGAGAGTGAAAGGGTTAAGTTTCATTTTGCTATCATGGCTGATAACGCATATGATAAGAGAGTGAAAGGGTTAAGTTTTGTTCTGCTTTCATGGCTGATAACGCATATGATAAGAGAGTGAAAGAGTTATGTTTTGTTTTGCTATCATGGCTGATAACACATATGATAAGAGAGTGAAAGGGTTAAGTATTGCTTTGCTATTGTAGCTAATAAAGCATAGAACAAGACAATGAAAGGGTTAAGTTTTGTTTTGCTATCATGGCTGATAACGCATATGATAAGAGAGTGACAGGGTTAAGTTTTGTTCTGCTATCATGGCTGATAACGCATATGATAAGAGAGTGAAAGGGTTAAGTTTTGTTCTGCTATCATGGCTAGTAATGTATACGATAAGAGAGTGAAAGGGTTAAGTTTTGTTCTGCTATCATGGCTAGTAATGTATACGATGAGAGAGTGAAAGGGTTAAGTTTCCCATTTGCTGTCATGGCTAAATTATTTATGCAAGAAGCTGACAGGTTGAAGAATAAAAGCGATCATGTCTTTGCTTTTCTATTATGGCTGACAATGAAGGAAGCTGGTAGACAGGATGAAGAGTTGAAAAGGTTAAAAAAAAAACCCAACAACAACAAAAAGCCAAAACAAAACAACAACAACAACAAAACTGTCGCCCACATTGTAAAAGGCCATCAGGCGAAAATGTTCTTTTTTCTTTTTTTTCTTTTTGTTTTGGTTGGGGGAGGGTGTTACGTCAGTCTTATTTTTGTCCTCCTTTCAGACCCAGTTTCTGGCACGGCTGGCTAGAAATTGGGGTTCCAGAGGGAGTCTATGCATACTGATGGGGAGGTAGGCTACCGGCTGGTCAAACCATATGCTCTTCTCAGTCTGGAACTCTTCGACCCTTTCTCTCTGTATTGCTCTGTTCGGAGCTGACTTTGTTTTGGCTTGACCTATCATGAGTGTCTGGTGTTACAGTGAAATAAGAATGCATGATGTAACAGCATCATTAAGCTTAAAATTATGATGTTGATTGACGTGTGTGTGTATGTGTGTGTGTGTGCGTGTGTGTGTGTTTGTGTGTGTGTGTGTGTGTGTGTGTTCGTGCGTGTGTGTGTTTGTGTGTGTATGTGTGTGTATATATGTTTTGTGTGTATATGTGTGCGCGCGCGTGCGTGCGTGTGTGTGTGTGTGTGTGAGTGTGTGTGTGTTTGTGTATGTATATATGTACGTATGTGTGCATGTGTGTGTGTGTGTGTGTGTGTGTGTGTGTGTGTGTGTGTGTATGTGTGTGTGTGTAATGTGTGTGTGTGTGTGATGTAGTTTCAACGGATAATTTCCCAGTCTCTCTCCTCTTTGAGAAATCATGTCGTCATGAACCTCAAGACATCCAATGTGAAAAAAAGTTTTAAAATGAACTGAAGGGGGAAAGCACCAAATTACACACTTACCTCCATGTACCTTATCAGAGTGTATACCTATGAAAACTTTTTTTTTCAGGAACAACCTCTTTGTTGCTGTGGGTTCGTTCACATGCCCTAAGTACATAATTATTGCATTACATATTTTGGTTACAACATCTCTACTGAGAGACAACCAGACAGACCAGCAAACCCAGCTATAATGAGGGGGTCAGGGGTCAGTGGGGAACATCCCTGTCTATTCGGGATTGGAGCCTTTGGCATTTGTCTTCTCTCACTTCCCAGGCAGGCACACTAATCAGAAGGTGACCATTCCGCATTTTAAAACTGGAATCGTGGATCCTTTGGGCCAAATGTATTAAAATGTCTATTGATTAATCAATTAATCTGTTTATTATATGCATGTATATACATATATGTGTGTGTGTGTGTTCATATATATGTTGTATGTATAGGAATGTGTGTATGAATATATGTATCTGTATGTGTGTATGTGCATATGTGTGTACGTGTGTATGTCTATGTAATTGTACATGTGTATGTATGTGTATATATATATACTCCTAATCATAATTTAAGGGCCACTTCTTCCTTCCTCTCTAATTTTAAGTTGAAATAATTGACAATGTTTAGAATTGAATCTATGTTTTATTTCATCATTTCCACACCTGTTTTGGAAAAAGAAATTAGCACAATGACCCATTAGTGAACAGCACATGCATTTAAAGGAACATCCCCCCCTTTTCAAAAAACAGAAAGTGTCAGATTTGGCCAATCTGTTTTCAATATCGCGTGTGTCCGCCCCGAGCCTGGATGCATGCTTCACAGCGCCGATGCATCGACCCCACAAGGGTACGGAGTGTGTCCTGAGGGATGGCCGCCCACTCGATCTGCAGGATGTCGACCAGCCTGGCCAGGGTGCCCGGTGGGGGGGTGGTTGTCCCTGATGCGCCTCCCGAGCACATCCCAGAGGTGTTCAATTGGGTTCAGGTCAGGTGAGCACGCTGGCCAGGCCATACGGACGACTTCATGCTGCTCCAGGAAGTCGGTCACAAGGCGTGCTCGATGCGCAGGTGCATTGTCGTCCTGGAAGATGGCGCCTTGACCAAGGTCCACAAGCGCAGGCAGTGCCACGGCCGCCAGAACCTCGTCCCGGTACCGGACCCCGTTCAGGATGCTGTCAATGGGGAGCAGGGGGGTCCGGGTACCACGGCTCATGCCACCCCACACCATCACCGACCCGCCGCCGTACCGGTTATGCTCTTGGACAGTGGCGTCAGCGAACCTCTCCCCTTGACGTCGCCACACCCGAGCCCGGCCATCGTTAAAGGTCAGGGTGAACCTGGACTCATCCGAAAACAAGACCCGGGCCCACTGTTGCCTTGTCCAGGTCACGTGCTCCCTGGCCCAGGTCATGCGGCGCACTCTGTTGACCGGTGACAGCACGGGTCGGACGGCCGGTCTCCGTGACCTCAAGTTTGCCTCATGTAGCCGTCTTCTCACCGTGCTGCAGCTGATGTTAGCACCTGTTGCGTCCCTCAGCTGACCCCTCAAGGTCACCGCAGTGGATGCCCTTTCCCTCAGGATGGAGAGGGCAAGGTAGCGGTCTTGCTGTCTTGTCGTTACTCTGGGTCGACCCGTGTGACGCCTTTCCTGGACTGCTCCAGTCTCATTGAAGCGCTCCAGCAGTCTCTGGATTGTGGAATGCGACACTTCAAGTCGTCTAGCAACTTCCCGCTGCGCTAGGCCTTCATCAAGCAGAGCGAGGGCTCTCCCCCTCTGCTCATCCGTCATCCGTCGTCTTGCAAGCATGGTTAAAACGAACCAAGAACGGGTCCTTTTTATCCTCGTCTGCCGGCAACTTTGGCTGGAGTAGTGTTCAAAAAGGGCTTGCCTTGCACGTGCAAAGCGAATTTTGTCGCTACCTTGCCTGCGTCGTCAGAGAGACCCTGCTGAAGATTCGACAATTTCGTGTGGAAATTGTCTTCCTTGGGCCGCCCATTGCAAATCGGCAAATCCCCAAACACGTGCCAAAAGGAAACTGCAATGTTGTCTGAGCTCTTATCCATTCAGTTACGGCAACGAATTGGAGAAAAGAGTAAGAGAAAATAGGTTATTTCTCCTTTCAAAAATTGACTCCAAAACGTTCCTGGCCCTTCAATAATGACGTGTAGTATATATATGTATATATATATATATATATACATATGTATATATATATACATGTATGTGTATGTACGTATATGCATGTATATACATTACAATGAATGCTTGTTTTTCTATATTTTGTTAGACCTGTTAATTATGCATTGTATACATTTCAAAATGTTATGCAGTTGAAAATGAATAAAAACAAGTTAAAAATGTTCATTTACTTATTTACTTATTTACTTTTTTGCTGTGGACTCAAGAATGGATGTCTCCTTGGAAGAGTGGAGAACTGGTCCTGTTCGCTGCTCATTTTAATGTTGCAGTCATTCTGGGAATGTACTTTGTAGTAACATAGTGCTACTTAGTGTACTTAGCTGAGTGTGTCATAAGTTCCATTTTCGCCCCCCATGGCTAAATTATTAACCCAAGAAGCTGACAGGTTGAAGAATAAAAGCGATCGTGTATTTGCTCTTCTATAATGGCTGACAATGCAGGAAGCTGGTAGACAGGATGAAGAGATGAAAAGGTAGAAAAAAAAACCTGTCGCCCACCACCACCACTCCCCTTCCCTTCTCCATTTCATCATATGCCAGCGCATTATATTTGCGCAGGCTCAAGGAGTCCACCAGATTATTACTAGCACGTCTGGGAGCAGCTTTTATTGAATTGTCCAAGAGTGATGATTTTCTCTTGAACAAATTCTGGGGTTCACATTAGAGTATGTTATATGTAGAGTTTAAAGGCGATCTCTACTTCCTCTTGAACAAACCTATAAACTCCACATTCGAGTACTTTATATGCAGGGCTCAAAGACGATCTCTTATGCTTCCTGAATAAATCTTGCCCTCAGATCAGACAAATGCAAATGCAGGGTATTGTCTCCACAGGATGAGGACACAGACCCCCCCCCCCCCCCAATGGCTGACCGTGAAACAATGCCACAACACAATAATCTATGGACACACATCAAATCTCCAATTCCAAGATGTCAGCGCGCGTGTGTGGGCGAGTAATATGGACAGTAGGGAGAAAAAGGAAAAGAAAGGAAAAATGTTAGAGAATAAAACAAAGAGAGCGAGAGAGAGAGAGAGAGAGACAGACAGAGACAGAGACAGAGAGACAGAGACAGACAGACAGACAGAAAGACAGACAGAATGAGAAAGAGAGAGAGAGAGAGAGAGAGAGAGAGAGGAGAGAGAGAGAGAGAGAGAGAGAGAGAGAGAGAGAGAGAGAGTTGCGGTTTTGGTGAATTTTTCATCATAAAGCAGACTTAACTGTTTGGAGTTTCGATTAAAAGATTCAAAGTTTGGTCTATTTTAATACAGATTTCTACATATCAAAGGTACAAACATGCACTGGTGCGCTCTGGCTCTGTCTCTCTCTCTCTCTCTTCACTATGTTTCTTCTTTATCTCTGTCAGTTTCTCTCTCTCTCTCTCTCTCTCTCTCTCTCTCTCTCTTCTGTCTGTCTCTCTC
>JAPXFY010000012.1:31689283-31701783 GCA_030674185.1 Monoplex corrugatus
GTTAAGGAAGGTAGTGGACAGAATGAGGAGGTAAAAGTGTTAAGGAAGAGGGTGGTAGATGGGGAGAGAGAGTGATGGGGTTAAGAAAGGTGATGGACAGAGTGAGGGAGTGAAAGGGTTAAGGAAGGTGGTGGTAGCTGGGGTGAGAGCGAAGGGGTTAAGGAAGTTGGTGGACAGAGTGAAGGAGTGAAAGGGTTAAGGAAGGTGTTGATCGATTGGGTGAGAAAGTGAAGGGGTTAAGGAAGGTGGTGGACTGACTGAGGGAGTGAAAATGTTAAAGGAAACTAGTACATGGGGAGAGAGAGAGCGAAGGGGTTAAGGAAGGTGGTGGACAGAGTGAGGAAGTAAAAGGGTTAAGGAAGGTGGTGGTAGCTGGGATGAGAAAGTGAAGGGGTTAAGGAAGGTGGTGGACAGAGTGAGGGAGCAAAAGTGTTAAGGAAGGTGGTGGACTGACTGAGGGAGTGAAAATGTTAAGGAAACTAGTAGATGGGGAGAGAGAGAGAGTGAAGGGGTTAAGGAAGGTGGTGGACAAAGTGTGGGAGTGAAAGGGTTAAGGAAAAGAGTGGTAAATGGGGTGAGAGAGCGAAAGGGCTAAGAAAGGTGGTGGTAGTTGGGGAGAAGAGAGTGAAAGGGTTAAGGAAGGTGATGACAGAGGGAGGGTGTGAAAGGGTTAAGGAAGGTGGTGGACAGAGTGAGGAAGTGAAAGGGTTAAGAAAACTCGAAGATGGGATGAGAAAGTGAAGAGGTTAAGGAAGCTGATGGGCAGAGGGAGGGTGTGAAAGGATTAAGGATGGTGGTGGTAGCTGGTGGGTAGGGTGAGGGAACGGGAAGGTTAATGTAATGTATGTGCTGTGATCGGATGTTGTCCTCAATGGAAGACGATCGATTGTCACGGACAACAAGCTCTTATTTTTCCCTCGACCTTCCTGTCTTGTGTGTGTGTGTGTGGTGTGTGTGTGTGTGTGTGTGTGGTGTGTGTGTGTGTGTGTGTGTGTGGTGTGTTTGTTGTGTGTGTGTGTGTGTGTGTGTGTGTGTGTGTGTGTGTGTGTGTGTGTGTGTGTGTGTGTGTGTGTGTGTGGTGTGGTGTGTGTGTGTGTGTGTGTGTTGTGTGTGTGTGTGTGTGTTGTGTGTTGTGTGTGTGGTGTGTGTGTTTGTGTGTGTGTGTGTGGTGTGTGTGTGTGTTTGTGTGTGTGTGTGGTGTGTGTGTTGTGTGTGTGTGTGTGTGTGTGTGTGTCTGTGTGTATGTGTGTGTGGAGTGTGTGTGTCCCTCTCTTTCTCTTTCTCTCTCTGTGTGTGTGTGTGTGTGTGTGTGTGTGTGTGTGTGTGTGTGTGTGTGTGGTGTGAGTGTGTATGTGTGCGTGTGTGTGAGTGAGAGAGAGAGAGACAAAGACAGAGAGATAGAAAGAGAGAGAAAGAAAGAAAGAAAGAAAGAGAGAGAGAGAGAGATTTTGTGTGTATGCGTGTGTGTGTGTGTGTGTGTGTGTGTGTGTGTGTGTGTGTGTGTGTGTGTGTGTGTGTGTTGTGTTCTGTGTGCGCGTGTGATTTTGTGTGTGTGGTTGTTCCTGTGTGGTTTTAAGCGTATTGTATATATGTATGCCTGTGTGTCTGGATGTCGTTTATTTGTGTGCGTTGGTATGTGTGTATGTGTACGCGTGTGTGTGCATATGTGATTATATATGTGTGTGTGTGTGCGCGCGCGTGTATGTATATGTGTGTGTGTGCGCGTGTATGTATGTATGTATGTATGTATGTATGTATGTGTGTGTGTGTGTGTGTGTGTGTGTGTGTGTGTGTGTGTGTGTGTGTGTGAAGGGGTTGAGAGTGAGTGACTACATATAGGATGAAAAGAGAACAGGAGAGAAGAATGGTTCTGTGAGGGGTGTTTTCTTCACACACACACACACACACACACACACACACACACACACACACACACACACACACACACACGCACACACACGCGCGCGCACACACACACACGCGCGCGCGCAGATACACACATACACATACACACACACACGCACACACACATACACACATGCACACGCGAAACCCCCCCCCCCACACACACACACACATACACACACGCGCACACACACGCACGCACAAACGCACACACACACACGCACACACACACATATGTACCTATGTGCGTGTGTGAATATATGTGTGCATGCGTTCGTGCATGCGTGCACGCGTACGTGTGTGTATATGTGTGTATGTGCGTGCATGCGTATGTGCGTGCGTGCGCGCGTGTGTGTGTATGTGTGCGTGTGTGCATGAGCACGAGCGCGCTTGCGTGCGTGTGTGAAAAGAAGAGAGGAGAGGAGGAAAGTAAAGTTGGTGCTAAAAAGCTGGGATTTTAGTGAATATGAATTGTACACTCGCATTTCGAGAACAGTCCTCAAGTCTCTACTAATGAGATAACACATACATGCGCTAGGAGATCACCTTCAGACTGCCTGGCCTTGACCCAGACCCCCTTCATTTCTGAAGAGCGTGGCAATCACGTGGGCAGACCGTCTCAATTCCAATGGGAAGGCCTCGGTTCCACGCTGCTGGGTATCTCTTTTCCCCTGGTGGATAAAGGGTGTCGAGTTTTTCCTGATCTTCTGAGTCAACATAATTATCCACAGGCCTGGTAGTGCCTAAGCTCCCGTCGTGTGTTGACAGCTTCTACGTTGTTAATAGCCCTGTCTTCTTGTTGTTGTTACTTTTTGTTCTTGTTTACTAATTCTTCTTCTTTTTCTTCTGGTTTCTCTTTTTCTGGTTCTTCTTCTTCTGGTTCTTCTTGTTCTTCTTTTTTTTTTTCTTTCTCTTTTTCCTTCGTCTTTTCTTGTTCTTGTTCTTATTCTTGTTCTTCTTTGTTCTTGGTCTTGTTTTTTTTTTTTCTTTCTTTCTTTCTTTCTTCTTTGTTCTTCTTCTTCTTCTTCATCGTCGTCGTCGTTGGCGTCGTCATCATCATCGTCATCGTCATCGTCGTCATCATCATCTCATCGTCATCATCATCATCATCATCATCATCATCATCATCGTCGTCGTCGTCGTCGTCGTCGTTGTCGTCGTCGTCGTCGTCGTCGTCGTCATCTTCTTCTTCTTCTTTTTCTTCTTATTCTTTCTCCTCTACATTGTTAAGCCACATCTGAAGATGACTTTAGCAGATTTGGTGGTCAGCGGAGATGTACTAACCCGCACCTTCTGCCTCACCACTTGATGCAGGTGAAACCACAGTTGATGGGCAGTAACAAGAAGTCTTGGTCTGTTTTCGAAGCTGAATGAGTCCTTCCCATTCCCATGAGTTCAAAGTCATATGGGATGAGACCCATTAACCTTGCTCGGCAGTCTGTAAGATGTGAGACATAAGCACGACACAACAGGCTCCTTAAAGAACCTCTTCAGAGAAGTTCCTTCAGATGGAATTTTCAAATTTTTACAAGAGATCAATAGATTTCATCTTGCGTAGTTACACGTATGGAAATTATGCATTTTCGACTTGAAAGGATAATAATTACCTCGGTTTTTTTATTGTTGTTCTTTTAATTGAACTTAAAGTAGTTTTTAACGTGGTGTTAGCCCTGGTATGGCTCTAGTGGTCAGCTGGGCTATAAGCAGTATGAACAAGGAAGATCAGAAATATGTTCATAATGCTATGTGGACAATCCTTTTATTGAAAAGCTCTGGAAGCAAATCCTGTGCTGGAAATCCAGAGCTGGAGTTTCTACTGCATAATGAAAGTGTTGTGTTTAACTCTTGACAGTCTTGATGGAAGCAGACACAAGAAGATCATTGATAAAGAAGATTAGGAAAAGACAGGCAGCATTCATAGGACACTTTATGAGAAAAGGGGAATTAGAGCACCTGGTCACAACAGGAAAGCTGGAGGGAAAGAGAACACCAGGTAGACTCAGGGAAACTATTGGACGGACTTGCAGAGTGGTTGAGGACAGAGAGGGTGGAAGATGGACGGACTTGCAGAATGGTTGAGGACAGAGAGGGTGGAAGATGTGCTTGCAGCGACAAGGATAGATAGATTCGTGTGGAGGGCCATGATCGCCAACGCCATGCGGCAGGGCACATGGTGATGATGATGATAATGATGATGATGATAATGACGATGATGATAATGATGATGATGATGATGATGATGATGATGATGATGATGATGTTAACCTTTATCTGGCAATATCGTGTGACATCAATGCCATGCTGTGTATTAGTACTAGGATTTCCATTGGTTCACAAGGGTATCATAAACAGGAGGAGTGTGTGACTTTGTGGTCAAAGTATCTACCTCATATCATCATCATCGTGTGCCCTGCTGTATGGCGTTGGCGATCATGGCCCTCCATACGAATCTATCCTACCTGGCACTCAGGAATCCTGAGATCGAATCACAGGTGATATTGAAATTTTTCTACCCTCTTCCACAAGATCAGAAGTGATGAACTAGATCTTGTTTTTCGAATGAGACGATAAACTAAGACTCTGTGTGGAGCAAACACTCAGTGCACGTTAAATATTCCACAGCAACAAAGGAGTTGTCCTTAGCAAAGTCCTGTAGAAAAAATCTTTTGTCCGGAGTAAACAGAATACACACAAAGACCTCATCATCATCAACATTATGTGCCTTGCTGCGTGGCGTTGGAGATCATGGCCATCTATACGAATCTATCTTCTGTTGCTGCATGTATATCTCCCACCCTTTCTGTCCTCATTTCTCTGCAAAACCGTCTAATATTTTCTCCATGGGTATACCTGGTGCTCTTTTCCTCTCTCGCTTTCCTGTTGTGACTATGTGTTCAAATTTCTCTGGTCTTTTCCTAATCTTCTTCATTAATGTTCTTTTCGTGTTTGCTTCATTCCAGACTTGTCTCGTTCGCTTTCTTTGCTGTCCATGAAACTCTTTAACATTCTTCTTAGAAACCACATTTCAGCTGCCTCAATCTTGTTCTGACTTTGCCTGTCGATTGTCCAGGCTTCGCATCCGTACAAAACACAAAAGAGAAAGAAAATAAAAGAAATGAGAGAGAGACCTGCCTAGAAATCACATAGTAAATCCATTTTGATTCCCCCCTCCCAAAATACATACAATACAATACAATGCAATACAATACAATACAGTACAATACAGTACAATACAATACAATGCAATGCAATACAATACAACACAATACAATACAATACAATACAATACAATACAATACAATACAATACAATACAATAC
This sequence comes from Monoplex corrugatus, assembly GCA_030674185.1. Classification (NCBI taxonomy): domain Eukaryota; kingdom Metazoa; phylum Mollusca; class Gastropoda; order Littorinimorpha; family Ranellidae; genus Monoplex; species Monoplex corrugatus. The sequence continues at coordinate 31,694,508 of JAPXFY010000012.1, forward strand.
AATACAATACAATACAATACAATACAATACAATACAATCTCTTAGACAGGCAACAGACAGTTCTCCGTACGAATAAACGCAGACCTGGACGTTGGAGAAGTCACTGCAGCTTCATTAAACAGATCAGCTTCATCCTAACACTGGTAGAGATTATCGGTACTGCATAGGATTGTGCAGCGTTTGCAGACATTATCAACAGCAAGGCTTACACATATATCAATATCTCATTTTGTCTTGCTCAACGTAATGTCAGAAGAACATCTATTTTCCCCACTGATAAATACGTTTTGTGTATTCATTCTGTAGTATCTTTTTTATACGCTTGACAAAGACCGGTTGGCCAAACATTTTTCTTCTTTTGTTATATTAGATACGCAGTTCCGATTCTTTTTTTTTCTCTCTCTCTCTCTGTCTGTCTGTCTGTCTCTCTCTGTCTCTCTTTGTCTCTGTCTCTCTGTCTCTCTCTCTATTTCTCTCTCTCTCTTTGTCTCTGTCTCTGTGTCTCTCTCTCTGTTTCTCTCTCTCTCTCTCTTCTTTGGCCAAACATTTTTCTTCTTTTGTTATATCAGATACGCAGTTCTGATTCTTTTTTTTCTCTCTCTCTCTCTCTCTGTCTGTCTGTCTGTCTGTCTCTCTCTGTCTCTCTCTGTCTCTCTTTCTCTCTCTCTCTCTCTCTCTCTTTGTCTCTGTCTCTGTGTCTCTGCCTGTTTGTTTCTCTCTGTTTCTCTGTGTCTGTCTCTCTGTGTCTGTGTCTCTGTCTATGTCTGTCTCTGTGTGTGTGTCTCTCTCTTTGTCTCTGTCTGTATGTCTCTCTCTGTCTGTCTCTGTCTGTCTGTCTCTGTCTCTATCCCTCTCTCTCTGTCTCTGTCTGTCTCTGTCTGTCTGTCTCTTTTTTCTTGGGGGGGGGGGGTATTTCTGGTTTTCTATTTGATTGTAAGTTGGCAGTCGCTTTGATTTTTATATATGTCAGCAATAAAATGTGACTTATTGTCCTTGGGCGCTGAGAGAAAATTATTGTACTTTTAAGAAGAAGAGGGAAAAAAGGTTATTGAATAGTAGTCTGTAATTAGTTAACGATATCGTCTGCGCCAGTGTTTATCAGTGCCTCTGATGGTATTGTGTCTTGATTTGTCTGTCTGTCTGTCACTCACTGTCTACTTACCTGTCTGTTTGTTAGTCGGTCTGTCTGACTCTCTGTCTGTTTGTCACCTCTCTCTCTTTCTATGTCTCTGTCTCTCTCTGTGTCTCTGTCTCTCTCTCTGTCTGTCCCTCTGTCCCTGTCTGTCTGTCTGTCCGTCTGTCTCTGTCTGTTTCTATCTGTCTGTCTATCTGTCTGAGTCTTTCTGTCTCTGTCTCCTTCTCTGTCTGTCTGTCTGGCTGTCTGTCTCTCTCTCTCTCTCTGTCTCTCTCTATGTTTGTCTCTGTCTCTCTCTCTCTCCTTCTCTCTCTCTCAATCTCTCTCTCTCTCTCTCTCTCTCTCTCTCTCTCTCTCTCTCTCAATCTCTCTCTTCTCTTTTTGTCTTTGTCGCTGTTTGCCTCCATCGTCTGTCACTGCAAGCAAGCGTCTTGTCCTACAGACATAAAATTGGCAGATTGAAGACTATCATTACAGAGTGACCCATTTTGGTCCTATCTTTCCTACTGTGTGTGTGTATGTGCGTGCGTGTGTGCGTGCGTGCGTGTGTGTGCGTGCGTGTGCATGTGTGTGTGAGTGTGTATGTGCGTGCGTACGCGCGCGCGCGTGTGTGTGTGTGAGAGCGTGTGTGAGTGCGTGCGTGCGTGTGTGTGCGTGTGTGTGTGCATGCGTGAGTTCGTGCTTGTGTGTGTGTGTGCGTGCGTGCATGCATTCGTGCGTGCGTGCGTGTATGTGCATGCGTGTGTGTGAGTGTGTGTGTGTGTGTGTGTGTGTGTGTGTGTGTGGTGTGTGTGTGTGTGTGTGTGTTGTGTATTACTGATTCCAAGGAAACAGTATCAGTATCATACGATGTGTGTGTATGGTGATGTGGTCAAAAAGCAATCAATGATGGGGGGGGGGGGGGGGGGAGAAAAAGGAACCAGACAGAAAAAATAATCAGCACAGCAGGGGTACTTTCGGCATCCGGCACTGTGAGTTGTAAAGGATATGGTCGTGAATGGGAGAGATTTGAGTTCACTCACCTACCACACACCTCTCAATTACCTAATCAAATTGGCTGATTGATGTAACGATTGGCGTGTCTCATGGTCCCCAGAAAACGAACATGAAAAAAATGGATGCTTTTAAATCACTCAAATGAATTTAGAAGTGAAACATTTTAACCCTTTGACTCCCGCACCCTATCCACCAACTGCAAAAAACAAACTCTTCAACTCACTGACCCTATCCACCAGCTTTTTGCAGGAAGCTGGTGGATAGGATGAGGGCGTCAGAAAGTTAAGTTTTTGCTTTGTTTGCGTGGTTGACAATGCAAGATGCTGGTGGACAGGGTGCAGGAGTCAAAGGGTTAAATCATCCAAATGAATGTAGGAGTGAAAATTCAGTATTTAATGAAATTTTGTCTTTGTGCAATGTTTTTATTTTCTGTTTAGGTCATCAGATTTATATATTGTCAAGGTATTGTCGGGAACAAGCAAGTGGAATTTGTACTTTCCGTAATTCTATGTGTGATGATTTTGGATATTTGGAAGATGTGGAGTAGAACCATGATATATAGGGAGATTAGCCGTTTTGTGTAATGTGGAGTGACCTTTGTTGTAAATAAAGGAGCTGTGCTTAAACAGTTTTTGGTAAACTGTGTTTTTCCATTGGAAAGTCAGAGAGATTAGTAAGTTTGAGAAGGCAGGACGTGTTCCTGGCTGCCTGTTTTGTGTGGTACTGTTGAATATTTTACTGGTGATGGATCCTCGGTCCATTTGGTAGTCATGGCAATAGTGTTTTGTTATTGATTTAAAGTGAAAAGTATTTCATAGGAGATTGCTTGGTTTAGTACGCTATCTGGGAAGAAGAAGATATTGGCTGCCAGATGTTTTTGATAAAATGACTTAGAGAGGTTGAAGCATTCATGATAATGAAATTATGATCAGTAAAGATTTGAGATAACTGAAACAGGATGTTTAAGAGGAGATTTTGTGATGCAGAGTTGAATTTGATTACTCTGTTGTGAATTAGTTTGGGCGCTTGGGTATTGTGACAAAGCAACTTTGAGATGTGAGTATTTGTGTCATGTGGGTTAGAATATATATCTGAGATAACAAGAAGTTTATTTTGACAAATCACCCTCCCCCCCCCCCTCCTCAACTAAATGATTAACTGACGTGATAAACTAATTAAAAAATCCTTTGAATTTGTTAAATAAAAGAGTGAACTTTTCTGCTGGTCAGCTGCTGATAGATGCATGCCCATGCTTATTGCGGTTATTGTTCTATGTGTAAATCTACATTTTATTTCCAATACATTGTACACGTGAAATAGCATTTATATTTTGGAATAATTGACATCATCATCATCAAGTGCCTTGCCACATGGCGTTGGTGATCATGGACTTCCATCTGTTTCTGTCCCTTGTTGCCGCAAGCACCTCTTCCACCTCTCTCTGTCTTCAGCCACTCTGCAAGTCCGTCCAATATTTTCTCCCTTGGTCTACCTGGTGCTCTCTTTCCCTCCAGCTTCCCTGTTGTGACCAGGTGCTCCAATTCCTCTTTCCTCATAAAATGGCCTACAAATGTTGCCTGTCTTTTCCTAATCTTCCTAATGAATGATCTTCTTGTGTCCGCCTCCATCAAGACTGTCTCGTTTGTTTTCTTTGCTGTCCATGGAACTCTCAACATTCTTCTTAGAAACCACATCTCATAATTGACATACGTTCTTTTAAATCACTTCAAACTTAGTATGAAACGTATACAGACCTCAAGTTCATTGAAGGTCTTTACTGTAAGACACTATTCTCGTAGATAACTTCTGATTTCTTGGAAACACTGGTCTTTTACATGTAAGTCTGTGTGCATGGGTTGGATGGAGGGGGAGGGGGGAGTTGAAGGAAAGGAGTTTTCTTATTTCAGGAGTAATCATCGTTCTTGTAACGGTTCATTTGTATTCACCTTTTTGTGGCCCATGTTCTACGCCACTTTAATGGCCACAGAAACTCAGACAATTTTTGTTTCACATGGCTGTAATAATGTTGATGATTCTGAAGATGGGGGTCATAACCTTGATGCTATGTTACTTCGTTCTGAGTTGAGACTGTGCAACAGGCATGTACTCTACGTTTCCTTTCAAAATCTATTCCGGCGTCAAGGAGCCCAAGAGATACAGACAACTCCAGTATTAGGCAATTTAAGCAACAGCCTCAGTGACATATCCGTAAAGTGGGACGAAATTGGACTGTGTGTGATCCAAGTTTTCCCAAAGAGCCTATAGCACATTCAGCTCTAAATATGGAGGAGGTTGGGGTCGAAATCCCACAAATAATTTTGAAAAGGACTGATTGGATTCAAATCCACAACAACCTTCCTGTGGATCAGCAGTCCGTTGCACTGATCGCTATACCAGGACAACTGGAGTTGAAGTTAAGCCCGAATTTCAGTTAATATGAAATTTAACATCATTAGGATGACAACCTTTCTTCTTCTTCTCACTCTTAAGATGCATACGCATGACATGTCAGACCTGCCATTGCCCTGGCTTTTATCATTAGTAAAGTGCCTTTCTGAGTGTCTTTCAGTTCATTCAACTCAAGCATTGCTGGTTTTGGGGTGGGGTGGGTGGGTGGGTGGAGGGAGCTGGGTGGAGTAAGAGAGGGGGGGGGGATTGGGGAAGAGAGAAGAAAAACACGTTAAGGAGCGTCAGATGAAAATAGAATCACGTCGTCTGGTCTGTGAAAAAAAAAGTCTATGGGACTGCCTGTCTGTTATTTAGTCTCCTAAGTTTCTCTTCCTGTCTGTCTATTGTTTGGCTCTATCTCTGTATCTCCCTGTCTCTCTATCTCTGTCTCTCTCTGTCTGTCTCTCTGTCTCTGTCTCTGTCTCTCTCTCTCCCCCTCTCTCTGTGTATGTGTGTATGTGTTTGTCTCTCTTGTCTCTGTCTTCTCTGTCTCTGTCTCTCTGTCTGTGTATATATCTCTCAGTCTCTCTCTCTCTATGTACCTGTGTGTGTTTGTGTCTCTGTCTCTCTCTCTCCCCCTCTCTCTGTGTATGTGTGTATGTGTTTGTCTCTCTTGTCTCTGTCTCTCTCTGTCTCTGTCTCTTGTCTGTGTATATATCTCTCAGTTCTCTCTCTCTCTATGTACTGTGTGTGTTTGTGTATGTGTGTGTGTGTGTGTGTGTATATGTGGTGTGTGTATGTGTGTATGTGTATGTGTGTTGTGTTGTGTGTGTGTGTGTGTGTGTGTGTGGTGGTGTGATGTGTGTGTGTGTGTATCTATATATATATGTATGTGTGTGTGTGTGTGTGGCGCGCGCACGATCATGCCAGTAAGAGAAAACGATAGTGAGAAACGAGCGACAGAGTGTAGAGATAGAAAGAGAGAGAGAGAGAGACAAAAACAGAGATAATGGAGGAGGGTTAGATGGAAAAAGGGAGAGACAATAACTACCAGCAAGAGAGCTGACCTCAAATCATAAAATGCTAAGCTGTCAACTTTGTCAAGGTGCACCCCTACATTCAATGGTGTGAAGAGGTAGGGAGAAAAAGGTAAGAGACAGAAGGAATAGATAAGAAAGAAATTAATAAAGAAAGAAAGAAAGAGAAAGAGAGAGAGAGAGACACACACACAGACAGACAGACACACGTACAGAGAGACACACAGACAGATACAGACAGACAGACGGATATGTACACATATTATATATGTATATATATATACAATATATACATACATACATACATATATAAAACAGGCCTCGAGGAATCTGTAAGCAAGTAGTAACAGAAGCAGAACGAAGAGATCACACAGGGTTTACATTCGGAAGTGATCATAAAGATAGAAAGGTGCAGTGCCATCGATAAACCTGTAGCACAAGATACTGATTTTGTTTGAAATTCTTTGAGAAATAGGCAACCAGTGGAGAAAATGAAGCAAGAAGGTGATATGATCATGTCTCTTTTTATGAAACGCAAGACGGGCCACAGAATTCTGAATATGATGGAGACATGCTATTGGAGAAGCAGGCGAGCCAGAGAGAAGAGAGTTTCAATAAATGATACGAGACAAGTCGCCAGTTTAGATGTTGCTGAAATTGAAAGATAACGACGAACAGAAATGAAGCGTCGCAGTTGACAGTAACACGACTGACAGGTTTGACAGGTATTCTCATAGTTAAACTTCTGGTTTCTGGTAAATATTGGTTGACCATGTAAGTCTCTCTGTCTGTCTGTTGTCTGTCTGTCTCTCTGTATGTCTGTCTCTCTGTCTCTGCCTGTCTGTCTGTCTCTCGTCTGTCTGTCTATCTGTCTGTCTCCGTCTCTTCTCTGTCTCGTCTGTCTGTCTGTCTGTCTGTCTCTTTCTCTGTCTCTGTGGGTTGGAAAGGAGTGAAAAGAGAATCAGAGAGGAGATTTTTTTTAAAGAATTATCATTCTTGCAAAATTGATATCAACCGTTTTGTGTTTTCCATTTCCTTCGCCATTCTAATGGCCACAGAAACTGAGACAATTTTTTTCATAAGGCTCTGATGATTACAAAGAATGGGATGACAAACTTGATGCTGTTATTCCATTCTCTATTGAGACTGCGTGGCAAGGCGGCATTCTACGTGTCCTTCCTAAATCTATATGGCGTCACCCAGACCCAAGAGATACAGACACCTGCTGTGTTGGTAAGGCACTCTGAGCAACACCGACAATGATGCATCCGTAAAGTGGATACAATTCGAGCGTGTGGTCCCATTTTCCCCAGCGAGCCCACGGCACGTTCAACTCAAAGTAGGTGTCGGTTGGGACCGGAAATTCCACAATGATTTTGGCAGATTTGATAGGATGCGACTCCACAACCTCCCTGTCTTTAGTACTGAGCGCAAACTATTGCAGCACGATGACTGGACTTGGAAGGTTCGCCTCAGTTTTCAATTCATAAGACCTCGACATTATTAGTCTGACAACTTTTCTCCATCACTTCTCAGCAATAAGATGCCTATACATGTGCAGTTGGATTTGATTTGGTTCAGTTTTTTTGGATTTGATTTGGTTTAGTTTTTTTTACGTCGATACCCCCTTCAGGTGATATGGCCGACGGGGATAACCATCCCAGGGGAAGTGGGGGAAGGGTGACTTACTTATCCAATCCTATACGGACACACCACCAGA
>JAPXFY010000012.1:31706783-31721783 GCA_030674185.1 Monoplex corrugatus
AAATGGTATGTATTAATTTTTGCATGGCTATGCGCGCTGGCTGACGACAGGTGCCAGAAATGAGATACGTGTAACTGACCCGGTGCTAAATGCTCTTGCGGAGGAGTTGTTAGTCGGAATGTGTGGGAAAGTAAACACTTGCTTCCATACCGATGGGGCCGAGTATACCGATATGGCTGAGTTTACCGATAGGGCTGAGTATACCGATAGAGCCGCGTATACCGATAGGGCCGAGTATGCCGATAGGGCTGAATATACCGATAGGGCCGAGTATACCGATAGGGCCGGTATGCCGATAGGGCTGAATATACCGATAGGGCCGAGTATACCGATAGGGCCGAGTATACCGATAGGGCCGAGTATAGCGATAGGGCTGAATATACCGATAGGCCGAGTGTACCGATAGGGCCGAGTATAGCGATAGGGCTGAATATACCGATAGGGCTGAGTGTACCGATAGGGCCGAGTATACCGATAGGGCTGAATATGCCGATAGGGCTATACCGATAGGCTGAATATACCGATAGGGCCGAGTATACCGATAGGGCGTTAATACACGTCGTTGACCAGACCAGCATGCCCAGCATGTACATTCTCCACATACAACGACTGCGCTGGTTCGGTCATATCCACTGCATGCAGGATGACCGTCTCCCAAAAGGATTTCCTGTATGTAGAGTTCCTGCGTGACCCCGGCGCATAGGGCGCCCACTGCTGCGATATAAGTACGTTTGCAAACGTTGTCTGAAGTCTGATAATAGCAGTACGGGACAGCTGGGAAGAGAGAAATCGCTGTGCCTGGCGACAGGCGGTATATGCAAGTATCACCATTGCAGAGGAAACAAACAAACAAACAAACAGACAGACAAACAAACAAACAAACTCGACTACGCTCAGACAGCTGCGGCAGCGACCACCTAACCACAGCCATCAACCTAAAATGTTTTGCCAGTTTCAGTTTTAGTCTCAGTTTCTCAAGACGACGTCTCGGCGCTCGGAACGAATGCCATATGCAACTAACGTCACAGGTGCTACGTGTATGTGATCGTGGCACAAGCCTTAAGCCTGAACATCCATATGGGCTAATGTCAGATGTGCTATGTGCATGGTGATCACAGCACAAGCCTTAATTTAGCCTACACATAAACCCACGAGCTGGCCAGGTCCTGTGGTCCCTATATCTCAGTTGTTTAGATCACCACGTTGATAGCGTAAGGGCCGTGGGTTCCACTGTCAAGCAAGCAAGCAATGTTTGCCAGCTGTGCCAGGTACTGCCATTCAAGAATCGGCTTGTTCAGCCACAGCCGACGCTGTTTCATGTCCAAGTCAGTTTTTACCTGGGCACATGTCTAATCATACATTCGGAGCCATCCCTGTAACCAAGCTGAGCCAAAAGGCCACTAATTTAAACTGTGACCAGCCTGGATGGTCAAAAGTACCTACGACCAATACAATAATTTAAGCTTGGATCTTTAACTCTTTGACTCCCGCAACCTATCCACCAAAAGCAAAAAAAAAAAAAAAAAAAAAAAAAAAAAAAAAAAAAGAGAGAGAGAGAGAGAGAAACCACACACACACACACACAAAAACCTAACCATTTATTCCCTCACCCTGCAGGAAGCTGGTGGATAGGGTGAGTGGAATCAAGGGGTGTTTTTGCTTTGCTAGCAAGGTTGGCAATGCTGCATGCTGGTGGACAGGGCACGGGAGTCAAAGGGTTAAACTGAGCTAAGAGGGCTGAAGGGATGGAGGTACTGGCGTGGTAAAAGGATCAGGTGGCAATAAGCATGACTGGATATTTCCCAAATTGAGAGTTGTTAAAGATATGTTGTGAGTGTGTGTGTAGGACGGGGGGGGGGAGGTTGTTAGGTAACTCTCCACCACCCAACCTTTTCAAACCCAGCTATTACCCCTTCGCTCACAAAATCGTCTATTCAAATGAATGTTTGGTGTTCATGACGCAAGTAACGTAAGGTATTTCTTCATTACACACTTTTGAGGTTGTGAAGAATTTTAGAAATTTTTTTCGTTGTAATCAAGTCTTTTTAGAGTTTTTTTTTTTTCAAGTCAAAGTTAGAATCTTGTTAGGACATATTACACAGGTTTATAAGAATATGTGCTAACATTATTCCACCAAGTTGGTTGTATTTCACTTTCAGATCTGATCTGTATCTCCATCATAATGGAATATTTACTAATAAATCTCTTTTTTCATCTCCGTCAGATGTAAAACAGCGCATAATTGTGGAAAAAAAAACCAAACTGGCACCCACTTTCGTCCGCTTAAGCGCCTTCAAATCAAATCTGAACTTGAAACAGACCTCAAGTTCATCGATCTAGTAACACCGACGACAGAGCGAACGCCCTAACACTCTTCTCAAGAATGTCTTTTGATTTCCAGGGGAACTGGTTAACTGTGTGTGCATATATTATCTATATCTATATCTACATCTATAACTATAACTATATCTATATCTATATCTATGTATATGTATATGTATATATCTATATCTATATCTATATCTATATATCTATATCTATATCTATATCTACATCTACATCTATATCTATATCTATGTATATGAATATATATATACATATGTGTGTATGTGTGTGAGTGTGTGTGTGTGTGTGTGTGTGTGTGTGTGTGTGTGTGGGGCTGGTTAAATGTGTGTGCATCTCTCTTCTCTCTCTCTAAATGCATATATATATATGTGTGTATGTGTGTGTGTTGTGTGTGTGTGTGTGTGTGTGTGCGTGAGTGCGTGCGTGGTGTGTGTGTGTGTGTATGTGCGCGCGCGCGCGCGCGCGCTGTGTGTGTGTATGCATGGGCAGATCGGATATGGCTATGGAAGTGTTTGATCAGGACAGAATTGAAGTTGAAGTTCAATCTCAAGTTCAATCGATAATGAGTTCGACCTCATCGAGTTGACAGCCACTCTCATACAAATGGATGATTGCACGCACATGTCCTGACATACCCTCACCATGTTCTTCCTTTAACCTTTTCGGTAATTTGGCAAAGCGCTTTCCTTTAATTTGCTTGCTGTTTCTTCAGCTGATGTGCGTCTGAGAAAATAAAATGTGTGTGTGTGTGTGGACATAGACACAGACAGAGACATAGACACAGACACAGACACAGACAACAGACAGACAGAGAGGGATAGACAGACAGACAGACACAGACAGAGACAGCGAGACAAAGAGAGAGAATAAGAAGAAAGAGAGGGACAGACAGAGACAGAGAGGGGAGAGAGAGAAAGGGAGAGAAAGAGAGAGAGAGAGAAAGAGAGAGAGACAGAGAGACAGAGAAAGAGAGAGAGAGAGAGAGAGACAGACAGGTCAGCGAGACAAAGAAGAGAAAAAGGAAGAGAGAGAGAGAGGGACAGACAGAAGAGAGAGAGAGAGAGGAAGAGAGAGAGAGAGAGAAAGAAGAGAAGAGAAAGAGAGAGAGGACAGAGAAAGAGAGAGAGAGAGAGAGAGAGACAAGAAGAAGAGAGAGAGAGGAGAGAGAAGAGAGAGGAGAGAGAGAGGAATGTGGGGAAGAAAGAGAGAAGTGAGAGAGAGAGAAGATGAGAGAGAGAGAGAGAGAGAGAGAGAGAGAAAGAGAGAGAGAGAGAAGAGAGCAGAGAGAGATGAGAGGAGTGAGAGAGAAAGAAGAGAGACAGAGAGAGAGAAGAGAAGAGAAGAGGCGAGAGAGAGAAAGAAGAGAAAGAAGAGTGAGAGAGATACGAAGAGAGAGATGAGAGAGAAGAATGAGAGAGAGAGAGAAGAGAGGAAGAGTGAGAGAGAGGAAAGAGAGAGAGAGAGAAAAGGAGAGAGAGAGAAGAGAGAGATTACTGCTGCCTGTTTCAAACCATGGATCACCCAAGAGGTTCAACCACTGCATGTTCTATCAAGGATAAGCATTATTGGAGACAGAATGCTCTATGTGTGTGTGTGTTTGTGTCTGTGTGCTGTATGTGTGCGCGCGGACGCGTTGTGTGTGTTGGTGTGTGTGTGTGTGTTGTGTGTGTGTGTATTCATATGTGTATGTGTATGTGTGTGTGTGTGTGTGTGTTGTGTGTGTGCGTGTGTATGTTTGCGTATGTGTGTGGTGTGTGTGTGTGCGTGCATGCGTGTGTGCGTGTGTAAGTGTTGTGTGTGTGTTGTGTGTCTTCATGTATGTGTGTGTGTGTATGTGTGCGTGAGTATGTGGTTTGTGTGCGTGAATGTATGTGTGTATGTCATAGGGTAATGAGGTGATAGAGCCGTGAGGGGGCTAGGTATTAGCGTGTGTGCGCACACGTGCGTGCATGTGTGGTTGTGTGTGTTGTGTTGTGTGTGTGTGTTTGTGTGTGTGCTGTGTGCATGCATGCTGTGTGCGTGTGTGTGTGCATGTGTGAGTGTGTTGTGTGCGTGTGCGAGTCATGTGTGTGTGTGTGCATGTATTGTGTGTTTGGTGTGGTGTGTGTGTGTGTGTGTGTGTGTGTGTGTGTGTGTGTGTGTGGTGAGTGTGTGCTTTCGTGTGTGTGTGTGTGTGTGTGGTGTGGTGCGTGCGTGAGTGCGAGTGCAAGTGTGTGTGTGTGTGTGCGCGTATGAGTACGTGTGTGTGTGTGTGTGTGCGTGTGTGTGTGGTGTGTGTGGTGTGTGTGTGTGTGTGTGTGTGTGTGCGTGTGTTGTGGGGGAAAGGGGTGTTGAGGCAGCGTACAGAAAAAGAGGGGAAGAGGCCACAGAAATGTGGCGCAGAAGGTACCTTCAGAAATGTAACATGCGGCAAGAGATGCGGGTTAGGGATGGGAGGTAATTACCCCAACCCCCACACCTCCTGCCCTCTACAGTACAATTTTATCAGTCTGGCTGTGCCAGCCATATATAATGAACCCGATGATTAAGTTAAAACAGCTGGTCGTTATACAGACTATCCCAGTTTGTATATATATATGTATTAATTTTATTCATTTATTTCAATGCATGCAGCTGATGCAAGCCAAAGCAATCCATTCTTCCTATATTGTATATTTACTATTTAATACTTCTTGCCAGAAGATCTGGGAGACAAAACAGTGGCCCACAGAATGGACTCAATCACTCATCATCCCCCTGCCCAAAAAGGGAAATATGCGCCAATGCCAGAACTACAGAACAATAAGTCTCATTAGCCACACCAGCAAGATCATGCTCAGAGTCATATTGAATCGACTGAAGAAAGAAGCGGAAGAACACCTTGCGGAAGAACAAGCTGGATTTAGGGCGGGCAGAAGCACAGTAGAACAGATCTTCACCTGCCGGATAATGATGGAGAAACATCTGCAGCATCAGAGAGACCTGTTCCACAACTTCATAGACTTTAAAAAAGCATTCGACAGGGTGTGGCATAAGGGTTTGTGGCAGGTGCTAAGAAAGTTTGGCATAGAGGAAGGTCTCGTCCAAACCATCCAGGCGCTGTATAACACTGCCAGCAGCGCAGTTCTCCTCAACAACCAGATAGGGGACTACTTCAAGACCACAGTTGGAGTCCGTCAAGGCTGCCTACTCTCTCCCGTGCTGTTCAATCTCTTCCTGGAGAACATCATGCGTGAAGCCCTCCATGACTTCCACTCCACTGTCTCCATCGGAGGAAGAACCATCAACAACCTGAGGTTCGCAGATGACATCGACCTGATGGGAGGCAGCAACGAAGAACTACAAGACCTGACCATGAGACTGGAAGAAAGTGCAGGTGCACACGGAATGGAAGTGAGCATAGAAAAAAGCAAAGTCCTGGTCAACAGCACAACCAACACCCATGCTGAAATCTACATGAACGGGCAACAGCTTGAAGAAGTGGACGCTTTCAAATACCTTGGCGCCACTCTCACCAAAGACGGTCGCTCTACAACAGAAATCAAGACCAGACTAGCGATCGCAACAGCAGCAATGGTAAAGCTAAACAAGATCTGGAAGAGCAGAGAGATCGGCTTTCCATCGAAGATGAAGCTGTACAAGTCCCTGGTGCTCCCCATCCTGCTGTATGGATGCGAGAGCTGGACCATGACAGCAGAGACCACCAAGAGAATCCAGACGTTTGAAACTAAATGCTTCAGGCGCTTGCTCGGGATCTCTTGGCAAGATCGGAAGACAAACGACTTTGTGTGGAGCCAAATAACAACACTCGCAGGCCCACAAGAACCCCTCCTGGCAACAGTCAAGAACAGGAAGCTGTCGTGGTTCGGGCATGTCACACGCCACAACTCACTGCCCAAAACGGTCCTCCAGGGTACACTGGGAGGCGGCAGACGAAGAGGACGACAAGCCAAATGCTGGATGGACAACATCAAAGAATGGACCAGGTTGGATGGCCCCACGCTGGTGCGACAGGCGGAGGACAGGACCGGTTGGCGACGGCTGGCTTCAAGAGTGTCTCTCATCTCTCCTCTACGCCCATCACGGGCAGGAGAATGATGATGATGATGACTTCTTGCCAACGATTAATCTCATTTGTATCTCACTAGCGGATACACACACACATACACACACACACACACACACACACACACACACATATATATATATATATATATATATATATATATATATATATATATATATAAATACACACACATATATTCGTTCGTTCTTTAATTTAACGTCTTTTCACTATAAGTGATATTAGACGGGAAATGTGTGTGAAGTATTAAATAGTAAATATACAATATAGGAAGAAGGATTGCTTTGGCTTGCATCAGATGCATGCATTGAAATAAATGAATAAATGTGTGTGTGTGTGTGTGTTTTATACATGGGCTCATTTTGTACTTTCCCAGTTTTGCCACAAAATACGTCTCTGCCTTGTCTTTGTGGATCAGAAGAAGGTTTTCGACAGCGTACACAGTATCATGAAACGTGGACAGTCAACACGCAAAGCCAGAACAAGATTGAGGCAGCCGAAATAGAGTTTCTAAAAAGAACTGAGAATTGATGTTAAGAGCTCCATGGACAGCAAGGAAAACAAACGAAACAGTCTCTTAGGAGGCAAACACAAAAAGAACATCAACGAAGAAGATAAAGGAAAAGACAAGCAACATTTATAGGACATTTAATGAGACAAGAGAAATTAGAGCATCTAGTCACAACAGGAAAGCTGGAGGGAAGGAGAGCACCAAGCAGACCCCGGGAGAAAAATATTGGACAGACTTGTGCAGTGGATGAAGACTGACAAGGTGGGAGATGTACTTGCAGCAACAAAGGATAGATTCATATAGAGGGCCATGATCACAAACGCCATGCGTCAGGACACATGCTGCTGCTGCTGCTGCTGCTGCTGATACTGCTGCTGCTGCTGCTGCTGCTGATGATGATGACACAGAAACAACATAAGAGCATAATGACTACCTAGCTGAACCTGTCTCTCAGTGACAAAAAAGCTACTTACTGCATAGAGCAGTCTATGCAACAGCAAAAGTCCCGAAAGAGTCCAGGTAGACTTTCCTGCTTGCTCCAAATGAAAAGATCGTGTTCTATTATTTATCCTGTTCATCATGTCCATACGCAAATTACACAAGACACAAGCCCTCATCCTAACACTTTCAATGAACTATTGTTTGTTGACGACCAAGAGATCATAAACCACAACAAAGATAAATAAAAACACATAAAACAACAACGTCAATAAAGCTGTCAGAAGTGTGGTATAAATATTTGCACAAGCAAAACAGAAGTAACGTCAGTAGGAAGATAACCCGAGAAACTATACATAAGAATCAAAAACAACAAAATAAGCAAACTTGATATTGATATACTTAGGAAGCGTAAGAAAATTGATCAAACATCACAATTAAGATAGTTAGGAAGCGTTAGAAAATGTATCAAACTTCAGAATTAAGATACTTAGGAAGCGTTAGAAAATTCATTAACCTTCAGAATTAAGATACTTAGGAAGCGTAAGAAAATTCATCAAACATCAGAATTAAGATAGTTAGGAAGCGTAAGAAAATTCATCAAACTTCAGAATTAAGATACTTAGGAAGCGTAAGAAATTCATTAACCTTCAGAATTAAGATACTTAGGAAGCGTAAGAAAATTCATCAAACTTCAGAATTAAGATAGTTAGGAAGCGTAATAAATTCATCAAACTTCAGAATTAAGATACTTAGGAAGCGCAAGAAAATTCATCAAACTTCAGAATTAAGATACTTAGGAAGCGTAAGAAATTCATCAAACTTCAGAATTAAGATAGTTAGGAAGCGTAATAAATTCATCAAACTTCAGATTAAGATACTTAGGAAGCACAAGAAAATTCATCAAACTTCAGAATAAGATACTTAGGAAGCGTACAAATTCATCAAACTGAAAAATAAGATACTTAGGAAGCGTTACAAATTTATCAATCTTCGAATTAAGATACTTAGAAGCGTTACAAATTCATCAATATCAGAATTAAGATACTTAGGAAGCGTAACAAATTCATCAAACTTGAAATTAAGATACTGAGGAAGCGTTACAAATTTATCAATCTTCCGAATTAAGATACTTAGGAAGCGTTACAAATTTATCAATCTTCCAAATAAGATACTTAGGAAAAGCGTAACAAATTCATCAAACATCAGAATTAAGATACACGGGAAGCATATTACCAAAGCTGGAAACGTGGATCGACTCCAAAGTACAATGTTGTGTTTGGGTATTCAGCAACAATTGCTCATTTCTAGTCTGCCACCCAAAACATCATCGAAACATTATACACATATTAGAATAATAGGTGATATGATTGATTGAGTGAGTGAGTGAAAGAGAGAGAGAGAAAGAGAGAGAGAAGAAAGAGAGAAAGAGAGCAGAAAACACACAGAGACATAGAGACACAGAGAGAGAGAGAGAGAAAGAGAGACAGAGAGAAAGAGAGAGAGATCGAGAGAGAGAGAGAGAGAGAAAGAGAGAGGGAGAGAGAGAGAGAGAAAGAAAGAAAGAGAGAGAGAGAGAGAGAGAGGAGTGGTAAAATGAAGGGTGAGGCAAAAAGGAGGGGCTAAGACCGGAAAACTCATCAGAAAATTGGAAATCACGTCAGTTGGATAAACAAACTAACAAATTAATTCGTAACGCAATCGTAATCACATCAATTAAAATGCAGGTCTGATAATCAATAGCTGATCACGTTGCCATAGCCTGCTCAGCAGTGAACTATACTACCTACAGTAGTTACACACACATGTCCTGCGATTTAAGGAACTCATGTTTTCCACCTTAAGAAGAGATAAACTTAAGATACTGACAGAGAATGGAGTAGCGACAGAATCAAAAATAGAACTAAGTTTATACTATGACATGACTTAAATATGTGTATGTGCATACATATGTATGCGCGTGCTGTTTGACAAAAAAATGAAAGTCCTTTTCTTTTTCATCCGCAAAAATTCTGTAGGTTATTTTGGTTTATTGTCCCAGAGAACTGGTCATATAACATAAACTTATTTGCGTTTCCGTGATAAACCAGCATTAAGTGAAATCATATGAAATTGTTCTTCATAGAATACTGTTGATAAGAAATATCCGAGGGTGCGATGGCAGGGTGAGCTCCCAGAAAGACAGATGAAGGCTCCGGGCAAGGCGAGAGAGGGCTCTTCCATTCTCTCTGGATCCGGTGGCTGGACTCGACCTGGTTGGTGCGCGTTTTGTGGCCATGTCCCGGGGTTTGTCATCTCCCCACCTTGCCATTCAGTTTGTAAACGAGGTAACTGATCACTGGGTCCAAATGGGTTATGCAACGCATGGACAGCCTCCCCCCCCCTCTTCCCCCTCCTTCTTTGCTTGATGAAATGGCCATGGATGGCGTCTGGAGCTTAAGAGGTGATTGTACGTTTCAGTTTTAATTTCAGTTTCTCAAAATGACGTCTCCGCACTTGGAACGAATTCCATGTGCACTTACTTAAGCCTGCACATAAATCCATGAGCTGGACAGGTCGTAAGACCCTACCTAGACTATGTTTTACCTAATTAAAACCAAGTGTGACTGCCTGTGTTCAAGCAAACAGGAACCAGAAAAAAAACCCATGAAAGGAAAATAAGAACAAGAAGAAATGACAGGCGCAAATTTTCGGCCAACTGGCCTTTGTCAAGCGTAAGATCACAAACAAACAAACACCAGATACAAAAATCAGGAGAAAAAGACTGAAACTTCACTGCTGCTGGTTCTGTCATTCGATATAATCTAATATGCATTTCCCTGATAAAGCAGCATTAGGCTAAGTGTAGTTCTATAATTTCATATTCATTAAGTGAAACCATAGGAAATTTTTTTTTCATAGTTCACAGCTTTATACACAGACGAACAGAAAGGTAGACGATACATAATACTGAAAAGTATCATCATCAAGTGCCTTGCCACATGGTGATGGCGATCATGACCCTCCATATGCATCTACCCCTTGTTGCCGCAAGCACATCTTCCACCCTCTATGTCCTCAGCCACTCTGCAAGTCTGTCCAATATTTTTTCCCACTGGGTCTACCTGGAAAAGTATAAAGCCGGAATTTGACACACTTTACTGGTTGTTTCCTGGCAGACACATTAAACGGTGACCGGGTCATTGTTTTGCAGACGTTGCGCGTTGACCCACTGATACAGACAGTACTTAGTCTCGTCCGTAGTTATCGCCTTGTTGGGGGGGGGGGGGGATTGGGGGGGGGGGGGGAAGCTGGCTTCCTTATCTTGTCCACTTGAATTTGGCCATGGTTTGACATTGTTGTAAGCCTGAGTGTGTGGAACGGATATGGGTGCATGCGTCCGCATGTGTATGTGAGAGAGTGTGATTATGCTTGCCTGTGTCTGTCTGTCCGTCTGTTTGTCTGTCCATCTGTCTGTTTCTCTCTCTGTCTGCCTGTCTGTCTGTCTGTCTGTCTCTCTCTCTTTCACATTGATACCATCAATTTGCTTTATGTCTCTGACATGGCCTCTGTTTCCATCTTTATTTACCTATCTATCTATCTATCTATCTATCTATCTATCTATCTATTTATCTATCTATTTATCTATCTATTTATCTATCTATCTATCTATATATCTATGTATGTATGTATGTATTATGTATGTACGTATGTATGTATGCATCTATCTATCTATCTATCTATCTATCTATTTATCTATCTATTTATCTATCTATCTATCTATATATCTATGTATGTATGTATGTATTATGTATGTACGTATGTATGTATGCATCTATCTATCTATCTATCTATCTATCTATCTATCTATCTATCTATCCGTCCAGCTATCTATCTACCTATCTGTCTATCTATCTGTCTGTCTATCTATCTATCTGTCTATCTAGTTTATCTATCTATCTATCCATCTATCTATCTATCCACCTATCTATCTATCTATCTATCTGTCTGTCTATCTGTCTATCTATCTATCTATCTATCTATCTATCTATCTATCCATCTATCTATCTATCTATCTTATCTATCTATCTATCTATCTATCTATCTATCTATCTATCTATCTATCTATCTATCTATCTATCTATATATCTATGAATTTCTATATTT
This sequence comes from Monoplex corrugatus, assembly GCA_030674185.1. Lineage (NCBI taxonomy): Eukaryota > Metazoa > Mollusca > Gastropoda > Littorinimorpha > Ranellidae > Monoplex > Monoplex corrugatus. The sequence continues at coordinate 31,718,288 of JAPXFY010000012.1, forward strand.
CTGTCTTTGTGTCTTTCTGTCTCTCTCTCACTTACGCTCACACTTGCTCGTTTTATTTGGTTTTTTTTCTCGGAGGTTGGGGGAAATGTGTTTCTGTTTTATTTTTTCTTTGTTTCTTTCATGTCTCTGTATGCCCCTCCCTCTTCTCTCTCTCTCTCTCTCTCTCTTTCTCTATCTCTCTGAATCTATCTAATTTACAAACAAAACAGACAGACGGAGAGCACAAAGATGATCGTGATAAAATGACCCAATTTGTGCTGCATTCCTCACATATAATCATATAGCAATGATGTCACCTCTTCGGCTAAATTGAATTGCTGAATAGTCTCTCGGTCTTTATACCCCGTCTGCATTCCTATATCTCTTTTACCTTTCGCGTCTGTCTGTTTGTTTGTTTGTCTGTCTGTCTGTGTCTGTCTGTCTGTCAGTCTGTCTGTCCCTGTTTCTTTGTCTGTCTGTCCGTCTGTCTTTTTCCCTCTCTCTGTCTCCGCTGTCTTTCTCTCTCTCTCTCTCTCTCTCTCTCTCCGCTGTCTTTCTTTCTTTCCCCGCTGTCTCTCTCTCTCTGTCTGTTTGTCTGTCTGTCTGTCTGTTTCTTTTTCCTCTCCTTTTTTCTTGATGTCTGTGTTTTTTTCGTTTCTTTCTCTGCATGCGTGTATGTGTGTGCCTGATTGTGTGAGTGTAAATGTGTACGTGTTGTGTGTTTGTGCGTGTGCGTATGTGTGTGCGTGTGTGTGTGGTACGTGTGTGTGTGTATGTGTGTGTATGTTCGTTCGTTCTTTAAGTTAACGTCTTTTCACTATAAGTGATATTAGCTATTGTGTGTATAGAATGCAGCACAAATTGGGTCATCTTATTACCATCACCTTTATCCTCTCCGTTTGTCTGTTTTGTGTATATAAAATGCACACACACATACACACACATATAATCATATTGCAATGATGTCACCTCTTCGGCTAAATTGAATTGCTGAATAGTCTCTCGGTCTTTATACCCGTCTGCACTCCTATATCTCTTTTACCTTTCGCGTCTGTCTGTTTGTCTGTCTGTCTGTGTCTGTCTGTCTGTCAGTCTGTCTGTCTCTGTTTCTTTGTCTGTCTCTCCGTCTGTCTTTTTTCCCTCTCTCTCTCTCGCTCTCTCTCCGCTGTCTTTCTTTCTTTCTTTCTCTCTCTCTCTCTCCGCTGTCTTTCTTTTCTTTCCCCGCTGTCTCTGTCTGTCTGTCTGTCTGTCTGTCTGTTTCTTTTTCCTCTCCTTTTTTCTTGATGTCTGTTTTTTTTTTCGTTTCTTTCTCTGCATGCGTGTATGTGTGTGCCTGATTGTGTGAGTGTAAATGTGTACGTGTTTTGTGTGTTTGTGCGTGTGCGTATGTGTGTGCGTGGTGTGTGTGTATGTGTGTGTGTATGTGTGTGTATGTGTGTGTGCATTTTATATACACAAAACAGACAGACGGAGAGGATAAAGGTGATGGTAATAAGATGACCCAATTTGTGCTGCATTCTATACACACAACCATACTGCAGTGATGTCACCATTTCGGCAAAATTGAATTACTGAATAGTCTCTCGTTCTTTATACCCTGTCTGCACTCTATATATCTCTGTTACCTTTTGGTCCCCTTTTGTGTCTGTCTGTCTGTCTGTCTGTCTGTGTCTCTCTGTGTCTCTGTCCCTGTCTGTCTGTCTGTCTCTCTGTGTCTCTCTGTGTCTCTGTCCTGTCTGTCTGTCTGTCTCTGTCTTTGTCTGTCTGTCTCTCTCTGCTTCTGTTTCTTCTGTCACTCTTTTTCTGTCTGTCAGTCAGTCTGTCTGTCTGTGTGCCTGTCAGTATCTTTCTCTCTCTCTGTTTCTGTCTGTCTGTCTATCTCCCTGTCCTTCTGTTTCTCTCTCTGTCATTCTGTTTCTCTCTCTGTCACTGTTTTTCTGTTTGTCTGTCTGGCTGTGTCTCTGTCTCTCTGTGTCTCTTTGTGTCTCTCTCGTCTTAGTCAGTGTGTGTGTGTGTGTGTGTGTATGTGTGTGTGTGTGTGTGTGTGTGTTTCTCTCTGTCTCGGTCTCTCTCTGTCTGTCTGTCTGTCTCTGTCTGTGTCTCTGTCTGTCTGTCTATCTGTATGTCTCTCTCTCTCTCTCTCTCTGTGGTTTTTTTTCCGTCTTCTTTTTTTCTTTGTGTCTGTGTCTTTTTGTTTCTTTCTCTGCATGTGTGTATATGTGTGCCTGATTGTGTACGTGTTTGTGTGCCTGTGCATGTGTGCGTGTGCGTGTGCGTGTGCGTGTGTGTGTGGGTGTGCGTGTGCGTGTGTGCGTGTGTATGTGTTTGTGTGTGTGTTGTATTTGTTAGTGTGTGTGTGTGTATGTGTGTGTATGTGTGTGTATGTGTGTGTATATGTGTGTGTGTGTTGTATTTGTTAGTGTGTGTATGTGTATGTATGTGTGTGTGTGTATTTTTTTATACACCAAACAGACAGACGTAGAGGACAAAGGTGATGGTGATATGATGACCCAATTTGTGCTGCATTCTATGCACATAATCATATTGCGATGATGTCACATCTTCGGCTAAACTGAATTACTGAATTGTCTCTCGGTGTTTATACCAGTCTGCACTCCTATATCTCTATTACCTTTTTTCCCCTTTTGGTCTGTCTGTGTGTCTGTCTGTCTGACTGTCTGTGTCACTGTTCCTGTCTGTCTGTCTGTCTCAGTCTCTGTCTCTGTCTGTCTGTCTGTCTGTTCTTGTTTCTGTTTGTCACTGTTTTTCTGTCTGTCTGTCCGTCGTCTGTCTGTTGTATCTTTCTGTCTTTCTGTCTCTGTCTTCGTCTCTGTCTCTGTCTGTCTGTCTGTCCTGTCTGTCATCTCCCTCTCTGCCATTCTGTTTCTCTCTTGTCATTCGTTTCTCTGTCTGTCTGTCTGTCTGTCTGTCATCTCCCTCTCTGCCATTCTGTTTCTCTCCTGTCATTCGTTTCTCTCTCTGTCACTGTTTTTCTGTCTGTCTGTCTGTCTGTCTGTGTCTCTCTGTGTTCTCTTCCTGTCTGTTGTGTCGTTGTGTTGTGTGTGTGTGAGTGTGTTGTGTGTGGGATTTTGTGGTGTGTGTGTGTGGTGTGCTTGTGTGTGTGTGTGTGTGTGGTGTGGATGTAGTTGTGTGTGTGGGGTGTGGTGTGTGTGTGTGTGTGTGTGTGTGTGTGTGTGGTGTGTGTGTGTGTGTGTGTGTTGTGTGTGTGTTTTATACACCAAACAGACAGACGGAGAGGACAAAGATGATCATTTGTGCTGCATTCTACACACATAATCATATTGCGATGATGTCATCTCTTTGGTAAACTGAATTACTGAATTGTCTGTCGGTCTTTATATACCCCGTCTGTACTCCTTATCTCTGTTACCTTTTCTCCCCTTTTGCGTCTGTCTGTCTGTCTGTCTGTCTGTGTCTCTGTCTGTCTGTCTGTCTGTGTATCTCTGTCTGTTGTCTGCGTGTCCTCTGTCTGTCTGTCTGTCTGTTCTTGTTGTCT
>JAPXFY010000012.1:31734283-31739283 GCA_030674185.1 Monoplex corrugatus
AAAGACGAGGCATTGTCAACTATGATGAATGATTTTTACTATAAAATGACTTAGTTATATTTACTTTTCTGGTACAAAATTTCCCTCCGTCCCGAAACAGCATAAACATTTTGCAAAATACTAATATGTTTCCATCTCCTTGACAATGAAAGCATGGCAAGTTCAATGACATCCACACATGCAAATGTCTCTTCACAGATAACAGGAAGATGTGGCTGAAAGGGGTGGGTGGGTGGGTGGTGGAGTAAGCAGGGGTGGGCAGGTGGGGGTGGGAGGAGTAAGGAGGCTAAGATCAAGCTCGATGTGTGGGCGAAAGCGACTTGTTTTGCGTACATACACGAAAACAGAAAACTCAAATCAAAACAACTTCTTGTGGTTGTCAGATCAATTTAACAATGTATTGGTAAAAAACACACAACATGGAATGAGACAGACAAACACAATCAATTAACAACAACAGGAATAGCAAACGCCTATGCACCAACAGCAGCAACAGCAACAACGACAACAACGTCGACGACGATGACAACGTCAACAACAACAACAACAACAACAACAACAGTAACAACTACAGCTATAACAACAGGAACAACAACAATAACAACAATAACAAAAACAACAACAATAACAACAACAACAACAACAAGATCAATAATAACAATAACACGAGCAACAGCTATAACAACAACAAAACAACAACAACAACAGCAATAACAACAACAACAACCACAACAACACTTATAACAACAACAACCACCACCACAACCACAACAACAACAACAACAACGACGACAACAACAACAACAACAACAACAACAAAATAGGTACTAGGTCGGAATTCAGAATTCGGAGTTTGTTTTAAGAGGGATTCATCACACTCTGGGAATTTCCATAAGCGTTATACTCAAATCTGATAAAGAAATATTTGGCAGACTCCTTAAGCCTGCGCAAAATCCAAATTGCGACAAAGGTCTTGAAATGAGGAGGGGGAAGAACTGAATCTTTGAAATATCAATCAAGGGGACTGCACCAGAACGATCGGATGTTAATCAAGACGAGTAGTAAAACTGGCCAGGTTTTCATCTTCAGGCTTAGATTGCACTCATTGTTATTCTTATTGTTGTTTAAAGCCCAACCGACTGCGTAGAGTCATATCAGAGCTATAACCGTTTCAAAACATACACAAGACTTCAACAGGAAAAAAAAGGAAAAGAAAATGAAGTACACATGTCAATGCATTCGCGCACATAATCTAAGGAGATGCCTCTGGCGTTGACCACTGCGTCCAATTTATCGCACAGGGGATTTAAAAAAAAACCACACACCTGAACACCAATTTAAACATACCTAAGGACACCAAACTATATATAAAAACGGGCATAATAATTCCTTTTGCATATCTCACCTCCCTAGAACCAAAAATGCACTTAATACATGTACCCAGTCATCAGTCCTAAGAAAAAGTACGTAAGACTATCAAACACATACAGGTGAATGGACCAGGAAGGCAGAAAATGATAGGAAGAAATGACAGAAAGCAAAGCAACAAGGCAGAAACAAAGAGAGTGACAGAAACGAGGGAATTTCTAGCACAGAATTTCCAAAGATGGGGATACTATAATTCATACCGAAAGAGCCCCCGGCATCCTCACGGGGGCCGCTGCTGAGTCACTTCGAACGGTGCCTGTTCTAATTCAGTTTACTAAGGATCTCACCTCACTTGTCTCACCTGTCGGCGTCACCGGGAACAGTATTGGCCGCTGCACATGATGTCCTCACAAGTTGCCTCCAGCACTCTCGATCTTGGCTAAGTCTGACCACCTCCTGGAGTTTCTTGCCACTGATGTTTGTGATGTTTCTAGCAAGTGATGCAGGTGGCCGTCCTCTGTTTCTCTTTCCTTCCACTTTACCTTGGAGGACAGTGGACATCAAGTCTGTTCTCTCATTACGGATTGCGTGTCCAACATATTTCAGTTTCCTCCGTTGTATGAGTACTAGAAGCTTGCGTGTAGTACCCAACTCATTCAGTATGCTCTCATTTGAGCGCCTATCCGTCCATTTGACCCTCAGCAGTCTTCGGTAAAACCACAGCTCTGCTGCTTCCACTCGTCTTTCATCCTCTTTCTTCATTGTCCATGCCTCGCAGCCGTACAACATCACTGGCCAGACAAGACATTTTAAGAGTTTTATCTTAAGGTCTGCTGTTATGCTGTGGTCTTTCCAAATATTGTTCAATTGAACCATACTGTTCTTGGCCATTCCAATTCTCATCTTTATGTCTTTTGAGCATGTTCCATCGTGTGTCTTGACTGAACCTAAATATCTAAAGTCCTTGACATTTTCTAGAGGGACTTGGTTTAGCATGATCTGGTCCTGTCTAGTGTTATATTTGCCTGCAACATGCATAACCTTTGTCTTCTTTGAATTTAAGTCCAGCCCAGCTGCCTTTCCAACCCGGTCTACCCTGTACAGGATCCTCCTAGAGCCTGTAATGTTGTCTGCCAGTAATCCTGTGTCATCTGCGTAGCGTAAATTTGACAGGTTTCTACCACCAATATTTACTCCCATGTCTTCTATGTCTGCTTCTCTCATGATATGTTCAGTGTATATGCTGAAGAGATGTGGAGACAGGATGCAACCTTGCCTTACCCCTTTAGTGATGTTAAAAAATTTGCAGTTTTGATTATTCCATCTGATTGTTGCTTTTTGATCATTATATAATGAAGCTATGAGGGAAACCAGATGTCTTGGAAAACCCATTTTGATCATGAAGTGGAAAAGACTTTGGTGAATCACGCTATCAAATGCTTTGCTGTAGTCAATGAAAACGATGAACATCTCTTGGTCTGTGTTTCTAATCTTTTCTATCAATATCTGGAGTACAAACAGCATATCTATTGTTCCCCTGTTTTTCCTATAGCCTGCCTGACAGTCGGATAGCTCTTCCTCTACTTTTGGCTTTAACCTGTTTAAAATTATTATCAGCAGTATTTTACTGGCATGACTGATCAGTGCAATTGTTCTATAATTGTTGCAGTCTTTGACATTTCCACTCTTATGTAACATGACAAATTCTTGGAGCTTCCAGTCTGTAGGCCACTGACAAGTCTTCCATATCTTGCAGCATAAGTGATGCATTACTTTGAGTCCACCATCACCTGAGTGTTTCAACAACTCTCCAGGAATATTGTCAAGACCAGGAGACTTTCTGCATTTTAGATCTTTAATGGCAGATTCAACTTCGCTGAGCAGAGGTTCAGGTTCCGTATCTCCAGGGTCAATTCCAAATTTGGCTCTAAATTATTTTCATGGCTGTCAGGCTTGCCAAAAAGTGATGTGCCATATTCGTTCCACCTATCCAAGACATCATCTGGTTCAGGATTACTAAGGATAGGGACCTACAAAACCTTGTGAATATACTAGAAATAGAAAGCAAAGGTAAGGGGTTGGAACTAAACAGCAGGAAGACTGAAGTCATGGTGATCAGTAAAAAACATGCAAAATAACAGCAAATGGCACAACATTGACACAGGTTAATAAGTTCAAATACCTGGGAACGGTTATTTCATCAGACGGCAGATGCACATCGGAAATAGCTGGCAGAATCGGCCAAGCCAAAACAGCATTCATGAAGATGACAAGCATTCTTACCAACAAATGCCTATCAATTAACATCAGAAAGAGAGTCCTTGAATGTTATATAGAACCAATACTGTTGTACGGATGCGAGGCATAGGCAGTCAGCAAGCAAAGCCAGAGCAGGATCCAGGCAGCCGAGATGTGGTTTCTCAGAAGAATGTTGAGAGTTCCATGGACAGCAAAGAAAACAAACGAGACAGTCTTGATGGAGGCAGACACAAGTAGATCACTCATAAGGAAGATTAGGAAAAGACAAGCAACATTTATAGGCCATTTTATAAGGAAGGGGGATTTGGAGCACCTGGTCACGACGGGAAAGCTGGAGGGAAAGAGAGCACCAGATAGACCCAGAGAGAGAATGCTGGACGGACTTGCAAAGTGGCTGGGGATGAGGAGGGTGGGGGAGATGCTGGGGGCAACAAGAGATAGAGACAGATGGAAGTCCATGGTCGCCAACGCCACGCGGCAGGGCACCTGATGATGATGATGAGTGTCTGCTCATCTCTCACCTGTCATCATCATCGAGTCGATGAGCAAACGTTACAACAATGCTCCTCCAGTCACTCTGATCTTGACTTCACTGTGTTACTTCGCAATCCCTCAAACCGCTGATGTTGGTGATGTTGTTGTTCATAAAGGAAATGAGGTTGTGTGGTCTGCCCAGATTTCTTTTAGTCTCTGTTCCTGTTTTTATTTATTTTTTGCTTACTATCTGTTTACTTACTTACTTACTTACTTACTTACTTATTTACTTACTTACTTGCTTACTTATTAACGTATTTATTCATTTAATTACTCACATCACTCACTCCACTCGCTCACTCACTCACTTACTCATTCACTTACCCACTCACTCACTCACTTACTTACTTACTTACTTACTTACTTACTTACTTGCATACCTATCTATTTCCTCTTTAGAAGTAAGAAAATGTTATTTTCACCTTACTTACTTGCTTGCTTGCTTGCTTACATACACACATACATGCATACATACATAATACGTACATACATACATACATACATACATACATACATGCATACATACATATGCATATATACATACATACATACATACATACATACATACATGCATACATACATACATACATATATACATACATACATAGGCCTACATACATGCATGCATGCATAAATGCATGCGTACGTTTTACTTACTTACTTACTTGCTTACTTACTTACTCGCTTTCTTACATATCTGTCTATTTCCTCTTTAGATTAAGAAAATATTATCTTCACCCAGTTGATCGACAGCTGAGGTTTTGTACATTGAAAGGGGGGGGGGGGCGCTTTCTGATATGTGAGACGAATTTATACAGAATATCTAGTTGTGTTTTGAT
>JAPXFY010000012.1:31744283-31746783 GCA_030674185.1 Monoplex corrugatus
AGAGAGCACCAGGTAGACCCAGGGAGAGAATGCTGGACGGACTTGCAGAGTGTCTGGGGATGAGGAGGGTGGGGGAGATGCTGGGGGCAACGAGAGATAGAGATGGTTAGAAGTCCATGGTCGCCAACGCCATGCGGCAGGGCACCTGATGATGATGATGATGATATTTGACATACTACGTATGTGTACATACATGAAAGATTTGAGACACTATCAGGTCTGTATATGTGTTGACCTGGGAAATAGGATAAATCTCCACCTTTCGCCCAGGAGATAATCAGACAGGATCGAACCCAAACATTCTGATTCAAAGTTTGACGTCTCACCCACTTTTTAATTTTTTTTCAGGATCATTGCACTCAGGGAGGTTACCTTTGTACTCACCTTTTTTTTTTTGGGGGGGGGGGGGAGGGGATCCAATTTTCTACGCCACCCTAATGGCCACGACAGTTTTTACAATGCGATCGCGATGATGATGTCGATGAGGATGATGCTCATGATGCTGTGGGGTTCCATGTAGGATCGAGACTGCGTGACAGGGCTGTACTTTACGTTTACTACCATAAGATTTCCTGGCGTCAACCAGGCCCTTGAGATACAGACACCTGCGGTGCTAGTACGTCTCACCCACTTAACTTTTCACGCCTGAATGGGGATCGGTTATGATTGATTGATGGATGGACTGATTGTTTGATTGATTGACTGATTGATTGATTGATTGATTTTTTTGCTTTTATTTCTTGCCGTATGACAAAAGTTTTACTTAACAAATATAGTTTCACAATGTTCCGTATTCACTTGTTTGTAACTCTTTTATTATTCATATACAACTGTTTATCTGAACTCTCTACTCTTCGTAGATTTCTGTCAAAATTAACACCACACACACACACACACACACACACACACACACAGAGAGAGAGAGAGAGAGAGAGACAGACAGACAGACAGACAGACAGATAGACAGACAGTGAGAGAGACAGAGAGAGACAGAGACAGACAGACAGACAGACAAAGACAGAGAAAGACAGAGAGAGAGAGCGAGAGGGGGAGAGAGAGAAAAGAAAAATGGGAAAGAGAGATAGATGCAAGGAGGGGAGAGAGAGAGAGAGAGAGAGAGCGAGAGAGAGAGAGAGAGAGAGAGATAGGGAGGGAGGGAGCAAAAAAAAAAAAAATCAATGAAATTAACTTGCCAAAATGTGGAAGAGACAGCAGAGAGTATGGGTGTGGAATACGCAAGATAACTGACGTAACTTGTAATATTAAAAATGTTCCTATGGGAAATGAATCATTTGATGTTCATAAATCCAATACAAAGCAATGACTCTTGACACACATACCGCCGCCATTATATAATAACCGATTCTTGACATGATCAATGTAGTGTCTGGTTATGCAATGCCAGAATGTCTGGCATCTGCTGACACAATATCGAAACTTACAGCTGCACATGATCGTGAATGTCAAAAAACAAACTGGGGTGTGCAACTATCACGTTTTCCACATTTCTCGCTTTTTTGTCGATACACATTGATCAAGTTTTAAGGGTTAAGTTAAATAATAAAATCATAGAAAAGAAAACAAAAAGGTCTCTGTGTCCTTTAAATGCAAATTTCAAACATTATGTAACGTGTTACACTTTTTTTTTTTATTGGATGTGGTTTGATTGCTGATTCATGGACCGGAATTATACAACATGACACACATTGGACACACGGAGTTCACTTCTGCGATGCCAACATGTTTTGTTTTATCAGGAAGTGACACGGGTCACATCTGATCGACGAACAGGAAACAGGCCTTGCTTTAATTTAACTCTTTGGCTCCCGTATCTTGTCCACCATCAGCAAAACTTTAACCCTTTAACCCCAAATTTTAACCGTTTGACCCCCCCCTCACCCTATCCACCGGATTCCTGGAAGCTGGTGGGTAGGGTGAGAGAGTCAAGCCGGTGGATAGGGTGAGAGAGTCAAAGGGTTAAGTTTTTTGCTTTGCTAGCATGATTGACAAAGCAAGAAGCTGGTGGACAGGGTGCGGGAGTCAGAGGGTTAAAGTGAGACTTGCTCTATATGAGAGTTGTTGGCTTTTACCTTTATGCGTCAACTGTTACTAAACATTACGATATTGTTCACTCAAAAATCCAACCCCCCAAATGAATTTTATTTGCACATATTGTTGCTGTTTTGTGTGCATGGGAGCGTGCGTGTATGTGTATATGTGCGTTCATGTGGGAGCGTATGTGCGTAAATACTTGTGATGGATGTTCGTGGAAACTTGCTGTGTGTGTGTGTGTGTGTGTGTGTGTGTGTGTGTGTGTGTGTGTGTGTGTGTGTGTGTATGTGTGTGTGTGTATGTGTGCATGCGAATTCATATGTGGGAGAGTTCATAGGTGCCTCTGTGTGTGTGTGTGTGTGGTGTGTGTGTGTGGTGTGTGTGTGTGCGTGTGTGTGTGTGTGTGTGTGCGTGTGTTGTGTGTGCGTGTGTGTGTGTATGTGTTCCT